>CM035136.1:67523669-68123669 GCA_020205605.1 Panax ginseng
ACAGAAACATAACTTAAGGTCTCTTAACATGATTTTACCTATATAAACAATATAAACATCGAATTTATAACCTCTAATTTTACCGTTCTTGCTTAAACTTTACTTTTTAACATTCTTAGTGAAAATTATCACTGTGACTTTGTTTTTCAACCAAAATAGTTAATTTAAAATGCTTTGTTTTTGTTTCTTCACGTACTTTCACAATAATTAGCTAATTTATACATTATACAATGAATTAAACATCAATTTTGACTTCAAAATAAGCCATATTCATATATATTTCACTGTTAAATAACTTTCTCCTTACATATCATATTTACATAAAGTAAACTACTCTAAATCATATATTAAACATATAAAACAGTTTATCAATAAATCATTATATATACAATTGATATAATCACAATTACTACCCATATAACTTTTAAAGAGAACTTTTGGTAAAACAAAACTAGAACTATATAAAAACTAAAATTATACCTTTGATTGCTAGAATATATGAAGAACTTGAAAATCTCTCCCCTTCTTCTAAATTTTCAGCTCATAGGGAAACTCTCTTCTTCCTTCTCTCTTTTCTCTCTTCTTCTTTTCTATGTTCTTCCTTTCTCTTTCTCTAATACGTAATATAACTGATATATTATAATATAATATAATGTATACTTATAATACCTATTAATATATAACATAAATACATATATAACTGATGTCAGTTATATTATTTGAAAATCAAAAGTCATAAGGCTTGTTTGGCTAAAACTACTTAAAAAATTAAAACTTAAAACCCTTAAGCCTTGTTTGGAAAAACAAGATTAAAATAAGAATTTAAAAGTCCTAAGGCTTTGTTTGGTAAAACCAAATTAAAACTCTTTTAATAACTCATTTATAATATAGTTTATTGTCACACTTTATTCAATTAAATTCTCATATTCAAATTTAATTCAACTAAAGCCAATAATATCTTATTAAATCCATTTGTCACATAATCATATTACTACAAAATTATAATCTTCATTATAATTTCATTTAATAAATTAATACATCACTTTAATTACCAAATTAAATTAAAAACATTATAGTAATTCATTTAATCCCTATTAACTCTCTAAATTAATTATTAAATTAAATTAGAATATTATCTCATAATAATTAATTTTCTTAACTCATAAATTATTTATTTAACAAATAAATAATCAAATCAAATCAAATTCAACAAATATTTATTCAACAATAAACACATCAATTAAAATATTTATATAATTCAATAAATATTTGGAATTAGAATTTAAAATTCTGGATTGTTACATCCTTCCCTCCTTACAAGGATTCTGTCCCAAGAATCACAACTCAAACAAATCATTCGTCACATTCTTCTCTTCTTATAAGGATTCTGTCCCCAGAATCGAAGACACAGTTAAACAAATAATTCAGATAATCTTTCATCATTTTATCTTCGAGTTCCCACGTAGCTTCTTCAACCTTTGTGGTTTCCTCCATTCCAAATCCAGGAAGGTATTACTTTATTCCTGAGCACTTGTTCTTTTCTGTCAACTATTTGGATAGGAATTTCCTCATAAGACAAGTCCTTATCGAACTGTAATGGTTCGTACTTGATCACATGCTTGTAATTGGGTTTATACGATCGTAACACCGAAATATGAAAAATATTATGAACGTTTTCCAACTCTGGAGGTAAAGCTACTTCGTAAGCCACTTCTCCTACTCTTCGCAGCACCTTGAAGGGTCCAATAATCCTCGGGCTTAGTTTTCCCTTTTTACCAAAATGGATTTTCCCCTTCCAAGGAGAAACTTTTAAGAACACGAAATTTCCTACATCGAACTTGCGATCTTGTCTGTGTTGATCAGCATACTTCTTCTTGTATGTCTTGAGCAGCTACCAATCTTGTCCTGATGAGTTTGACAACTTCAGCAGTTTGTTGTACCAGTTCCGGTCCTAATAGTTGACGTTCACCGACTTCATCCCAACATAGTGGAGTTATGAACTTTCTGCCGTACAGTACTTCGTAAAGCGGTGTGCCGATGCTTGCGTGGTAAATGTTGTTGTAGGCGAATTTTCCAAATGGTAAATGTTCATCCCAGTTCCCTTTGAAATTCGTGATGCATGCTCTGAGCATATCTTCCAACGTCTGGATTGTTCGTTCGCTTTGGCCGTCTGTTTGAGGATGGTATGTCGTACTCATTCTCAATTGTGTTCCCATGCATTCTTTTAGTCTCTTCCAGAAGTTTGACGTGAATCGCAGATCTCTATCTGACACAATTAACACTAGAACTCCATGTCTCGAAACGATCTCCTTAACTTACAACTTTGCCAACTGATCTAGATTGAATCTAATCTTTATTATAAAAAAGTGTGCTAATTTCGTCAGCCTATCCACTATCACCCAAATCGCATCGTATCCTCTCTGAGTAGTTCGAAGACCTACCACAAAATCCATTGTGATATGTTCCCACTTCCATTCTGGTATTTCCAACGATTGTAGTAATCTGATTTGTCTCTGATGCCCGGCTTTGACTCTTTGACATGTCAAGCATTTCGCGACACATTTTGTAACATCACTTTTCATGTTTTGCCACCAAAAATGTCGTCATAAATCTTGATACATCTTCGTACTTCCCAAATGAATTGAGTATCTTGAGTTATGAGCTTTGGTCAAGATTTCATCTTTAATATCTGGTACTGCTGGAACAAAAATTCTTCCCTCGATTCTTAGTAGTCCTTCGGTATCGATCTTGTATTTCATTTCACTACCCTCAACCACTTTTTCTTTAATTTTCGAAATTCTTTATCTTGTAGTTGAGCATTGTTTATCTTGTCCACTAACGTTGGATTAGCTTCCATCTGGAATAGTCGTTCATTAGATTCGTTTGGAAATTTTATTTCCAATTCTAGCCTTGTCATTGCTGCAATAAGTTCCTCCTGGGTGGTTAACATCATCAATTTTCCCGACCTTTCCTGCCTAAAGCATCTTCAACAAAATTGGCCTTGCCTGGATGATAAAAGATCTCACAATCATAATCTTTTATTAATTCCATCCATCTCCTTTGATGCATGTTCAGGTCCTTTTGTGTGAAAATATACTTCAGACTCTTATGGTCTGTATATATATCTCACATTTCTCTCCATAGAGATAGTGTCTCCATATCTTCAAATCAAATACCACAACAATCAACTCTAAATCATGAGTCGGGTATCCTTTCTCACCGTCCATCAATTGCCTTGATGCATATACAATGACTTTATCGTTCAGCATAAGGACACAACATAATCCTTTATGTGATGCGTCACTATACACCACAAAGTTTCTGTGTTATGCGTAATGACAACACAAAAAGCCACACTTTAACTTCTTTTTCAAGTCTTGAAAGCTCTCTTCACACTTCTCCATCCAAACAAATTTTACAACTTTCCTTGTCAAATTTGTTAACGGAGTGGCAATCTTGGAAAAGTCCTGAATAAACTGTCTATAATAGTCGGCCAATCCCAAGAAACTCCTCACCTCCGATGGTGTCCTTAGTTGTTCCCAATTGATTATGGCTTCAACTTTTGATGGATCCACTGAAATCCCGTCTTTGTTAATCATATGTCTAAGAAATTGTACACGTTCTAGCCAGAATTCACACGTAGAGAATTTCGCATACAACTTTTCATTTCTTAGCGTCTCCAACGTCAATCGTAAATGTTCCACGTGTTCTTGAGATTTGGAGTACACAAGAATATCATCGATAAATATCACCTCAAACTTGTCTAAAAATGGTTTAAACACCTTGTTCATCAAATCCATGAATGCAGTAGGGGCGTTGGTCAAACTAAAAAACATCAGCTAAAACTCGTTATGTCCATACCGAGTTCTGAATGTCATTCTAGGTACATTCTCCTTCCTTACCTTTAATTGATGATACCCACTTCTCAAATCTATTTTTGAGAAATATCTAGCACCCTTCAATTGATCAAATAAGTCATCTATTCTTGGTAACATATATTTATTCTTAATAGTGACTTTGTTTAATTCCTTATAATTAATGCAAAGACCCATTGACCCATCCTTCTTCTTCACAAATAACACCTAGTATTCCCCGCTGATGACACACTCTATTTGAATGTATTTCTTGTCCAATGCTCTTGCAACTGCATTTACCGGGCCTCCTTCATCTCTACCGGAGCCATCCTATACGGGGCCTTCGTTATCGGAGTAGTTCATGTCGCCAAATCGATAACGAACTCGACCTCTCGGTCAGGCGGAAGTCCTAGCAAATCCTCCGAAAACACATCTACAAAATCCCTAACCACTTTTATTTCTTCCAGTTTCACCCCTTCCTCTGAGTATCGACTATGTAAGCTAAATATCCTACACAACCTTGACTCAACAATTTCTTGGTCTGCATAATCGTCAAACATCTTGCTTGTCTAGGCGACTTGTTACCGTACAAGAATACCTTTGACGGAGTCATAAGGTTTATGCATTTCTTTTGGCAATCAATTATCGCTCTATATTTGAATAGCCAATCCATTCCCAATATAACATCAAACTCTCCAAGTTTAATCGGGATTAAATCTACTATCATGACATTCCCCTTAATATTCACCCTACAATTCTTGTATACGAACCTAACATGAATCACCATGATTTTCGCAATTTCTATGTTTAAAGGGAAATTAAATTCTTCACTAGGAAATCCTAACCTATTAGCAAATTCATCAGATATAAACGAGCAAGTAGCACCCGAGTCAAATAATACATAAGCATCTATATCATTGAGTGGGATAATACCTAACACAACATCTTTTGATTGTACAACATCCTGTATAGTCATATTAAAGGTTCTGGTTGTGGGTCTGTTTGATGACGTTGGTCCAGCAATGGTCAATGTACCTCCACTACTACCTCCTTGCTTCCCGTTGTATCTCCATCTTTCTTCTTTGGTCACTCGCGAGCAAAATGATCCTTTGACCCGCATGTGTAGCAAACATTCTTCTTTGGTTAATGGCAATTTCGGGCAAAAGTGACCCTCTTGGTAACAGTTGAAGCAAACTCGCTTACCCCTTAAGCACATGCCAGGGTGATTCTTTCTTCATGTAGCACATGCTTCAAACTTCTTTTTCTACTGGCTATCTTGTTGGCTTCCAGCAACAACACTCGTATTCCACTTCCTCTTTAAGTTACTACTACCATTTCCACCATTACTACCACCATTCTTACCTTCACTCTCATTCTTCTTCTTTCTTTATTCTTGATTGTAATTTATCACAGCCTTGCATCCACCCTCATCGGGAATTGCCTTCTCAAGCACCACTGCAAACGACTTTAACTTGAACAGGGAGACTCTGCTATGCAACCAGGGCTTCAATCCCTGTTCAAACCTCCTTGCCTTGCGCTCATTCGTGTTCACTTGATATGGCGCAAACCTCGCCAACTCATTGAACCTTGTTGCATACTCCAACACTGTCATTGTGCCCTGTTTTAGTTCTAAAAACTGCATTTCCATCTGATTCTTTGAACTCTCTGGGAAATATGTCTCGAAGAATATTTTCTTGAACCTTTCCTAAGTCATCACTCTGTGACCTCCTCTAGTTTTATTAGCTTGCCACCAATAACAGGCATCCACTTTTAACATGAATATTGCAAAAGTAGTCTTCTAGTTATCACCAACCCTAGCAAAATCAAATACCTTCTCTATTTCCATGATCCAGGTCTGTGCGTCAACCGAATTCATGGTTCCACGGAATTCTGGTGGTCCAACCGCCTTGAGATCCTTAAAAGTTACAGCTTGATTCTGCGATTGATTCTGCAGTGCTCCTGTCAGAAGTGTCACCAACTGTCGAACTGGGTTAGCTTCAGTGTTGTTATTGTTGGTAGATCCCTCTGGGGTTTGTTGTCGTGGTTGACGTCTTCTTGGAGGCATTTTTTAATTAAAATACACTTATTAGATTATTACTCAGTTTCTTTTAAGTATTTTCTACTTAACTTGCACATCATAAAAATCATCACATAACACATAGCATCTTGAATAAAAATTAACATTTTATTCATTTATCATCTTTAGAAAATATAAGAACAATATCATCACTTCTATTTACATTACTTTCCTAAACTACTAAAGTTTCATGATAACATCATCATCATATCCCATTGGTTACATAACACTTTGGATTTACATCTTATTTATCATATCATTAATCACATATCAAGTACATTCCCTACGATGACCTACTAAAATGTTGTGTAGCCTTACGACGATCTTCTTCCATAATACGGAACATTGTTCTTCAATCTAACATGTACGGTGGCAGCGTCTCGAACTGAATCGGATAATACATAACTCGATCTTGAGCTCGAATAATCACGATGTTGAATACGTCATTCATCTCCTCCATCTTGATCTTCTTTGCTTGTGCTTCCCCCTCTTCTACTCTTGCACGCTGAGAAGCTTTCTCATACGCGTCTTCGACTCTTGCTCTCTTGCCGGATTCTTCTTTTAATTTGTGTTTCAGCTCCGTGATCTCCTCTGTCATTTGCTCGTTCTCCCCTTCAGTGTAAATCAGCTTCCATTCGACATTACTCAGACGTCCATCTAGATCCCGGATCTTATCATCCTTCTATGCCATCGAGGTCTGCTGTTCAGCTACTATCTCTTCCAACTCCTCAACTCTATCCTGAAGTTCCAGATTGCGGTCGTATACTTCGTCGTACAGACGAGCTGCAATCGAGTTTGGTGGAAACTCGTCTTCCTCGTCATCCTTATCCCCATCCCCATCCCAATCCAACTGTGACAGCTCAACGGGGTCCTTCTCATCCGTCTCTACGTCATCATCCTCATTAGGTAAACCCTCATGCTTAACCACTAAAACTAACGGAGATGACTCACGTGACAGTAGTTGTTCGCAAACCACCTGAATGTCACGAAGCTCCTCCTCTCTAGACATCTGGGGTCCTTCCTCCCTAGCCTGACTAGATTCTCCTATATTAGCCATCCTTATAACAAAATTTTAACTTTTAATTACTAATCATCACTATTCCACACTCATAAGCACAGAAGTGTTTTATTACTTCTTCCTTAAAACTCGATAAGAGTTTATCACCGCTATCTTTTCAAAAGTTACTTCCTAAGGCTTTCCCCACACCTAAGGTTTTGATACCAACTTGTGACACCCCCAAATTCGGGTACTTCATTCCCACAAGATTTGGTGTTTACTGTTTAAACAATTTTTTCTAACTACCCAAATATAAAAAAATTTAACATTAAACCTTCCCTTTAAAGGATTAAATCAATAAATTCAATAAAATCCCCCAGGTTATCTAACCTTTAAGCACATAAGTGTTTTATTACTTCTTCCTTAAAACTCGATAAGAGTTTATCACCACTATCTTTTCGAAGATTACTTCCTAAGGCTTTTCCCACACCTAAGGTTCATAACCTAAGGCTTTGATACCAACTTGTGACACCCCCAAATCCGGGTACTTCATTCCCACAAGATTTGGTGTTCACTTTCTAAACATTCATATCTATCTACCCAAATATAATAAAATTTAACAATAAACCTTCCCTTTAAAGGATTACATGAATAAATTCAATAAAATCACCCAGGTTATCTAACCTTTAAATACAAAACATCAAGTGTGGAAAATTAAATAACTACATCACAATATTTAAAATAGAGTCTGACACTATAAAATTCAACAGGTTTACAAGTCTTCAAAACTTGTTCATCTTTCCTTTCCCTATACTGGTGGTAGGTTCATCGACCTTCTCAACTTTAGCTGTAATAGTTATATAAGCAAGAGTGAACAAACAAATGCTCACTTGAACTGACAATGAATAATAATATCATAACAACTGCCAAACACATAGGCTCAATAGAATTGAATAATATTCTTTATCAATGATAATCAGGAACAGAAATTGAAGTATATATATGAGGGTCACAAGACCACGAACTATGTCCAAAGTTATAAGTATTTCATGTATGGCTTGGTTTTAATCATATAGTCAAGTCACACTATTAATGCAATAACATAACTCATAAATTGTTATTAATATTCTCACACTTGGTACTATAACACCATAATTAACAAAACTAACATTTTAATAGTCATAACATACTCTTTATCAAAAATTGCATAATTGTATAATTAAAATAAACTTGTTGGCCAACACTGCTAATCGGCGATGCGGCACCCCAATTTGCAGACCGTAATGGCTTACTTGTAGCCAGTATCAAGGCATTGCATATGAGATATGAGACCTATAATTAATACCAATATTTCGGACTGCATCGCAGCTACGAGAATCAGAACATAAGTAAAAGTAGCAGAAATACCAATCTGCTTTCTAGCGACCGATTTAGCCATGAATAACACAAACAAAGCCAATTTGGCCTACAAGTTACTTTCTAACAACCAATTTAACACGTAATATATACATAGACCTCACAGAAACATAACTTAAGGTCTCTTCACATGATTTTGCCCATATAAACAATATAAACATCGAATTTATAACCTCTAATTTTACCGTTCTTGCTTAAACTTTACTTTTTAACATTCTTAGTGAAAATTATCACTGTGACTTTGTTTTTCAACCAAAATAGTTAATTTAAAATGCTTTGTTTTTGTTTCTTCACGTACTTTCACAATAATTAGCTAATTTATACATTATACAATGAATTAAAACATCAATGTTAACTTCAAAATAAGCCATATTCATATGTATTTCACTGTTAAATAACTTTCTCCTTACATATCATATTTACATAAAGTAAACTACTCTAAATCATATATTAAACATATAAAACAGTTTATCAATAAATCATTATATATACAATTGATATAATCACAATTACTACCCATATAACTTTTAAAGTGAACTTTTGGTAAAACAAAACTAGAACTATATAAAAACTAAAATTATACCTTTGATTGCTAGAAGATATGAAGAACTTAAAAATCTCTCCCCTTCTTCTAAATTCTCAACTCACAGGGAAACTCTCTTCTTCCTTCTCTCTTTTCTATCTTCTTCTTTTCTTTGTTCTTCCTTTCTCTTTTACTAATACATAATATAACTGATATATTATAATATAATATAACATATACTTATAATACCTATTAATATATAACATAAATACATATATAACTAATGTCAGTTATATTATTTGAAAATTAAAAGCCATAAGGCTTGTTTGGCTATAACTACTTTAAAAATTAAAACTTAAAACCCTTAAGCCTTGTTTGGCAAAACAAGATTAAAATAAGAATTTCAAAGTCCTAAGGCTTTGTTTGGTAAAACTAAATTAAAACACTTTTAATTTATTTTAATAACTCATTTATAATATAATTTATTGTCACATTTTATTCAATTAAATTCCCATATTCAAATTTAATTCAACTAAAGCCAATAATAACTTATTAAATCCATTTGTCACATAATCATATTACTACAAAATTATAATCTTCATTATAATTTCATTTAATAAATTAATACATCAGTTTAATTACCAAATTAAATTAAACATTATAGTAATTCATTTAATCCTATCAACTATCTAAATTAATTATTAAATTAAATTTGAATATTATCTCATAATAATTAATTTCCTTAACTCAACATTATTTATTTAACAAATAAATAATCAAATCAAATCAAATTCAACAAATATTTATTCAACAATAAACACATCAATTAAAATATTTATATAATTCAATAAATATTTGGAATTACAATTTAAAATTCTGAATTGTTACAAAATCTCTCACTAACAACATAGGAGAACAATAAATGGAAAATACTCTTAAAGGCTAAAATCAACATGCATGTTGGTTCTTTAATCTCTGACCATTTGAATACAGAGTATCCCCTGGTAATTCTTCTGTTAACTGTGAAATCCTTTTGGTTTGTGGGTAGATGGAATATAAATAGAGATACAAATACAGATGGATAAAGTAACAGACAAAGATAGAATTATATATAGAGAAAAAGGAATAACTTTAACCTGGTATAAGCATGGGTCAGCTTTCTAATCCAAAACAGATTAAAAGTGTCTAATCTTTTCAGTATAGAACTTATACTATAGTAACTAAACTAACTCAAGTAATTGAGAGCCAAACTGTATCTACTATACTAGTCTTTGCCTTGAAAAAGACCCTTGATTTTTACAGATGTATGGATATGATAAAATACAGTTACCCTGGGTATGCATCTTAATCTATCACTGCAACTAAAAATGTTTTTAACCAAGTAGTTATGAGTTTTGGTAATCACACTAAAATAAAACAACAAAACATAAACAGAAACCTCCTAGTCTACAAAAGATTTATGAGCTTAATGGAGCGACAAAAATAAAATAGGAAATAGAAGCACCGCTTCGTGAGTCAGGAATGAAAATGTCTTCACTCTAAACTGAAATATAAACCTTCTCAGTTTCCTTGGCTGGAGTAGCTGCTGCTGGAGCAGCATGACCGGTAATTCTCACCCCAACAACTTTACCCGGGAAACTAAAAAGATTTAGGAGCTAAGAATGAGAAAAGGATTTAACTTAAGGTCATTCAAAGAGTATTTTCACAACCAAATAACTGAAACAGTAAAAAAGGATAAACTAAAACATGGTTGAGTCAGTGTTATTAAAGGCACATCTAGGTGCTAGGCCCATCACATCACACGTTGGGCGCCCGCCTCGCCTGAGGCGCACGCGAACCTCATGAGGAGCAAACTTCATCAAAGTTGTGTAATTTTTTTCCTAAGCAATCTAGACCATCAATTGCAGATTTCTCTTCTAGGTAAATCTCTCTAAGTTTTTTCTCTTCTCTAGCCCAAAAATAAGCTATTTTGTAAAATATTAAGGGGTTATGCTGCCCAAATTTTTTTTTTTAAAACTGGGTACTTTACTATACTACTATTATGGTGTTTACTAACTTATTAAATAATTAAATGTGTATATATCTTCTAAGTATTTTTTTAATATTTATAAATGCATTTATACTAATGTTTAGTGTTTACTACATATATATATATATATATATATATGTTTGTGTGTGTGTGTGTGTAAGATTGCAAGTATTTAACTATGCACTTATGCAGAATGTAATTATGATATAGCACTTTTGACCTAACTCCTCCCAATCACTACCTTCTTGTCATTCAGCTTTAAGGGAAAATAAGGGGGTGTTTGATAAAAATTGAATAAATCTGAATGAAAAAAAATTATTTGATAATTGACATGTCTGAAATATCTGAATGGAAAAACTTTATTATTTTACCCATCTGAAAAAATTCAAAATTATTGTAAATTTATTTAATATTACTTAATATAATAGTTAATATTTTTTTTGAATTTTTTGAATTTTGAATTTTTTTTTTACTTCATTCAACCATTCAGCTAAAAAAATCTGACTTAATCATTCAGCTCGTCCATCTTACCGATTCAGTCATTCGCACCAAAACAAACGATCGAATCATTTCAAATTAATTATTCGAAATTTGCTCCATTCAAATTTCTAAACAAACACCCCCTAAGTTGTTTCCTCTACACGAAATGTCTTCATAGTGAAAATTGTAATAGTCTGAACTTCTAAGAATCTTGTAATCTAACTTTATATGAATAATAAAGATTGAATTATGTTTCAAAATTGTATTATATGATTTCTTATGTGTTTGATTTTATGTTTTGGTTCAAGTATCTAACCTTAACACTTGTTAAAACCTAGAATTGATTAAAGAAGTAAACCTAAGGGTTAAAACCTATATACGAAGTCACTAATCATTAATACGAGTATAATACGAGAATAATATGGTATGAATAAGTAAAAGTCAACAAATACGGTCAACTTAGTTACAAACTAACTAGACTAGTTGAAGTAACTAAACTAGGAAAAGTTTAACAAGTTAAATTAACTAATTCATAAACCAATCCATGTGAAATGTGATTAACCAATCAAAGTCGATGATCTTAATCAACCAATCCATGTGGACTTATATCAACCAATCATAGGAGAGATGTCTTAAGCATGATCTTACCATTTCACCAAGTAATTTAGAGCATCAAAGATATTAAGAGTTATTGTGAGAATAGTCTTATACTTGAGTATTGAAGCCTTGAACAATTGCTGTCAAAACTAGCACTCCAATAGGTAAAATCCTAGTAGTTATTATGCTTAATTCCTATTTATGTCTAGAGTACAAATATGCATAATTATAGTAGTTACCAATTCAATTTATGTTTAGAGTAGACGTATGAAGTTGGTTGTTGTCATGCTCAACTCAAAACAAGTATAGAGTAGAAAAGATCAAAAACACTAGTTGTTACCATGTTCAAATTATTTCAAATATTATCAAGTAAAATCATGGATTTATGCACAAGTAGGTTTATGATTTTGTTATTAGATGTTATAGAGTGGTAAAACATGATTGTTTAGCTTTACAATGCTTATGGCATCATGTTTCACAAGAGTTTATGTACCAAGTTGTCATACTGACTTTGTTAGCCATTTTTAGACCCCTTGCAATTGGAATCTGGTTTTCTCACCTAAACGAAAGTTGTAAAGGGAAAATTAAGAATAGACTCAAGAATCACCTAAAAAAATTTTGTTATGAAAGAGTTAGCTTTTTTAGTGTTGTTGGGTATGGCTGCCAAATAGTGCCACCATTCGAGATTTAGGCCTAAAAATAAGGATTTTTGTTAGTGAATTTTGGGGCTTATGTCACCTATGAAAATAGTCATATCATACATATATAAGACTTATAAAGTATAATTAAACGATAAACTAATCGACATATACACTTAATATTGTGTTAAATTTACGAAACAAGTTAAGCTTAGTGTTTAACTATAATACGCATCGAGGAAAGTCTTCTATACTGATTTATGCACTATGTGCAACGTGTTATAAATCTTTGATATGAAAGTTATTGCTATTTGTTTCGGTATAACTTGAGAAATGAATGTTTATTCGTGAAATATTGAACTGTGTTCTTTATTTGAGCTTTTGATCAAACCAAATTATTTTGAGGCGATCTCATCATAATAAAGAAGTAAATTGAGATGAACAAACCCTTGTTCACGGGAAAAAATACAGTGTTCTAAAAATCCGCTCTTAGGCACTATGCCCCTCTAGTGCCTCGCCTACGCGCTAGGCCCACTATGGCGCCTCGCCTAAGTCTAAGGTGACAAAAAAATTCTTCCAGAAAATTAGGTGGGGCCTGGGCGGAGCCTAGACGGAGAGATTTTTATTTTATTTTAATAACTACCCAAACCAGATCTTGATATATTTATTTTTATAATGATTTATCATATTCATAATGCAAGTGATAGAATATCAAATCACAACAAGAAGTGATCAAGAACAAGTCAAAATGGATAATTTTATTAGTTGTAATTTTTTGAACTTGTACCAACTTCAAATTATATAAATGATGATACATTTGTAATATTTAGTTTAATTCAATATAATTCTTAAATTTATGTTTAGTTTCTTAAGTTTTAATATTGAATTGAATTCTTGAAATTTTAAATTTTATTATTCAATGGCAATCTTGTTTATGAATAAAACTAATACGTTAAAGATATGTTTGAACTTTGAACAATTGTATGTTTGTGTTTGAACTTTGACATTGGCAATATGGATGTGTCTGAACTTTAAATAAATGTCTTTATTAATTTTATTATAGATTGTTTTGCTTTATATTATTGTTTTATTTGCATAAATGTAAAATAAATATTAAAATTAGCTTAAAATGAAAAATCTCGTCTAAGCCCCCTAGGCTGCCCGCCTCCCGCCTTTTAGAACATTGGGAAAATATGATGTGTCGGGTAACCGATTTAAACACTGTCATTGAATCGTCGGTGTGCTGTATGTTATGCATAACATAGGATGTCGTTAGGTTGATCCCCTATAAATATCAACAATATAGTTCTAAGTCGGAAGACGAACGAATAGTTCTTGGTTTAATTACCACTCAGCTTTACTATGTTAAAATAATTTCTATAACTTTTATTGAGCTATAAAGCTTTTAAATTTCCTATCGGTATGAGTTCACTTATATGCTATGTGTTTAAACTTGTTGAGCAACTTTGCTCACTCTTCCAAATAAATCCCCATTTGTAGCTAAAAAGGATAGACCCGAGAGCTCTGGCTCTAAGAAGAAGGGAAAGAAGAAATGTGTACACTAGTCTACATGTTTTATATAATTGCTTGTCATTTTGTTGTAGTCATAATGACTTTTGTAATACGAACAAGCAAACCATGTAACCGAATCTTATAACAATAATATCATGTTATAGTTGTTATGTATTTAGTTTGACAGAATTTAGAATTATCAAATATCAACACAATATTGATACAAAATTATACATCTAAATGAGAATAGAAAATATGTATTATGTATATATAATAATTAATACATATTATATTGTGCGATTGTACTGTAGGCAGATAAGCTTTGTTAGTAAAACAATCAAGCTTGAGCTGTGTTGAAAAGTAACGTTCAAGGAATGTAAACTCTGAACCTTAACAGTATAAGTTGGAGC
Source organism: Panax ginseng (assembly GCA_020205605.1). Taxonomy (NCBI): domain Eukaryota; kingdom Viridiplantae; phylum Streptophyta; class Magnoliopsida; order Apiales; family Araliaceae; genus Panax; species Panax ginseng. The sequence continues at coordinate 67,538,203 of CM035136.1, forward strand.
TGGCTTGTTGTTAGAATACTATGTTGATAAATAAGCAAAGGCATTATACTTATTGAGCAAGGAAATGCAGTTCTCTACAAGATTAATGTAACAACCCGATATTTTCTGTATAAATAAATCAGAAATTTTGCATATAATTTTTTTTTATTTTAAGGATGAGGATTTGTACAAGATAATGTATGTATGTAATTATGTAATAAATAAAAATATATTTATTACATGAATGTTTACAAATAATTTTATTTTAGAATTATTGATTATTATAAAGTTTATTCTTATAATAATTAATTTTATAGCAAAAATGTTTTTATTAATTATTTTCTATGAAAATATAATTATATATTATTTAAATAATATATGAAATGATTTTTAGAATAATTATAATAATTATTTTATTATATGAATTTTAGTATAGATTATTAAGTTAATTATTTTACTTTAATTATTAAGGTTAAATATGAAAGATAAATCAGATATGGAATCCAAACCCTAATTATGGATTTGGAATAAGGAAAGAGGATAATAATATAAAATTAATTATATTTCAGTGTTATAAGTATGTATGTTATGTGTGTAAGGATAATGTGTGAAACAGTTTAAGGTAGCATGAAAAATCAAAGTATTATTTTAATAAAACCCTAATTTAGGATATGGATCAAGGAATAAGAATAATAATATAATATTAATTATATTTTGATATTTCAGTGATATAGATATGTACTGTATGTGTGTTGACCGATAAAGGTTGATCAATTATGGTGTATTATGACAAACTCTAGTTTTACTGTGTTAAACCCTAATTTGAAATACAAATTAGAATTCAAGATTATTAGGTAATCGTGATAATGTGATCAATGTCTAATATTATAAATATAAACGCTAATTAGGTAAACCCTAATTATTGACTCGAAACCCTAATCGTGAAATTAGAAACCGTAATTTCTTAAGTGAAAACCATAAATTAATATTTTGAAATCCTAATTTCTATATTAGGTAACCCTAATTAGTAATTATAAAACCTAATTACTAATTATAAACCCTAATTGTTAATTTTAGCAAGCTTAACTATAATTAGTAAATATGTAAACTTAAAATTTTATTTTAAGTAATTAGTAATCCTAATTGGTAAGGTAACCCTAATTATTAAATAATTAATACACTAATGTTCATGTATAGTGTAATTAGAAAATTAATCATAATTAGGAAACCATAATTTCAAATTTTTAGAAACTAAAATTATTTATTTATTTATTTGTGCCAACCCTAAATTGGAAATTCTAGAAATTATTTTTAAACCCTAAAATGGTTCAATTCCTAAACCCTAACCCAAACCCTAAACCCTAAGGGTTTGCCAAGATTATAATTTTGCCATTAAAATGATTTACCAAATGACCTTTTTGCCCCTCTTTTATAATTGAAGCTAGCAATAGGTTTTGACATTAAATGGGAGTTGGTGACCAACTTAGTTGACATTTGTGACCTAAATATCCAGCAAATCAACCTAAGTGTATCAGCCATGTGCATTACAAGTACTATATATAGATTGAAGAAAGAGAAAAATCATTTGCTAACTTCATTTTTGCACAACAATCATCCTAGACCCTCTCTCTCTCTCTCTCTCTCTAACCCACAAAATCTTAATGCATATCAGTCACTTAATACAGCCCCACGGTCACCAATATCAAATCAGTAGTCTAAAATCAAGTATTTGATCAAGAAAGGATTTGATTCATGTTATGGAAGCCAGAATATGATCAATGAATCGTTTCTTCATTTCTGGCAACCTAAAATGAAGAAACGACTTCAACGATCATTTCAGATGCCCAGATCTCTTTTGTTATGTACTGTATGATCATTATTTTTGTTGTAATATGTAGTCGTACACTAGTACTACACGTTCTGATGATTAGTTGGTCCAGAATCACACTACACACTGAATTATGAATGGTCAAACGTGGTCACTCGCTCACTGACATGATTATCTGGACAGCTCAAGAACACTTATAGCGACAGTTTCGTCGCTATAGGGTCCTTTAGCGACAGATAATTTCTAAAATCAATTATTTTATTTATTAAATGGAAAAAAATAGTTTTAAATTATTAAAATTACATAATAAATTATTAAAAATTATTTTAAATTCTGAAAATTAGTTTTTAATTATTTTAAGTATATTAAATAAATATTTACTATTTTTGAAATATTAATGGTATTTAATTTATTTATTTATAATATTAAATAAATTATTTAAAATGATTTTAATACATGAAAAATCATTTAAAATTATATTATGGTATAAGAAAATAATTTAAGTTATTTTTGATAACTTTTAATATTTTGTGATGAATTTCATTAATTAATTAATATTAAAGGTAATTAAAGAATGTATTAAATAAATGATGAAATATAGAATTAATGATTTAAAAATTATATAAAGGATTATAAAATATTTTAAGTTATACAATTATAACTTTTGATATTTCGTCATGATGAAAAATATTAATATTTTAATATTAAATGATATTAAATTTATTTAATAATTATATTAAATAAATTAGTTTTAATATTAGAAAAATCATTTTAAACGAAAATATATAGTTTAAAAATATTTTAGGTTATAAAATATAACTTTTAATATTTAAATGTAAATTAAATTAATTAATTATTATTAATGATATTAAATTTATTTAATAATTATATTAAATAAATCGAGTTTAAAAAGATTTTAATATTATAATAATCATTTTAAATGAAAATAAAGTGTTTAAAGATATTTTAAGTTATAAAATATAACTTTTAATATTTAAAGGATAATTTCATTAATAATTTAATATTAATGATATTAATTTAATAATAAATGATATTAAATTTATTTAATAATTATATTAAATAAATAGTTTTAAAATGGTTTTATTTATTTAAAAATCATTTAATAAGGATATTAATGAATTAAAAATATTGTAAGTTATAATTAAAGACTTCTAATATTTTGATAGATAATGCAATAATATTTAATATTAATGATAATTATTTAAAAATAATTTTAATTCTTTTAAAAATCATTTAAGTGTAATATTAATACTTTAAAAGTATTTTGAGTTATTATAAATAACTTTAACATTTTGACAATGGTCTCATTAATAGCTTAATATTAATTCAATATTAATAATAATAGAATTATTTAATATTTAAATCATTTAATAATGATTCCGGTGTTTGAAAATTCATGATAAATTATAATTTTTGTTTACAAATTATTATAAGTCATTTAAAAATAATATTACTGATACTTACAGATATTAAACTACAGGATAGAGTCTTAGACTCGATAATTACCCGATAAAGCCGTCGGTACACCGACATGTTTCAGAAATTGATCTGGACTTAGATAATTTAATTAGATATGTGTTTATTTGTGATTCAATGGTTGTTAAACATATGTGATAATGTGATTAGGTTATGTACTGACTGCAATAAGCAGTGCTATGTGTTATAGTATGTTATTCTAATCAATCAAATGATCTTATTACTGATAGGTGTTATGTAAAGATAGAACTAAGTTACGAACTGTAAGCAACGCATCAGGCAAGTATCTTACCTTTGCATTTCCTTTATGCAATGGACATGAGTAAGAAGTTTCAGAATTATATTATTATTATGCTATATTATTAACCCTATTGTGATATATTCTATATCCAATCATTGTTTATCAACATGTTAGTATATGATAATTTAGATATACATATTCTGCTCGGTAATTTTTATATATGGTTATACAAGTGTCCCCACTTGGATAATCATTGTATTTAAATCACATGTTGATATATATATATATATATATATATATATAAGTCGTCTAAGCTATTTGATCAGCTAGACACAAATTTTGAAATGTCGTTGAATATGATAAAAACCTTTTTGTATCCAATCAAATTATTTTGGTTCGGATTCCAGACTAAGTAAGAACATCCCGATCACGGGAAAAAATTTTATGCGCCAAGGCGGACATAGGATGAACGATAATATCGCTCTAGCAATGAAGTATTGATCAATAAAGAGCCTATGGAAAGTACAACCTAAAGCCCGTAAGTTATGACGGTTTGCAGATGAAGTTCTGCTAAACATTATCGAAAACTAAAAATAATGTTCATAGTATGTCAACTAAACCTCATATATAGTCAATATGTAGTTCCAAAATTTGGAGATAGAATTGTTATGTTATTATTATCGGTTCAGTTTACTTCACAACTATAAATTCATTGTAGAAGTGATGTATAAAGAAAACATTTATTTCTTTCAGCTACTTATATTTCCAATTGTTATTACTTGTTGGGAACCCAAATGCTCACCTTTGCTTAAATTCAAATGTTTTCAGCTAGGCATGAAGAACTCGAAGGTTCAGACAAGAACAAGTGAAAAGGAAAGCAAACAGAACATGTTTAATGGTATCTTTTGTAATAGTTAGACTGTATTAAGATAATTATATGTGTTATATATCATGTAAAGAATTATAGTAAAGGTTGCGTAATTGGGATTAGACTCTGATAAATATAAATTAAGTTAGATTTTTATATTATTGTTATTATTATTAGTATTATTCCGTTCATAGAAATGGTATCGTGAAGCACCGAGTTTGGGTTTCAAGTACCCGAGTTTGGGCGCTTTACAAGTTGGTATCAGAGCTCAGGGTTAAAAACCTTAGGTGGGTTAGACCTTAGGCTATAACCTTGGAACAGTGGGAAACGTTGAAAATACAATTAACTTATATAGAGTTTAAAAAAAGAGATGAATTGAATTAGTTTATCGTCAAACAAAATAAAAGATAACTTGTATAAAGCCATTATTTGTTGTGTGTATATATTAGTTGATAATTAAGATAGTTTGTGTGTAGATGTCAGATAGAAAAGGATTAGGATACCCTCAAATCGTAAAGAAGAAGTCAACCTCCATAACCGAGCCAATATCAAAGTCAATAGCTGAAATAGAGGCTCACATTGAAAGCTACCTCAATGAGGTGGTTATTTTGAAAAGTATAGTACCAGACCCTGAAACGATAGTATAACTGATAGATAAAATATAGTTAAAGAATATGTGGTCAATGTCGAGTTCTTAAACTCATATGTCGGTGGTGAGTTCTTAAACTCATAATGTATGGTAAGTTGGACGAACTTGGTATAGTTAGGCGTGAATGGATTATTGAGGATAATGGGACTATATCGATTACTAAGTAATTGATTATTAGTGGAGGCGTAAGAAATAAGTAGTACTAGTATTACTTGAAGAGGTATGATTCTATGTAGTGTATATGATAGGTATATCTGTATAAGGTAATATTTTTCAACTTTTATATAAATGTGGCAGCGATTCCCGACTTTTGAGTCAGAAAGGGATATCAGATGTTTAAAGCAGAATGTGCTATGGTATGTCAAGTGTTATGAATATGAGTCTATGTTGGATTAATGAAATAAGTTGGTATAAAGATAGTAGTTAATTATATGAGTACTGGTTAATGCAGAAAACCAAAATTTTAAAATCTAATATTTTGAGTACATGATTATTTGAGTAGAAAAATTTGTGTTATATGTATACGATAAAGCTTAGAATGTAAGAATAATTTATAATAATGCCGCCAAGGAGATGAAAACGAAATACACTTTTACGTAAGAACACATCAACAAAGCTAGAAAACAACCGGACCGATCTGAAATTTTGTGAATATGGACGATCAAGTTATGCGAATCGAAATACCAATCGTAAAAAATCAATGAAGATAATCGATAAAGTGACGTCAAAGACTTCAAAGCGGTCGTCTTTGCCAGATTTAGAGGATCAACTAACTTTGTAAGCGTTTGTGATAGCTAAGATAACGAAGGGGCAAAAGATAGTTTTGTCACCTATATGATAAAAGGAAATGAGATAAAGGGAAAGTCTGTGTGTTTTAAGTGTGAATCAATGGAGTATAAGGTGGAAGACTGTCCAAGAAGGAGAAAGGAGGCAAGGAATGTGAATACAGGAAAATGCAGCAGGGCATTAGCGACGATGGGACCAACATCAACAAATCAAACCAACGAAATCAACCGCAAGCGTCTTCAACATGACCATTCAAGAAACTCGGTAAGCAATGATTATGCAACTCTGTATTACTCAAACCAATTTTATTTCTTATATATTATTTTCTTATATATAGTAAATTATTTTATAAATTATTTTGAAGGAGGAATTTGAGTTCCTTTAGAAATCATTTTTTCGTATAAGCAGATAGATAAGCTTTATACTGAATAGTTAAAGATCAGTTCGATCAATTTTAATCGAGATCTACTCGCAATGATTGTGTATGTTATGTACCCTGGTATATATTGGTTTTAAAACAGTGATTCCGGGGACGGAATCTTTATAAGGGAGGGTGAATGTAACCACCCGATATTTTCTGTATAAATAAATCAGAAATTTTGCATATAATTTTTTTTTTTATTTGAAGGATGAGGATTTGTACAAGATAATGTATGTATGTAATTATGTAATAAATAAAAATATATTTATTACATGAATGTTTACAAATAATTTTATTTTAGAATTATTGACTATTATAAAGTTTATTCTTATAATAATTAATTTTATAGCAAAAATATTTTTATTAATTATTTCTTATGAAAATATAATTATATATTATTTAAATAATATATAAAATGATTTTAGAATAATTATAATAATTATTTTATTATATGAATTTTAGTATAGATTATTAAGCTAATTATTTTACCTTAATTATTAAGGTTAAATATGAAAGATAAATCGATATGGAATCCAAACCCTAATTACGGATTTGGAATAAGGAAAGAGGATAATAATATAATATTAATTATATTTTAGTGTTATAAGTATGTATGTTATGTGTGTAAGGATAATGTGTAAAACAGTTTAAGGTAGCATGAAAAATCCAAGTATTATTTTAATAAAACCCTAATTTAGGATATGGATCAAGAAATAAGAATAATAATATAATATTAATTATATTTTGATATTTCAGTGATATAGATATGTACTGTATGTGTGTGGACCGATAAGGGTTGGTCAATTATGGTGTATTATTATAAACCCTAGTTTTACTGTGTTAAACCCTAATTTGAAATACAAATAAGAATTCAAGATTATTAGGTAATCGTGATAATGTGATCAATGTCTAATATTATAAATATAAATGCTAATTAGGTAAACCCTAATTATTGACTCGAAACCCTAATCGTGAAATTAGAAACCCTAATTTCTTAAGTGAAAACCATAAATTAATATTTTGAAATCCTAATTTCTATATTAGGTAACCCTAATTAGTAATTATAAAACCTAATTGCTAATTATAAACCCTAATTATTAATTTTATCAAGCTTAACTATAATTAGTAAATATGTAAACTTAAAATTTTATTTTAAGTAATTAGTAATCCTAATTGGTAAGGTAACCCTAATTATTAAATAATTAACACACTAATGTTCATGTATAGTGTAATTAGAAAATTAATCATAATTAGGAAACCCTAATTTCAAATTTTTAGAAACTAAAATTATTTATTTTTTTTTTTTGTGCTAACCCTAAATTGGAAATTCTATAAATTATTTTTAAACCCTAAAATGGTTCAAACCCTAAACCCTAACCCTAACCCTAAACCCTAAGGGTTTGCCTAGATTACAATTTTGCCATTAAAATAATTTACCAAATGACCTTTTTGCCCCTCTTGTATAATTGAAGTTAGCAATAGGTTTTGACATTAGATGGGAGTTGGTGACCAACTTAGTTGACATTTGTGACGTAAATATCTAGTAAATCAACCTAAGTGTATCAGTCATGTGCATTACAAGTACTATATATAGATTGAAGAGAGAGAAAAATCATTTGCTAACTTGATTTTTGCACAACAATCATCCTAGACCCTCTCTCTCTCTCTCTAACCCATGAAATCTTAATGTATATCAGTCCCTTAATACAGCCCCACGATCACCAATATCAAATCAGTAGTCTAGAATCAAGGATTTGATCAAGAAAGGTATAACACTAAACCTAAAAATCTAACCTTTGATGTTGTGTTAGAAGTTATGTTTATATGGTGTAATATGTTATATGTGGTGTTAGTCAATGATCTAGGTTGGTATCTTATAGATCCATAACATCTAAGTACTCAAATTGATGATTTTCAAAAATCTGGGAAATTGTTGTTTTTGTGTCTGACAGTCAAATGTTAGACCTCTTTAATCTTTATCTGTTACATATTTTGGTTGTTTGAAGGTGGGTACATGTAGTATGTAATGTGGTCTTTCGTGTGAAACTTAAATTAGGTCCAGATCTGGTATAAATTAAAAGTTATAAGTGGTCAAACAGTGTTGACCGGTCAAGAAAATAGCTTTCTGGGCAACCCAGAAAAATTTCCAGATTTCCAGAAATTCTAACAGCCATTTTTAAAGCCTTTGATCTTGCTTATCTTTGATAGTTAGTCCATGATGTTGTTTGTATGTTGTAATATGACATTAGAACTACACATTCATACCTTTATATTACCCATAACATGAACAGGATCGAATTTAACCCTGGTCAAAGTACGTTGACCGTTTTGTCTTATGAAAGTTTTTGGGAAACCCAGAACCTTCATGAGCAATTTTTCCAGTATGGTTTATCCGGCATGTATCTTCATTATGTGATGTTGTTATGGTTATGTCTTGTAATAGAAATGTAGTCCTCCATGTGGTCTATAACCAAGAGCTCTTAAATCACTAAAACATCAACAGGAATTCATGTTATGGAAGCCAGAATATGATCAGGTGAACTGTTCTTCATTTACGGGCAACCTGAAATGAAGAAACGACTCTCAACGATCATTTCAGATGCCCAGATCTCCTTTATTATGTATTGTATGATCATTATTTTTGTTGTAATATGTAGTCGTACACTAGTACTACACGCTCTGATGATTAGTTGGTCCAGAATCACACTACACACTGAATTATGAATGGTCAATCGTGGTCACTCGCTCACTGACATAATTATTATCTCAAGCAAACAAGAACACTATAGCGACAGTTTAAATAAGCTATAGAGTCCTTTAGCGACAGATAATTTCTAAAATCAATTATTTTATTTATTAAATGGAAAAAAATAGTTTTAAATTATTAAAAATACAAAATAAATTATTAAAAATTATTTTAAATTCTGAAAATTAGTTTTTAATTATTTGAAGTATATTTCATAAATATTTAATATTTTTCAAATATTAATGGTATTTAATTTATTTATTTATAATATTAAATAAATTATTTAAAAATGATTTTAATACATGAAAAATCATTTAAAATTATATTATGGTATAAGAAAATAATTTAAGTTATTTTTGATAACTTTTAATATTTTGTGATGAATTTCATTAATTAATTAATATTAATGGTAATTAAAGAATGTATTAAATAAATGATGAAAAATAGAATTAATGATTTAAAAATTATATAAAGGATTATAAAAATATTTTAAGTTATACAATATAACTTTTGATATTTCATCATGAAAAATATTAATATTTTAATATTAAATGATATTAAATTTATTTAATACTTATATTAAATAAATTAGTTTTAATATTAGAAAATTTATTTTAAATGAAAATAAATAGTTTAAAAATATTTGAAGTTATAAAATATAACTTTTAATATTTAAAGGTAAATTTCATTAATTAATTATTATTAATGATATTAAATTTATTTAATAATTATATTAAATAAATTAGTTTAAAAAGATTTTAATATTATAATAACCATTTTAAATGAAAATAAAATGTTTAAAGTTATTTTAAGTTATAAAATATAACTTTTAATATTTAAAGGATAATTTCATTAACAATTTAATATTAATGATATTAATTTAATAATAAATGATATTAAGTTTTTTAATAATTATATTAAATAAATAGTTTTAAAATGGTTTTATTTATTTAAAAATCATTTAATAAGGATATTAAAGAATTAAAAATATTATAAGTTATAATTAAAGACTTCTAATATTTTGATAGATAATGCAATAATATTTTAATATTAATGATAATTATTTAAAATGATTTCAATTCTCTTAAAAATCATTTAAGTGTAATATTAATACTTTAAAAGTATTTTGAGTTATTATAAATAACTTTAACATTTTGACAATGGTCTCATTAATAGCTTAATATTAATTACATATTAATGATAATAAAATTATTTAATATTTAAATCATTTAATAATGATTCCGATGTTTGAAAATTCATGATGAATTATAATTTTTGTTTAAAAAAATATTATAAGTCATTTAAAAATAATATGACTGATACTTACAGATATTAAACTACAGGATAGAGTCTTAGACTCGATAATTACCCGATAAAGCCGTCGGTACACAGACATGTTTCAGAAATTGATCTGGACTTAGATAATTTAATTAGATATGTGTTTATTTGTGATTTAATGGTTGTTAAACATATGTGACAATGTGATTAGGTTATGTGCTGACTGCAATAAGCAGTGTTATGTGTTATAGTATGTTATTCTAATCGATCAAATGATCTTATTATTGATAGGTGTTATGTAAAGATAGAACTAAGTTACGAACTATAAGCAGCGCATCAGGAAAATATCTTACATTTGTATTTCCTTTATGCAATGGACATGAGTAAGAAGTTTCAGAATTATATTATTATTATGCTATATTATTAACCCTATTGTGATATATTCTATATCCGATCATTGTTTATCAACATTTTAGTATATGATAATTTAGATATATATATTCTGTTCTTTAATTTCTATATATGGTTATACAAGTGTCCCCACTTGGATAATCATTGTATTTAAATCACATGTTGATATATATATATATAAGCCGTCTAAGCTATTTGATCAGCTAGACACAAATTTCGAAATGTCGTTGAATATGATAAATACCTTTTTATATCCAATCAAATTGTTTTGGTTCGGATTCGAGACTAAGTATGAACATCCCGATCACGGGAAAAAAATTTATGCGTCAGGGCTGACAAAGGATGAACGATAATATCGTTCTAGAATGTAGTATTGATCAATACAGGGCCCTTGAGAAGTACAACCTAAAGCCCGTAAGTTATGACGGTTTGCAGATGAATTTCTGCTAAACCTTATTGAAAACTAAAAACAATGTTCATAGTATGTCAACTAAACCTCATATATAGTCAATATGTAGTTTCAAAATTTGTAGATAGAATTGTTATGTTATTATTATCGGTTCAGTTTACTTCACAACTATAAATTCGTTGTAGAAGTGATATATAAAGAAAACATTTATTTCTTTCAGCTACTTATATTTCTAATTGTTATTACTTGCTGGGCACCCAAATGCTCACCCTTGCTTAAATTTAAATGTTTTTAGCTAGGCATGAACAACTCGAAGGTTCAGACAAGAACAAGTGAAAAGGAAAGCAAACAGAACATGTTTAATGGTATCTTTTGTAATAATTAGACTGTATTAAGATAATGATATGTGTTATATATCATTAAAAGAATTATAGTAAAGGTTACGTAATTGGGATTAGACTCTGATAAATATAAATTAAGTTGGATTTTTATATTATTGTTATTATTATTAGTATTATTCCGCTCATAGAAATAGTATCGTGAAGCACCGAGTTCGGGTTTTAAGTACCCGAGTTAGGGGGCTTTACAGTTAAGACTCCTTATAAAAATCAAGGCTTCAGCCCTCAAATGAAATTTCTTAAATTTTCATACATCTCAAGCTCCTATACCTTTATCTTAACTAGAGTTTATAATTCTGTAAATACAAAGAGTTGGGTTGACAATTAAAGAAGAATTGAAGTTGTAAAACTAAAGAGAAGAATGAGAGAAGCAAAGAAGAATTAAAGAAGAACCTAAATCTATTATTCAAATTTATAGTAGGTAATCCTCTTCTATGTTTTAATAATTGGGATATGTTATATAGGATTTTGAATGATTGATTGTCTATGATTGTTGAAATATGATTTAAAATGAAGTATGGGTTTATGTATATTAAACAAACTATGAAAATTAAGTTCTGAATTAATGTCTCCTAATTGTATGATAGAATGTATAAATGAAAAGCCATGCTCAAAGTCTTGAAAATCAAAAGAATGTAAATAATGATTGATCATGTGATATGAAAAAGAATGGTGTTTATAGTTAAATGGTATAGATAATATGTCAGTTAGGGAGCATGAAATAAGTTTGTGATTTAATTTCCCAAGCTTTGCAGATAACAGAGCATGTCTAGGTCTGTTGCCGAAGTGGCGCGGCCGCACCACTTCCCTAGTCAAAAATAGTGTGGTCGCACTGGTATTCAAAAATTAAAATTTGTTTTATTTGCATTCTAAACTTCTAGGCTTGTGCATTAGATCTCTTTTTATTTAAAATGTATCTGGCATTATGTTTAAGATAGCTACGCCTGAAGTGTGAGCTATTTTAGCTTGAGTTAAAGGAGATTGTAAATGAAAATAATATGGTTTGAAAAGGAACTTGGTGTAAGACCAACACTGATATAAAAGTTCTTTGTTATGGATCCGGATCAGCCGAGTAGTTCCCATAGGACCACTTCATGTGTACGGAGGAGGGCTTTCGAAGTGCCTCAACCCCGTTCTGTTAGACAGCCTCATCGTCTGGCGAAGGCGGTGATACGTCCTGTCCGGGGTAATGTGCCAGATGTGAGGACGAGGAGGATGTATCGGTAGTGGCTCCAGCTCCTGCTGCTCATATTCCCTGTAGGGATTTCCCAGGCATTCAGGTGGCTATTCCAGATCTTTTGGGTGATTTGAGTTGCCACCCCTCAATTTACTTGCATTTAAATGAAGTAAAAGCTGGATTTGATCTTCCTTTTTCCTATTGAGGAGGAGAAAGGATTTTGACATTGATTTGCATGTGATGCAGGTTCCCGGCTTTACACAGCCTCGAGGGAACTAGTTCAACATACACTCCCTGTATCAGGCTCTACATCCAGATTACCGAGGTATAGTGCATGTATGGGGCTTTGGGGCGTTCTTTTCCATTCTACCCCGCCGTTGTCCCTAGGGTTACCTCAGGGCATTGTCTGAGTGCTGGTTTCACTAGACTCAGTCTCTCTATTTGTTGGACTGTGAGGTGATGATGACGCCGATGGATTGGCGATTTATCACTGGTATAAAGTTTAGAGGGGCTCTAGTGCCATGTACGGTGAATATTACCCCAACTGCCGTTAGATCCTTGTTGCGAGTTCCGGCTAAGGCACTCAAGGGTAGGACCGTCCGTACGGGTCCGTTGAATGTAGATGCTATGAGTGGGCTGTTGAGTGAGCCCATGACTGCTGATATAAGAGTCAGGGATCGCATTCTTCGGCGATTGTTCCTGGTTATCATCAGGGGTTGTTTCATAGTAGATAACTCTTCTACGGTGTCATTCGCTTTGATCAGCGCCACGCGGGAGGTGGACTGTATTGGAGAGTATGACTGAGGTTCCTATACCTTCGCCTATTTCCTCAGGGGAATGCACATGCGTTCGCAGGGCTTGACCGAGGCTTTGCTAGGATTTTACCCATTTCTGCTGGTGAGTAGTTCTCTTTTGATTTCCCATGTACAGGTTTAAGAGTGTTCACTGATTGTATCTGTTTTACCTTTGCGTTGGAAGTTTTGGGCCTATGAGAGGCTTCCACGTTTACGTCATGTGAGTGTGTTAGGTTTAGATACCTATCCACGAGGACGGCGATGGCATCACTCCATTTTGGCGGAGGTTCCTGTAGCAGAGGGTTTCACCCATTGTCGACTATAGTTGGAGTTGTTGACAACTGATGTCATCACTTGGGTTCCCTATTCTGGGGAACATTTAACCATTGGATTTGAGGACGGATTCTCGACTGGTGTCGAGCACGTGATAACCAGCCGTAGGATTCCTCTCTTCACAAATGGAGGATGGGAGCTCTATTTAGGAGAGCGTGCTATTAGGAGCACCACAGGAGAGATTCGTGTATCGATCTTGCCTTCTATAAGGCGTTATTGGCCTGTGTTGCAGTCACCTGTCGATGACATCCCATTGATGGGTATAGACGGATATACTTTGTCAGAGGGTTCACATACTCAAGATATGTTCCATCGCTGATGGTCCCCTCGTACCATTAGAGCCCAGACCTGCGCCACTCAGTTTATGGGGGATATGATTCCTAGATCCGTGATGGTGACGAATTGGCTGACCTGTGTCCGAGATCCGACTCATTTGACACAAATTGATCATTTAACCAAGAAGTTGGACCGGGCACATTTCAGCACATGGGTAGAGATCCTTCAGAGGCAGATACTTTTGATCCTTCCAGCTCAGGCGCTGGACCCTCAGGTGACCCATATGGCTTTGTCGATGCAGATCCTCCCTTGTATTGGCCTGACATCCCTGTTGATAGAGATCTAGTGACTCATGAGGAGTTACATCAGGTGGACAGGATTGATGATGTAGATATTGACACCATTGTCTTCTTCTGATGTGTATTCTCGTTATCTCTTTTGATAGGCCTCTCTTAGATATTGGGTGGTTGTGCCCCATTCTCGCTATATATTTTGATGGGCCTCTGTTAGTAGTAGGGCGTCTGTGCCCCCATTTCCCTGTATTTTTAGATGTACAGAGATGATGAATGTAAATGATGATTTACTTAGAAATGTATATACTATTTTTCATTCCCTACATCATATTGCCATCTTTTACTTGTCATGCATGTGTCATGTTATGCATATGTATGTATATCAAGAGATATTCTGCATTGACCCCTTGATGGTCTTATGATACGACCTACACAGATGTCTTCTTCGACAGTCAGCTGCATAGATCACACTCTACCAGTGTTGATAGTTTCCCATTTGAGGTCGTGGTATGATAGTATGTCACCTACAGATAGGGTGACTGTAGATCAGCTATTATAGCATTCTATGACCCTCTTGATGTTTCAGGTTCCCACAGGCTTTGTGGAGGGTATGTTGGAGCATTGGATACCGGAGAGACAGGTTTTCTGATTTAGTACCCAGGAGTTGACTCCTACATTGGAGGAGTATGAACGGTTGACGACTTTACCCTTAGACAGACCTTGTGCTCATATGGTTGTCAGAGATATGCGCCGACAGTTCATGACCCTCACCGAGTTACAGCATAGAGTAGTAGAGGATGAGATTACATTCGATCATTTATTTTCCCAGCGTTTCTTGATAGATAGGTTTGGCTCATTGGACAGCTACACACGACATTCTGGGGATTTCACCACACCAGAGGATCAGTGGAATTTGGCCAGAGTGGATGTATTCGTGATGTGCATAGTGGCGTATGTATACATGCCAGGGTATATGAATGAGCTGGACATCGATGTTATCATGGCAGTGAGAGCTCTCAGGGAGGGTCATACCACCATTCCGAAGATTGTGGCAGAGACGTTGAGGTCGGCCACGTTTTGCAGCATCTACCCTACAGGGGTATTTATAGGTAGTTCAGTTATGTTATACGTGTAGTTTATGTCACACTTGAGACCGATTGGCACTTTTCGCCGATACGGGTACTGCTTTACCTATGATATAGCTATGTCTTACTCCTTTCAGCCATCGGAGTGTACAGACGCTATGTCTTGGTCGATATTCTTGGCGGAGATCAGAGATCCGTTTGGCATCCTGCAGTGCACAGGGCTCAGTTCACCCTATAGCTTTATTACTCATGCTCCAGGCATGGATTATCTCCCTCTGTCTGGTTTGAGGGGCATGACTACCTATCACCCACTGGCCGTGATGTCATAGTTTGACCAGTTCCAGAACTTCCATCCTTTTGATGGGGCGTTAGGTCAGCGTTTAGCTTCTTGCCATTTATCAGCAGAGGACCGATCCCGGGTGTATGCATGTTGGGATCAGCGTGAGATAGCTGATTTTTCTATTAGCCATCCGGGCTGTTTGCTAGAGTATTCTACATGGATGGAGACATAGACTTCATCGGCTGCGGCAGTATCCATAGTGCCGGGTATTGATTCAGATGATGGAGAGCCCATGGAGGAGATTGATTCCCACATCGAGGAGGATCCATTTATTGGGTTACCAACAGCTCTTTTAGATTCTCCCAGTACTAACACTGTTGTGATCCAACATTCGGCATAGTACTTCGAGTAGAGTCTCCATCTAATGACCTTCGAGAGAGATCAGGCTAGAGCCTTGATGTTGACAGCTCTTGATGGGAGAGACGCTACTCTGTTAGAGAAAGATGAGGTATTAGCTCATAGAGATGTCGCTGTTGTTGAGAGAGATGAGGCCAGATCAGCCAGAGATGCAATGACAGTCCAGAGGGATAGCGCCATATCTACCCGGGATGTAGCCATCATAGATAGTACCACAGTGAGGTCCTTCATTACTGGCATGATTACAGAGATGAGCACGTACATTAATAAGCACCGCGTCACCATGCAAATGGCCGTAGATCTGTTAGCTCGTGTGGATATCCTTGTACAGGAGACCACATCATTACCTCCTTCTTCTGAGAGGGATGCCATGTTTGGCTTGATAGCTCGCATATACACTGATTTGTAGATGGGCTTGTATTTTCCTGCACAGACTAACTTAGCCATTTTGTCATGTACAGTTCCTATTGTATATTTCAAACAGAATTATATATAGTAGGGAAATATATTTTTGATCACTTTCCTTTTAGTTATGCCTTGTTGCTTGCTTGATATTTGCATGTTTCTTTAGGGCTTGTGATCTTGATGTATTCTGAATTCCTCCTTGATGGATGGACATTGAGTTTTCTCTGGATATTTCAGAATGGATCATTGATCTGTGTGAATCACCTACCATCTTTGGTGTCTTGGGACTGGTTTATGTATGTAAATATGGAGAGGAATATGGCTTTCCTCTCTGAGGTTGACCGCACCACAGATGGTCGCCAGTACTCCTATTTAAGAGGAGCCCAGTTAGTTCTATCTCTTATGGATTGGTGTTTCTGTTTGAGGAGTCAACTGCAGCTTAGATGGTCACCGAGTCTCCCGTTTACATGGGGAGGTCAGGTAATTCCACCCCTTTGGTCTGAAGCCGATGAAATGTGGTGGATTAAAGGATGATCCCAGTACCGTCGACAAGCGTTTGTGTTTTGGTAGGGGGTAAGACCGAATCATGAATGGCTTCCTACGTACTCCTATTGAATAGGAGATTAGGTCTGCGTAGTTTAAACCTGGTGTGGAGGTTCGACGCTGTATGTGGCAAAAAGGGTGTAGGAATGTTTTTGTTATTTTTATTTTTGTAATGAGAAGGTTGTAGAAATGTTTTTGTTGTTTTTATTTTATTGCAACCGGGCCATATAAAATGGTTGCCTACGTACTCCCGTGTATCAAGGAGATTAGGTCGGCGTAGTTCGCCCCATGTTCAGGACGATTTATAGCCAATAAAAAGTTTGTTCCCATGTTTAGGACAAACTACGGGTGAGAAAGTTTAATCCCATGTACAGGATAAACTGCGGGTGTGAAAAGTCTTATCCCTAGTGGGGTAAAATTATAGGTGTGAAAGGTTCAATCCCTGGTGGGATAACCGGAGTTGAGTAAGGGTTCAAAATCAAATGGAGAGAAAAGGATCTGGCGATCCGAAACCAAGCTGCTGGTTAGATAATGTGTTTGTCCCTAATGGGGCAGATGAGCGTAAAGAGAATTTGTATGTAGTGAAGGGTTAAACACCTAAAATGACTGGGGATCTGATGATCCAAAATAAGGATGTTTGCTTAATGGTGACCTCAGACATAGTACCGTTTCACGGTGTCCGAATTGATAAACTTTGGAAATTCATCGCCGTCCATTTCCTGTAATCTGAGAGCACCTCCTGTCAATACCTCCTTGACAATAAACGGGCCTTCCCAGTTAGGGGCGAATTTTCCCTTGGACTGATCTTGGTTGTCAATGATCTTCTTCAAAACCAAGTCATGTTGTTTAAACTGTCGTAGCCGGACTTTTCTGTTGTTGGACCTGGCGATCCTTTGTTGATATAACTTACTGTGGAAGATAGAAACGGCACGCCTTTTGTCTATTAGAGACAATTGGTGATACCTATCTTGTACCCATTGGTCTTCATCCAGCTGAGCGTCTATCAACACTCTGAGGGATTCTATTTCCACTTCTATGGGGAGCACTGCTTCCATCCCATAGGTTAATGCGTAGGGTGTTGACCCAGTGGAAGTGCGCACTGATGTTCTGTAGGCTAACAGAGTCAAAGGCAATAAGTCAGGCCATCCTTTGGCAGATATCTTTTGCATGATCTTTTTGATGTTTTTGTTAGCCGATTCAATAGCACCATTAATCTTTGGACGGTAGATGACGGAGTTGACATGTTTGATGTGGAATTTACTGCACAACTCCTCTATCATTTTGTTGTTGAGGTTCATAGCATTGTCTGACACAATTACCTCTGGTTGTCCTTATCGACAAATGACATTGTTTCTGATAAAAGCAATGATGACTTCTTTGGTAACTCTGGGGAAGGAGGTTGCTTCTACTCACTTGGTGAAGTAGTCGATCATGGTGAAAATAAATCGATGCCTATTACTGGCTTTGGGCTTAATGGGCCTGATCACGTCCATTCCCCACATTGAGAAGGGCCAGGGTGAACTCATATTATGGAGCTCCCGTGGAAGGGCATGGATAACATTCCCATGAATTTTGCATTGATAACATCTTTTGACGTGATCATCACAGTCAACTTTGAGAGAGAACCAGTAATGCCCTATTCTTAGGATTTTCTTTACAAGTAGAGGGTCGCTCATGTGTGGGCCACATACTCCACCATAGACCTCATCCATGAGCCTCTGAGCTTGGTCCTTGTCTAGACATCTGAGGAGACCTAATCATGCATCTCTTTTATAGAGTGCATCTCCGCTCAGGTAAAATTTCATAGCCAGTCGATGAATCCGCCTTCTTTCAGTCAGGCTCACCTCAGCGGGTGTAGATCCATATTGTAAGTACTCGTTGATATGATGATACCAAGGGTGCTAGATGGGAGGTGGCTCATCTGATACTTCTCCAATGTAATTCCCATAGGCTGGAGCCTTTTGTTGGGAAAATGTGAGGGTTGGCATGTCTTCCTTGTCATGTATGTTGATCAAGGAGGCCAAGGTTGCTAGCACATCCGTAAAATCATTCCTATTCAGAGGAATGTGGAGGAAGGATATTTCTTCAAACTCCGAAGCCATCTGTAGAACCTAAGGCAGCAAGTGTAGACCTTTGGTGTGAAAGATTCATGTGGTTTGTCTAATTACCAACTCAAAATCTCCAAAGACAGTTAACCGTTTGATGCCCATTGATTGGGCAAGTGATACAACCTTCATACTCATATGTGTTGTTGGTGTTGGCAAACTACAATTTGACAGCGATGGGATGTTGCTCCCCCGGAACGGATACTAGAACTGCTCCAGCCCCAGAACCTTCCATGTTTACAGCTCCATCAAAATACATCTCCATGTTTGGCGTGCATCGTACTGATGGTATTGCTGAATTGCCATTACCCCTTCACCGAGGAAGTATGTTTCCAAGGGTTTGAAGTCCCCTGAAGGTGTGGCGGCCAGTTGATAAGCAATTCCTTGACCTTTAATGGACTTCTGCTTCATGTAGACGATGTGTAGCGCCCCCAAATCCGGGTATCTTCTAACCCCACAGATGGTGCTATACTGTACAACATTCATACATTCATTCAATTGAAAGGTCTCAAAGAACGAACATAACTTCTATATACTTAAAGTAATATTTACATTTCCCAAGTTCTATTCCCGTTACAAAGGTTCTTTGTCATAATATCAGTTAAATTACAACAATAGACCTATACTATTACAAGACAACTTAGTAATCTGCCTTAGCTTTTCCCTTATCCTTTTTCGATCCTTCGGGACGTTCAGTCTTAGCTGCATTCATTTGGTTCAAGAAAGAGTGAGCATAACTAGCTCAGCAAGTATAACAATTTAATAACAACATGCTTGACACATACAAATCGTATATCTTCAATAACTCAACAATAGTTATGAAGTACTATTGATAATTCAAAATAGCACTTCATCTTTCTTTCAAAATGTTTTACAATAACAACCATATTTAGTAAAACATTCACTCCGGTCAAAGACCTCGAGTATTCATTCTTTATTGGAAAAGGACAACCCGGAAGCAAGTCCGTAAGCCCGATATTACTTACAAGCACTTCTAGGTGATCAGCCTATTGTACTCTATGTTGATCAACACTACATCCATTAAACGTATGCGCGTTTAAGCATCCGCAACCTCACGTGCACACGCTGCTTTACCGACAAAACATTTGTTTAACATTTCAGTCTTCTTTTGAAAACCATATCAAGTAGTTGACAAAAGATAGCAACATTTGATAATACATTAATAGATTATCAATACATCAAGTCTAGCCAAAGGAATTGGCTTCAACTTTAACATACCTCAATTCATGCGAAAGAATACATGAACCTCAAAAACTTGTTCATATTGAACTCAGACAAGAGTTAGAATACTTGCCTTTAGCGTCTGCTATGGTAATTTAACTTTATGTTCAAGTCGTTCAAGTCTCTACAATACATGATCACATAATGCCTCACATTAGGTCACATATAATCAAGTATGTATATGACTATATCATACCCTTCATTTCAATCTAATTATGTACTAGATTCAGTTACTATTCATTCCAGTTTGTCATTATGCTTGCATTATATTTGACTAGGTTATCTCAACCTTTACATTACATTCCTTAAGGTTTAACAAAGTTTAAACAATGTTATCTTACCTTCCTTAATTTATGTTTACTTTGAATCCATTAGGTTTTCTTTTCTTTGTATTTAGAAACCTTCATTACTATCTTTGTTCTCGAGATCGGTAGCTGCTGCACCGACTTTATGCTTACATCGCATTGCCATGCATGTAGCTTAATGTATAATCGTCTCCGAACTTGGCGTCATGCACATGAGTCCTTACTTAATGGGCGTAATTGCATGCTGCACACTCTTGAGAATTTTTGATATCGTTTCATGGCTGCATATTTCCATTTATTGAACTAAGGTTCACGCTGCGGCGAACTCTTGTAGTAGGCTCGGTTACTATTCCGCGCCGCGCCGCGCCGCGGGTCATTTTGCCTAGGGTTGACGCCGCGGCGCCAACTCTGTGCACCAGATACTAATTCTAGTTTGTGAATTTTGTGAACTTCCCGGACGTATAACTTCTTCATTATAAGTCCGAATTGGCTCGTTCAAAAGCCTACGGTTCACAAATTAAGTAATCTACATGACCATTCAAAAATTTTATCTATTTGACTTCGTTTGCTAAAAATTCACCTATTGGTTCATTTTTAACGAAAACGATAAACATTCGTGAACGTTCAATGCTCGTTTCTTCGTTCTAAGTCGGAATCCAGTCATTTTTGAGTCTGCAACTCTTAAATGCCAATTATGACTTGTCTCTATTGCAAAATAATAGTTTCGTGTTCAAACACAAAATTTGACTTCCATTCCGAGAATTTTACGTATTAGACGTTTATCGTCCAATCGTGCAAATTCTGGCAATTCTTCATTCTTATGAATTGTTCAACATTACAAATGAACTTCATTCATCATGTGAACATCTTAACATACTTAATACAACAACATAGATTCATTGTTGGATTTTGACTTGTTCTTCATAAGATTATAACTTGTCATTTATAAACTATTTAAGATTTGATTATTCATGACTTATGACAATTAGAGTTTCTTAATCATCATACTTTACATGTTCTTAACATATAACTTAACTTGGGTATACATGATACATATGATCATATAAATTCTTTTACCTTCATATCATTTCTCTTAATAAACTTCTTACAAGTTCATATTATTTTCACATAAGTTTATAACTTATGCTAGCTTAAATAACTTATTACCAACTTAATTGGCTTAAGTTCATTACTTACTCATTCATGTTTCTTAATCCAACTTTTCTTATCATCCTATCATGGTAGAGATAGAAGATAATTGAGAAGAAGTCTTACTCTTTTGTAGTCTTGGTAAGTAGCTTGCTTCTTCTTCTTACTTATGGAAGTGACTTATTGGTAGCTTATTCTCTCTAACACTTAAGCACTTTAGATGTGTTGGATTATTTGATCAACCAACAATTGGCTTGTAAGCCTTCTATATTTATAGACTTTCCAAGGTTAGGGTAGTTTGGTCTTTAAAACATCCCACCTCCTTACTATTCATTACTTGCAAGGCACAAAACTTATCCTACACTTGGTCATTACTCCTAAGTCTTGGTCAATACTCCTAACTTGGTCATCACATCACTTGGTCACCACTATACTTGGTCACCACATATCTTGGTCATCACACATTACTTGGTCATTACATTACTTGGTCACCACATTCAACCCTATTAATATGGTTTTGACCCATAGATCATACCACTCATGGATTCCATCTTGGGCTTACATTAATTAATCCTTGGGCTTCACATTAACAAACACTAGTTGGTTCATTAATTCATTAGTTGGGCTTTTCTCTCTAATTCACTTGGACTTGTATTTAATTGTTTACCAATCATCCAAGTCCATTAACATTTCTTAATACATATTGTTGATGTATTATTTTCGTATTCTAATTCTTATAGAATTTATATACGGTATTTCATCCTTCATACAAACTCGTATAATACTTCGTATTATACTCGTTTTCATTACTTCGTACAATACCAAGTATCATACAATTATTACTTATTCTTTAACACTTCGCTTTACTTAACGCTTATAATTTAAGTCCACAAGCGAATTATTACTTTTTCCATAACTAGATTTTTATTACATAATCCATCTTACCTTGTTATTGCATCATTGCGTATTTCTTGGAATCTCAAAATTATATCCCGAGCAAATACCGATGAATAGTGTTTTTCAGAAAATTTATCGAAAAACTTTTATTTTCGTCTTGGAAATTCAAACACTTTAATTCATCCACGTAGCCCAAATACTACGATATTCTAACATCAATAGGTTTTACAATGACAACCATCTTGATAACACATGGAATATGATTTTATTATTATTTAATTTAATAAAAAATCATTTTACAATAAGATCTGAATTTCTCGGTCGTTACATTCTGCCTCCCTTATAAAGATTTTGTCCCCAGAATCTCGTCTTACTTTAATCAAATAGATGAGGAAAATTTTTCTTCATCTTTTCTTCTAGTTCCCACGTTGCTTCTTCAGCGTCGTTGTTCTTCCATAATATTTTTACTGATGGTATTACCTTGTTCCTCAGAACTTGTTCCTTTCTATCAATGATCTGCATCGGTGACTCTTCATATGATAAGTCTTTCTCGATATGAATCGGCTCATACTTGATTACATGCTTATAGTCCCGCTTTATATGGATTAATACGAGATCGTGAAACACGTTATGTATTCGTTCTAGGTATGGAGGTAATGCTATCATATACGCTACCTCTCCCACCCGTTTTAATACTTCAAAAGGTCCTATAAACCTTGGACTTAACTTTCCTTTCTTTCCAAAGCATATATTTCCTTTCCAGGGAGATACCTTTAGAAACACATACGAGCCCACCTCAAACTCTCGACTTAGTCTATGTGAGTCCGCATACTTCTTCATGCATCATTCCGAAATGTGATTTAGACACATCCTAATTAACTTTACCACATCCGTTGTTTGCTGCACCAATTCTGGTCCTAGCATCCAGCGTTCTCCCACCTCATCCCAACACAAAGGTGTTCTGCATTTTCTCCCATACAGAGCTTCTTACGGCGGCATGCCTATGCTTGCATGATAACTGTTGTTATATGCAAACTCTACTAGTGGTAGATGATCATCCCAACTACCCTTGAGATCCATGACGTAAGACCTCAACATGTCTTCTAAAATCTAAATTGTCCTTTCGCTCTGCCTATCAGTTTGTGGATGATAAGTCGTGCTTAACCTCAGCTGTGTTTCCAACTGCTCTTACAAACTTCTCCAAAAGTTCCACGTGAATCGTGGATCACGATCTGACATAATCGATACCGATACTCTATGTCTGGAAATAATTTCCTTAACATAAAGTTTAGCTAACTGATGTAAGTTATACTTTACCCTAATTGGCAAAAAGTGAGCCGACTTCATCAACCGGTCCACTATTACCCAAATTGAATCGTATCCTTTCTGCGTCGTCGGAAGTCCCACCACGAAGTCCATCGTGATATGCTCCCACTTCCATTCTGGAATCTCCATTGACTGTAGTAAACCACTGGGTCATTGATGTTCGGCCTTAACTTTTTGACAAGTTAAGCACCTACTCACATACTCTGCTATTTCTCTCTTCATGTTTGGCCACCAAAAACTCTGTCGAAGGTCTTGATACATCTTAGTACTACCAGGATGTATCGAGTACCTCGAACTATGAGCTTCTTGTAACACTTGTTCCTTTAATTCTGTCTCATTTGAAACCCAAAATCTTCCCTCTTAATAATCCCTCATTATCAAGACTATACTCAACATCTTCCTTCTCGGATAACCGCTTCTTCATTTGGTTACACTCATCCGTCTTGAGTTGTACCTCTTTAACCCTTTCTATGATGGTAGATTGCATCTCCGCAGCAAAGAGTAACCGCCAATCATCACTCGGCATCTTCACTACTGCTTCCATCCTAGCCATCTCTCATTATTAACTCATTTTTGAGTCGTTAACATAGACAACTTTTCCCGACCCTTCCTACTTAAGGCGTCAAGAACTACATCGGCCTTTCTAGGGTGATACAGATTTCACAATCATAATCCTTTATCAACTCCAGCCATCTTCTCTGTCTCATATTCAACTCCTTCTGAGTGAAGATATACTTTAGACTTTTATGGTCCGTATATATCTCACATTTTTTCCCATAAAGATAATGTCCCCATATCTTTAGAGCAAACACTACTACGGCTAGTTCCAGATCATGAGTAGGGTAAACTTTCTCATAATCCTTCAACTGCCGAGATGCATACGCAATGACTTTGCCATGATGCATAAGCACACAACCAAGTCCTCTATGTGAAGCATCACTATATACTACAAAATTTCCCGTGTCATCTGGTAATGACAAAACAGGAGCTTTACTTAATCTCTTCTTCAGTTCTTGAAAACTGTCTTCACATTTATCCGTCCATACGTATTTCACCGTCTTCCTTGTTAAGTTAGTCAACGAGGTAGCTATCTTCGAAAAATCTTGGATAAATCTTCGACAGTACCCTGCTAACCCTAGGAAACTCCGCACCTTAGTCGGCATTTTCGGTTGTTCCCAATTCATTACTTCTTCCACCTTCGCTGGATCTACTGAAATCCCCTCTTGGTCAATGACATGACCTAAAAACTGCACATTTTCCAGCCAAAATTCACATTTGGTGAATTTCGCATATAACTTTTCCTTCCTTAGTGTCTCCAACAATAATCTTAAGTGTTCGGCATGATCTTCTGGCGTCTTAGAATAGACTAGAATATCATCGATAAACACTACGGACGAACTGTCCAAATATTAGTTTGAACACTCATCCATCATTCCATAAATGCAAGGAGGTGCATTTGTCAACCCAAATGACATCACCAGAAACTCGTAATGACCATAACGAGTCCTAAATGCAGTCTTTGGTACATCTTCCTTCCTAACCTTCAACTGATGATACCCCCGTCTCAGAATCTATTTTAGAAAAATACTTTGCCCCTTTCAATTGATCAAAGAGATCATCGATCCTGGGCAATGGGTATTTATTCTTTATCGTTAACCTGTTCAAATCCCGATAGTCGATACAAAGCCTTAACGATCCATCTTTCTTCTTAACAAACAACACCGGTGCTCCCCACGGTGAAACACTTGGTTGAATGTACTTCTTGTCCAATAGTTCCTGTAGCTGAACCATTAGTTCTTTCATTTCCACGGGTGCCATATGGTGCGATGCCCTTGAGACCGGTGCCGCTCCTGGCACAGTGTCTATCACAAATTTGATCTCCATATCCGGCGGTAAACCCGGTAACTCACTTGGAAATACATACATGAATTCGTTTACTATAGGTATTTGTTACATGGTTGCTCCCACTCTCTGGGTATCAACAACATGGCATAGGTAACCTACACAACCCTTTCTTAAAAGTTTTCTAGTTTGTGTCATCCTAAGGCAACACTTGACGTCTCGTGATTTACTACCGTAAAATACTACGGTGAGGTTGCTTCAACGTCATCGATGCTCACACATTTCTTTTGGCAATCTATAATTGCTCCATGGTTAATCAACCAATCCATTCCGAGAATTACGTCAATTCTCCCTAACTTTATCGGTATTAAATCAACCGATAACTTACAACCACGCACCTCTATGCAAAAACTCCTATGAATATCTTCAACAGAATTATCTCTTCGTTTGCTACCTTAATGTTCAAAGGTATGCATAATTTTTCGAAATAATTCTAATCGCCTAGCAAAATCACATGCTATAAACGAACAAGTAGCACCCGAATCAAATAAAGACGTATGCATTTATATTGTTGATCGAATAATACCAAGAATTACATCCTCGATGCCACCGCATCTTGGACCGTCATATTAAAAGTGTGGGCCATTGATTTCCCCGGCTGAGCTGGACCACTAATAGCTAACTTCCCGCTATTAGGTCCCTTATTTCCTTCTATCCCCTTCTTGAGTAGGCGGTCTTTTGCTATGTGCTCAGTTGATCCACATACAAAGCATCCGTGATTTTTCTTTGGATTGGGACAAGAAGCGAAATGTGCCCTTCTTGTCCACAATTATAACATACCGCTTTTACCTTTGAGATGCACTCCTAAGTGAGTCTTCCCAGAGTTTACAGCCTCCATCCTCCTCTTGAGTCCCCTTGTTTTACTCCTAGATTCCCAGAGTTAAAGCCCTTTCTCTTCTCGACTGCTGCCACTTCCTCGCTCCCTCGGTCTTGGTTCCTCCATCAACCCTACCTTTGGTCTTCTTATCTTTGTGGAACCGCTAAGAGCCTCATTCCCACCTTCTTGACAATTATTGCCTTTTCTAGTATGGTTCCAAAGGAAATACTTTGGAACACAGAGATTCAAATATAGAGCCCGTGGTTTCAAGACCTCTTCGAACCTTCTAACCTTTCTCACTTCAAAGGTCCACTTGATGTGGAGCGAATCGTGCCGATTCATTAAACTTGGCAACATCTAATGGGAACCACATGTCCCTTGTCTCAATTCTAGAAACCTCATCTCCATCCTCCTTGCATACTGTGTGGGAAAATAGTTCTCAAAGAAAATCTCCTCAACGCCTCCCACGTTAGGTTTCCTATATCGACCCTAGCCTGGTTTGCCTCCCACCGAAGTTGGCCTCTCAGATCAAATAGGTTGCAAAGGCAACCTTTTGACCCTCCTCAACATTTGCTATTACAAATGCTTTCTCAATTTCTTTTACCCATGTCCTGGCTTCTATAGGGTTCGTAGTTCCTTTGAACTCCCAAGGGACCTACACTTTTGAAATCCTTAAAAGTAGTAGCTCAGATTACTCCAAGAATTACGGTACATTAGCCCCGTTCTATTAAATGCACTGCTAATGCATTAACGAACTCCTACATTGATTAATGGACCACCCTCCGGTTGGTTAACATTAATACCGATTTCGTTGTCTCCTTCTTGGCGGCATTTTGTTTTATAAGAAAACAACACATCATTATTACTTTATTCTTGGCCGGTTTGTTATTATTTGTAATAAAACAACAACTCATACTCATTACTCAACATATTCCATAAAAAGATTTATATTGATTCATAACTTGTAGTATAATACTACCTTGTTTACATTACTCACCTTTTTAGCTGATTACATTTCCATCCCGCAATTACTTTCCAAAAATTGGGATTTACAAAAGACTACCCTTTGTTATACAAAAGAGGGTTTTACGTCACTACTATATACATAATATTTACATATCTATTCTATTCTAGATTCAATAGGCTGAATCTGCGATCACATGATTCCTAGGCTCACATGATGTCATAGTTTATATGAAAGATGTAATCAGTTATATATATATATAAGCTGTAAATATATATATACAGACATGATCAACCACCACGAAGCACCTCCATGGGAGATCGGAAATATAAATATATAAAAGCGGTAAATATATATATATATATATATATATATATATATATATATATATATACATGATCAACCACCACGAAGCACCTCCATGGGGGATCAGAAAATGTAAATAAAGCTGTAAAAACAATATCAACAACCACGAAGCACCTCCATGGAGAATCAGAAATGTAAATAAAGTCAGAAAGACGATCAACTCGCCACGTAAGTAAACTCCTGTGGGGACAAAATATAAAGAAAGTTGTAAAAGGCCTCAAGTAAACTCCGGTGCTGTGAAATGTAAATATATATATATATATATATATATATATATATATATATATATATTTATAAAAGTGGTAAACGCGGATATATATATATCGATCCCGCTTGGTTTATCATTTCACGATTTGTCGCTAAATATATATATATATATATATATATATATATAAACTGTTGTCAAACTTTGTTAGATGAGCCTAAATTTACATCCGGTTGCGTTTATTGCTTTTATATATATATATATATATATATATATATATTGTGCCATCAAACTCTATTTGATTGAGCCTGAATTTTACATCCGATGCGTTTCTATCATTATATATATATATATATATATATATATATATATATATATATAATATACAAAAAGAAATAAAAGCCACGGACCGAAGTTTGGGCATACACTCATAACACGACTCTCAACGTGAAGAACGATGTGTGAAAAGATGAAGATAAAGGCTTTAAAGTGTGTAAGAAGGCTTACAGTGGACTGCTAAAGAAGACTTCAATGACTTGAAAGGGATGAACACTCGGCTCCCGCCAGTAAAAATATAGCAATATATAAGCTCACAAGTGTTTAAAATGAGAAAACACTCAGTTTATAGTGTGTATAGAGCAAATTGGACAGGGCTTCCTCGCCTTTTTTCTTTTTTAAAATGGCTGCCCCAAGCCCTCTATTTATAGAGGGGGGAGCCACAGGTGTACTTGCGGCTTCCCGGGGTGCCCTGGGTTCCACGGGTCCCACCATCTCAAAGTATGTGCACGCGTGCAACATGATGTCCACTCGAACTTTCAGAACCTTAATCTGGGCATCCGATCGAGGTGTATAAGACCTTTTACGGCATGTTGTTATCGAGAGCTACACAATGACATGAGATTATATGTTGTACGAAGTCAGGAAGATAGGACCATGCCCTATGTCTTCAAGCTTCAAATTCTATCCGGTGTGATGTCTTGTGCAGTAGTCACTCAGAATTGGCGCTCTTTGGTTCTTGTAGGACATTGCTATGTAGAATGTATGTATGTTGTTGTTGAGACAACACGATGTAGGATTGGGATGGCAAAATAATGGTCCTGCCTTTCACCGGGGTTATCTCCGGTTTGAGCTGATTTAACGGTCGTTGCTCAGGGTTATCTCTGAGATTGGATTGCTGTAGGTGTTGACCATCTTCACTGTTGTTTCTGAGATGTGCCTGACTTCACGGGTTCATCTCCGGGTTTTGGGAATGAGCGCCTCGGGGTTTTTGCCGAGTGTTTGTCTGCATGGGTTTGAAATAAGTATTTCCGGGGTTATGTCCGTAACTGCAACTGTATGCCTCAGGGTTGTCTCTAAGGTTGATATTATCTTTCTCGGTGTTCTTTCTGGGGCTGAGACTGAGTATCCCGGGGTTATCTCCGAGATGAGACGGTCTTCTCCGGTGTGATTTCTGGTATTTGAACTACATTCCTCGGGGTTATCTCCGAGGTTGAAACTGAAACTCCCGGTGTTATTTCTGGGACTGAGGTTGAAACTTCCAGTGGTATTTCTGGGTCTGAGCTGGATATCTCGGGGTTATCGCCGAGATGGTAGTACTGAATATTCCAGGGTTATCTCCTAGATTGAACTGAGCTGTCTTCCAAGGTTATCTCTGAATGACGATTCTGCCCTCCTGCAATGTTAGTAACAGGTATGCAGAAAATTTCGAGGGTCTAAACTAATTTTGGTACCCATGGATCACTACAAAAAAAAAAGTCATTTGGCAACAATTTTTCGGGCAACGACTTTGTCATTCGTTATAGTTTATGAAAGGCTTTCATTTTTTGTAACGAAATTCATAAATTGTTGCAAAAATTCGTTGCCAAATCGTTGGCGGGAAAAAAAACACATCGCTTATTTTCTTTTTTGTTGCCGATGAGATTTCTCCTCGTCGTCGAGAATGAAAACTTTTTTGTTGCTATATTTCATTGCCTAATACAGGCCACATTCATTGACAACAATTTTTTTTCGTTGCGTATTTAATACATTTTTTTGCACCGACTAATAAATTGTTGCGCACAATTAAGACAAACCCAATAAGCATGCCTCTCTTTTTTTCCCCTAAAACGCATCATTTTTCATTTAATTTTTTTTTATTTATTTGGACAAAATTTTATACAGTGAAATGTTTCACTCCATCCATCTCAAAATAAATGCCTAGTTTTATTTTTTTACAGTTATAATTTTTGAAATTAAAATTGAGCACATATAGATATATTTTCTAATCTATCTCTACAAGTTATGGCGGTAGTTTAGTTAACTAATAAATTAGAATGACTCAGTGGTAGCTTAATGGCCCAATAACCCATAGGTCTTAGATTCCAAATCTAGCTGTGATATTTTTGCTTCTTACATAAATTCAAACCTTGTGTATATAGGTGCGAACGAGGCCTCGCACAACTTCCAAATAACAACACATTGACCCACACACACACACACATTTAGATAACAGTTTCTTGAAAAAAGGTGGTCACCGTGGTAACACGGATGTCGGGGGGTGCCTAACACCTTCCCTCCGCATAATCAAGTCCCCGAACCCTAATAAATCTCGGTTTCACTGACCTGTTTAGCAGTGTCACATCACTAGGTCAATGTACAAACCTTTTCTCGGTTGTGTTGGTACAACCATTTAAAAAACCAACTGGCGACTCTTAACAGTCCATCGTCGACATTATACATGTCGGACCTTTTTCACTTATTTTTTCAAACAAATCTCACCTAAAATGAGAACACCAAAGAACAATTAACAGAAAGGGACAACTAAAAATCTTGACGTCGACAACCGCCATAACTTGTAGTAGTAGACAGTGTAGCACATGATTAAATGATGGGCAAATAAGTAATTTCTTATGTCGCTAAAGCCTGTAGCGGCAAAGGAAAATCTATTTCAATCAGTGCCATCCAATGTTGCGATCAACGGTATAGATTATGGTTGTTGAAATAGTACCCGTGAAAACCAATTGCCAAGAATTGGGGCCCATATATATATAGTCGTGTATATTCTATTTGTGCACAGTCTTTCAAAACTGCGTCGTTTTGGCATATTTGTTTTTGATTTTTTATTTGGGAGGAGAGAAGCTGTTTTTTAATAAATAAATAAAAATCTGCCAAAACGACATAGTTGTGGCAGACTATGCATAAATAAATTATACACATCTGTGTATGACCATATTGCTCTATATATTAACTTATCAAACTATAATTATTAACTTGTTACAATTTTTTTACTTAAAAAACTTAATTGCGATGTCGAGAGGTGGGAGCAATAGACAATATAATTTTGAAAAAAAGAATTAAATATTCAATGTAAACTTTTTGAATCTAATTATAGATTATAAATATTGCAAATTTTAAAGTGTATATATATAAGGTTCTAATGCATGGCAACCGGTTGTTAGGAGTACTATTCCAGCAACCATCATCCCTATCATTAATCAATATAATTAATGGCTCAGATTGAAAAAAATCAAAGTATTGCCGCTAAAATTGTAGTGGCAGTAATTACACTTACTAATCTACTAAAGTAAGTGTAATTACTGTCGCTACAACTTGTAGCGGTAAGACTTTTATTTTTTTCAATCTTAACCATTAGTTATATTGATCAATGATGGAAAACGATGGAGATGATGGTTGCTGGAATAGTACTCCTAACAACCGATTGTCATGAATTGGAACCGATATATATATATATATATATATATATATATTCAATAATTAATAAGTGCAAGACCCCGAATTTTATGAAATGCAAGTATTAAATTTTCTTATAATTATTATTTTATTTAGTAAATGGTTAAATTGATAAAGAGTTAAAGTTAAGGGTGATATGTGAAAATTTTGCAAAGTAAACAAGTTGTCATAAAATGTTCGTTTGGTCAGGGAATATTATTTTTGTCGAGAAATATCTGTACGATGACACCATCATTAGTGGACCCCACAACGGAAGTATCGTCGGAGTTAGAAAATGAAAGAAATATCTTTTTTATAAAAATAACGGCGAAAGTTTTACCGTTAAACTGTTGAAATACCCGGTGGTAAAAGTACAGTAATACGCTTGATTGCATAGTAGCACACAATATTGTACAGTATCTTTGATTATTGATGCTTACGTGAGAAGTCACTCAATTTTATTCAATTATTGCTAGAGTAATTGTTGCATAGTATCTCTCATATTATTTATTCAATTATTATCACAGTATCATCTGCATAATATTTTATATTATTAAATCAATAATTGAGACGATAAAGTTTTTCATATTATTATTAATATTATTGACGATGTCTAGAAAGTTCTGTCGAGGAAAGGGGTTTGGTCACCTAATTGCGCGCCAATAGGGAGAAATCCTTATCGGAAAGCCCATCTTTCCTGGGAATGATCTGGTTATTATATATTGTGAGTTATAATATTAATGATGAATAAGTTTGTGTTGATTAAAGATATTTGTTCATTTAGTTTTCTTTAATTCTTTCGTGACCCAATTACCCTCAAAGGATGTAATTATGTGATTTGTTGGTTTTGTTATTATAATTAACCAAACGTGCAATTAATCGGATAAATGAGTAATTAATTGTTATTGGTTCACAAGCAAATTACTGTTGGTTCACATGTATAAAACTATTGGTTCACATGCATTACTATTAGGGGAGGTGATGCAAGATTGATAATACTTGCAGGGCTAAATTAAAAATAGAGGTAAAGATAAGGGTACTATACTATTATAATTCAAGCCCCTAAACGTGCAATTATCGAAACTATATTTTCCTATAAATAGAAGATCATTTCTTCTTTTATTCTCACCAATTCACTAAGACTCACAAGAGCAATTATAGAGAGAAGCTATAGAGAGAAAGAAGAAGAGTATCCTGCTACTTCACTATTCTAATATTCAGTCTTCTTCTAAGGTAAGGGGTATTATTTCTTTCATATTCGTAAGGGATATTATTTTTGTTCAATATTCGTATAAAATAATATTTTCTTCCATACTCTGTAGTATGTGTGACGCCCCCAAAATTAGGTATACATCACCCATCTTGGGTCGCCACTTACATGGTACATAAATCCAAATACAACTTAATAATACAACTGTCGTGTACAATACGACAAAACATAGCTGAGAGTTTCAACACGGGTAATGTCCTCTAGAGAGTATACAAACTCAATGGAGTCCTCATTACATTTATTAACACACTATCTCACAGAATAGTGAGGACTACTAATGCACCATCTAGGACCATCACTCTGTTTCCCGACTAGTCCCAAATTTACGCTCTCATTTCACTCAAGAGAACGTGAAAGAAAGGGTGCGCTCAACTAGCCCAGTAAGAAATATTATGACTAAGATAATGAAGAATAAATTATCGTTAGCCTTCAATAGTGTTAAACTGATACAATATAACAAATATCAAGTTTAACTGCAGTAGAACAAGCAATCCATTAAAAGAGTCAAGTAGAGAATAAAATCTATTATCTTTTATGATTTAAAAGGTTTTTCATCACTTTTATCGCTGGGACCCAGCTTAATAAATAATCCACATCATCGAATCACCCCTGCACTACGGCCAAGGATATTCTTTAGTATCACGACCATGAATTATACATGCACTACGACTTAAGATAATCATATTTTCATCAACTATTCAGGATCATGCCATAAAACAATTCATCTTGCTTTTCTACTACCAAAGAGAATCCATAGCCATAATCATACCAAAAACTGTCCATCAATGCACTACGGGCTGATGAGGACTTTTTCCACATCATTTGTAATATTACGGTTATGATAATACCGAATAATCCCTGCTCATAATCATACCAAGTCCATCTATGCACTACAGGCCACAGATGACTTTCAAAAAAATATAAACATGAGGATGATGACAATGATATAAGAATTCAATAAAAAAAGTTCAAGAATTAATTTATTCAGGAACTATTAACGTCCAAATTGTCAACATGATACTGCTTTGTAGAGTGAAATTCAAGAATGCTCAGAAGAATATTTTCATGAAAAGATACTGGATGAAGCGCAAATATCAAGGATATTCCACTAATTTCATGGAGTATAGAAGTCAAAACTTTAACCAACTAAGTATAATAAAGAATGGAATAACAAAAGAAATCACCATGCATGCGGTATTGTGATAGACAAAGTTATTCTAACAGAATAATAATAACGGAACCAAGTCAGGCAAAATTCATAATTTGACAGGGATGTTCCAATAGAAAAATAAAGAATGGAATAACAACAAAATCACCATGCATGCGGTATTTCGCATGTATAAAGTTATTCCAATGTAATAATAAATAATGGAACCAGTCCCATAAAACGCATGCATGATGATATTCCGATAATAATAAATAATGGAACCAAGTCCCACAGAACGCGCTTTATACGGATATATTATTCCGACAGAATAATAAAGAACGGAATATTAGAAGAATTTCACCAAGTATAGGGTATCTCGCGTATACAGGTTATTCCAACAGAATAATAAAGAATGGAATAATAGAAGTTCTCTTCAAGAATACAAAAGAAATAATACCCTTACGAGTACAACAAATAATATTCCCTACCTTTAAAAGAAGAGTACTCCGACTAGTAGGTCGAGGATATACTCGAAGAAAACTTGCACTATGCTCAAATCTTTCTTAAACTCTAAAGAAATACACTCAAGATTATAGAAGAATAAATCTCTCTATAGTTTCTCTCTCTAGAGTTTCAGTGACTTCGTAAGAAATAATGAAGGAATGAGCTTCTATTTATAGAAAAATGGACTGCATAGTAACTAACTCATGAACGGTCCAGATTGATTTACTTTAATATGACGATCCATATTTAAAGCAAATTTTTTTAATAAAATATAATATATTCTATTTATAATCTAATAAAACGAATAACTTTATAAAAGATTTTACTATGCAAATACTATGCATGCACTATGCAAACACTATGCATAATAAAATATAATATATTCTAATTATTGTCTAATAAAACAAATAACTTTATAAAAGTATTATGTTTTATAAAAAGATTTTACTATGCAAAATACTATGCATAATAGAATATAATATATTATATTTATAGAATAACTTTATAAAAGTATTCTGCTTTTATATAAAAGTTTTTCTGCTTTTATTACATTAATAATACCAATAAAACAAAACTTATCACCTTTATTATAATTTCAATCAACTATTCAAAAAATTAGCACATTTCTTCATGGAATAATATTATACTTAAAAATTATTTGGACCGAAAAGAAATATATTTTTCGGGTGAATAGTATCCCGTGAATAGTATCCCGTGAATAGTACCCTGTGGATAGTACCCCAACACAAAAAGTGTCCTAAATACCCGAGTGAACAATACTAGAGTGAATAGTAATTGGGTGAATAGTAACCCATGAATAGTACTCCAACACGAAAAATACCCCAAATACCCGAGTGAATAATATTCGGGTGAATAGTAATTTAGGTGAATAGTAACTCGTGAATAGTACTTCGACACAAAAATACCCCAAATACCCGAGTGAATAATATATGGGTGAATAGTAATTTAGGTGAATAGTAACCCGTGAATAGTAACTCGTGAATAGTGATTCGTGAATAGTACTCTGACACAAAAAGTGTCCCGAATACCCGATTAAACTATACTGAGTGACTTATCACATAAGCATCAATAATCAATACCGTGTGCTACTATGCAACCACGCCAGACATCAGTTTTTACTACCAAGTAGTTCAACAGTTTTAACGGTAACACTTCCGCCGTTATACTCATAAAAATATTTTAGTCATTTTCTCAATCCGACAATAATTCCGTTGTGGGGTCCACCAATGATTGTACCGTCGTACGGATATTCCCCGATAAAAAGAATATTCCCCGACCAATCGAATATAATATGACAACTTGCATACTTTGCAAAATTTATAAATACTACCCACAACTATAACATTATCTCAACTCCACACCATAATATTAAAAAATTATTTCGAGAAAATTAAATATTTATTCATAAAATATGGGGTCTCACTATCTCCCCTCCTTATGGAATTTCGCCCTCGAAATTTACGTACGTACCTGGTATGCCAACAGGTGAGGATACCTTGACTTCACTTCAAATTCTAACTCTTGAGGTATAACCTTTGAGTGTTGAATATGATTCCTCTTATCCAAGATGTTAACACGAATCTCCTCATACGTTAAATCTTCTGCTATCTCGTCTGGTTCTATATTAATAATGTGGTTCGGGTCGTCCACATATTTACGTAACATCGATACGTTAAAAATGTTATGAACACGCAACATACTTGGCGGTAAAACGAGTATATAAGCCACAGTTCCTACTCGATCGAGGATTTCAAATGGACCAATAAAATCAAGGGTTGAGATTTCCTCTCTTCATCGATTCTTGCTTCTAGAATAACGCCCTCTTGAACCTTCTTAATTCTTCACATTCATCAGCTTCGGGTGTGTAGCTTGAGCTGCTTTAACTTTATCGATTAAAATCGATTCTAATCGTATATTCGTTATCTTCACATGGGTTCGTATATTCGCACTTGTAAACGCATTCGATCTTCTACTCAACGCGTCAACTACCACGTTCCCTTTTCCACAATGGTATTGAATGATATGATCGTAATCTTCAACAGCTCGAGCCAACGTCTTTGGCACTTGTTACGTTCGTTTTAGGTGAAGAAAATATTTGAGGGTTTAAGAAATGGGTTTTGTACTGGGGTCAATACAAAATTCAATTTCACGCTCTAGGGTAGGCTAAGAAGTCTTCAAGAATACGTCAGAAAATATATTAACAATAGAAATATCATTCAAAACTGTGACTCTCATCCAAGACTTGGGTAACACGTCACATTGATACCTATCAACTTGACATCGTCATTCACAACGTCCCCTACGGAAAGTTCGACTTCGGTGCATTCCACACAAGGAAGTCACCAGCGAAAGGCTTGGGGCTCTTTACTTATGGCTTGATATGACAATGATTGACTTTAGTGGTTTGGTTACTTTGAATTCGCATAACAGGTTGGTTAGGAGTATGAAAGCTAACAACCTTACGAAAAGCATGATGAGTAGTTAACCAATCGTTTCTGAAAATCGCATCAAAGGCAAGTATTTTCAAAGAGATAAGATTGACAGGTAACGCGAAAGTGTCAATTTGAATTAAGCAAGATTTATAAATAGTGGATGTAACAAAGGTTTCTAATATCTAAGTTTCAACCAATAAGTCAAAGTCTAACTTCTTTGGGGTTAAATTTAAACGTTGAGTGCAAGCAAGAAAGATAAAAGAATGGGTAGAACCGGTATCTAATAAGGTATAGATTTCGTAAGAATTTATAATTAACTAACCTGTGCTAACTTCGTTCGGGTTACTCACTTTTTGAGAATCACGAAAATGTTCTTCCTGAAACCACAGACTTTGTTTTGTCCGTATCCGCCTTTGGTGTCACCGTCCCAGCTGGAATTGACTTCACTATACGACAAAATTGAGCTAAATGACCTTCTCTTCTTGAAATTTCCACTTCTATTATCTTGGCCATAATTACTACCGAAGTGGTTACCATTCTTGGCATGATAATTTACCCCACGATGGTTATCATTGTTCAGATGACCGTTGCCACCGGTATGATTATTATCGTGTTGTTGGTCGTTACCTTTTGGTTGAGCTAACTCAACGGTCTCATGTGCTTCATTGCTTATCTCAACATTTTTGGATGCCATTTTCAAATACTGCAACAAGACAAGGGTTAATTAACATATCACATATTATCCCTATACTCTAACCGACCAAATAAATACCAAATAAATTAGGTAGGTCATACTAGCGAAGGAATTCCCCGTCTCTCCCCTCCATTCTCACATCCTAGCCAGGGATCATATCCCTAAGCTTTGATACCAACTGTGACGCCCCCAAAATTAGGTATACATCGCCCATCTTGGGTCGCCACTTACATGGTACATAAATCCAAATACAACTTAATAATACAACTATCGTGTACAATACGACAAAACATAGCTGAGAGTTTCAACATGGGTAATGTCCTCTAGAGAGTATACAAACTCAATGGAGTCCTCATTACATTTATTAACACACTATCTTACAGAATAGTGAGGACTACTAATGCACCATCTAGGACCATCACCCTGTTTCCCGACTAGTCCCAGCTACGTTCTCATTTCCTCAAGAGAACAAAGGAAAGAAAGGGTGAGCTCAACTAGCCCAAAGAAGAAATATTATGACTAAGATAATGCAGAATAAATTATCGTTAGCCTTCAACAGTGTTAAACTGATACAATATAACAAACATCAAGTTTAACTGCAGCGGAACAAGCAATCCATTAAAAGAGTCAAGTAGAGAATAAAATCTACTATCTTTTATGATTTAAAAGGTTTTTCATCACTTTTATCGCTGGGACTCAGCTTAATAAATAATCCACATCATCGAATCACCCCTGCACTATGGCCAAGGATATTCTTTAGTATCATGACCACGAATTATCCATACACTACGACTTAAGATAATCATGTTTTCATCAACGGTCCTGATCATGCCATAAAATAATTCATCTTTGCACTACGGCCAAAGAGAATCCATAGCCATAATCATACCAAAAACTGTCCATCAATGCACTACAGGCTAATGAGGACTTTTTCTACATCATTTGTAACATTACGGTTATGATTATACCGAATAATCCCTGCTCATAATCATACCAAGTCCATCTATGCACCATGTGCCACCACATATGACTTTCAAAAAAATATAAACATGAGGATGATGACAATGATATAAGAATGCAATAAAACAAGTTCAAGAATTAATTTATTCAGGAACTATTAACGTCCAAATTGTCAACATGATACTGCTTTGTAGAGTAAAATTCAAGAATGCTTAAAAGAATATTTCCATGAAAAATCTTTGGATGAAGCGCAAATATCAAGGATATTCCACTAATTTCATGGAGTATAGAAGTCAAAACTTTAACCAACCGAGTATAATAAAGAATGGAATAACAAAAGAAATCACCATGCATGCGGTATTTGATGTATGTACAAGTTATTCTAACGAGAATAATAATAAAAACCAGTCGGCAAAATTGCACCGACGCAGGATGTTCCAATGAATAATAAAGAATGGAATAACAACAGAAATCACCGTGCATGCGGTTCTTCATGATAGACATATTTATTCCAATGTAATAATAAATAATGGAACCAGGACCCACAGAAACGCACGAGAAAGGATATTCCGGCGTAATAATAAATAATTGAACCAGTCCCCGCCAGAACGCATGCATGTGATATTCCGACGTAATAATAAAGAACGAAATATTAGAAGAATTTCACCAAGTATAGGTATCCTCACATATACAAAGTTATTCCAATGTAATAATAAAGAATGGAATAAAAGAAGTTCTCTTCAAGAGACAAAAAGAAATAATACCCCTTACGAGTACAACAAATAATATTCCCTACCTTTAAAAATAAGAGTACTACGAATACAACTAATATTCCCTACCTTTGAAAGAAGAGTCGAGAGGATATACTCGAAGAAAACTTGCACTACGCTTCAAATCTTTCTTAAACTCTAAAGAAATACGCTCAAGATTATAGAAGAATAACTCTCTCTATAGTTTCTCTCTCTGGAGTTTCAGTGAATTCGTAAGAAATAATGAAAGAATGAGCTTCTATTTATAGAAAAATGAACTGCATAGTAACTAACTCATGAACGGTCCAGATTGATTTACTTTAATCTGACGGTCTATATTTAAAGCAAAATTTTTTAATAAAATATAATATATTCTATTTATAATCTAATAAAACGAATAACTTTATAAAAGATTTTACTATGCAAACACTATGCAGGCACTAGGCAAACACTATGCATAATAAAATATAATATATTCTAATTATTGTCTAATAAAACAAATAACTTTATAAAAGTATTCTATTTTATAAAAAGATTTTACTATGCAAAACACTATGCATAATAGAATATAATATATTCTATTTATAGAATAACTTTATAAAAGTATTCTTATTTTATAAAAAATAAAACAAAACTTATTACATTAATAATACCAATAAAACAAAACTTATCACCTTTATTATAATATTGTACTTAAAAATGATTTGGACCGAAAAGAAATATATTTTTCGGGTGAATAGTATCCTGTGAATAGTAATTCGAGAATAGTACCCTGTGAATAGTACCCCGACACAAAAAGTGTCCCAAATACCCGAGTGAACAATACTAGAGTGAATAGTAATCGGGTGAATAGTAACCGTGAATAACAACTCGTGAATAGTACTCCGACACAAAAAATACCCCAAATACCCGAGTGAATAATATTCGGGTGAATAGTAATTTAGGTGAATAGTAACTCGTGAATAGTACTCCGACACAAAAAGTGTCCCGAATACCCGATTGAACAATACTGAGTGACTTATCACATAAGCATCAATAATCAATACCGTGTGCTACTATGCAACCACGCGTATTACTGTACTTTTACTACCGAATAGTTCAACAGTTTTAACGGTAACACTTCCGCCATTATACTCATAAAAATATTTTTGTCGTTTTCTCAATCCGACAATAATTCCGTTGTGGGGTCCACCAATGATTGTACCGTCGTACGGATATTCCCCGACAAAAAGAATATTCCCCGACCAATCGAATATAATATGACAACTTGCATACTTTGCAAAATTTATAAATAATACTCACAACTATAACATTATCTCAACTCCACACCATAATATTAAAAAATTATTTCAAGAAAATTAAATATTTATTCATAAAATCTAGGGTCTCACAGTATGTAAGTAATATTATTTCGTCTCGTATTCCTGATTATACCCTCATTTTGTTAAAGTATTGCTTTTATACTCCGTGAAATTAGTAGAATAACCTTGAAATTCGTGTTTCATCTAGTATCGTTTCACAAGGATATTTTCTGCACATTCTTGTTAAATTTTAAGCTTTTCATGTCGGAGTATTATTCGTGGGTACTATTCATTTATACAGTACTATTCATAAAATACTATTCATAAGTACTATTCACAAAGTACTATTCATAGGTACTATTCACATGGTAATATTTCCAAAGTACTATTCACGGAGTACTATTCACTCGGGTATTATTCAGCCAGAGTACTATTCATGTCAAAAATTGATTTCTTTTTTGACCAAATCATTTTTGATACAATATTATTCTTGAATTGTACTCCACAAAGCGGTATTATGTTGACAATTTGGACATTATTGAATTTTGGATAAATTAAATTATAAATCTTTAAAATCTATCATTTGTTTTCATTTAATTGAATTCTTATATCATTGTCATCATCCTCATGCTTATATTATGATGAAAGTCATCTTTGGCCGTACTGCATAGATGGACTGTTGATTGGTATATTTATGACCAGGGATCATTCGATATAATCATGACCTGTAATATTATAAATGATGTGGTAAAAGTCCTCATTGGCCCGTAGTGCATTGGTGAATAGTTATTGGTATGATAATGATCATGCGTTCTCTTCGGCCAAGGGTGCAAAGATGAATTAGTGTTTGGCATGTTCATGACCATTGGTGATTACACGAATATCCTTGGCCCGTAGTGCATGGATAATCCATGGGCGTGATACTGATGAATATCCTTGGCCCGTAGTGCATGGATAATTCAGTGATGTGGATTATTTATTGAGCCGAGTCTCAACGATAAAGTTGATGATAAACTTTTTAAATCATAGAAGATAGTAGATATCATGATCTACTTGACTCTTATAACGGATTGATTGTTCCGCTGCAGTTAAACTTGTTGTTTATTATCAGTTTAACACTTTTGAAGGCTAATGATAATTTATTCTACATTATCTTAGTCATAATATTTCTTACTGGGCTAGTTGAGCTCACCTTTTTTCTTTTATTGTTCTCTTCAGGAAATGAGAACGTAGCGGGACTAGTCGGGGAATGGAGTGATGGTCCGAGATGGTTGTTTTAGTAGTCCTCACTATTTAGTGTGATAATAAATGTAATGAGGATTGAATTTGAGTTTAGATATTGTCTGAAGACAATATTCCCAAAAACTCTACTATGTTTTGTCGTATTTTACACTTACAGCAGTTGTATAATTAAGTTTGTATTTGAATTTTGTACCATGTATTTGGCGACTCAAGATGGGTGATGTATACCTATTTTGGAGGCGTCACAATAAGTCATATATATATAAATTAATTATATATATATAGGTATTGTGTTTATTGTTTTTGAGTGGGTAGTAACATGGGTTTGTAGATTTGACCTTGAACTTTATTTATTTAGGTGATTCTTAGTAGTAGTGTTTTATTTAATGAATTCTCTAAAATTTAAAAATATTCAAAGAAAAATTTAATTATTATAAACTTTCGCGTACCACCCACCCAAGCTATCCACATTGAGTGGTTTGGTTGGGTTGGGTTTAGCCCATTATCGAGTAAAATTTGGTATACTAAATTTATATATATTTTGGCTACTGTATTAGGATTTGGTTTCAACATGACCCGACTCGCTCTGGCTTACCTGACTCTGATTGAGAGAGAGAGCAGCGAGTCGTTATTAAGAGATCTTCTTCGATCGGAAATTAATCACAGATTATTTAATTAGTCGAGCAAAAAGAAGAAGAATAAGAGGAGACGTTGCCCACTGTATCGAAAGGGCGTTCGCCATCTCACCATGTCCGAGCCAATCCTGTCTTCCCTCAATACCTTCGTAGAATAATCAAGATTTTTGTTTCTTCTCCCACTCTCTGACCACACAATCAAGTAGGATTTGTTTTTATATATCTGTTTCATACAATTTGATTCCAACTGATCTGATCTCGCTGATCATTTTAAAAATATTAAACTGTCAATTTTTTATTTATTTATAATTATTGTGATGCCAATGCTCCGAATTTTGCATCCCATTGCGAAGGAAACCCTATTTTGTTTTGTAAATTTAAAATTTACTCCTTAATATACAAGTTCTTCTATTTCCCTCTGTGTGAATATATATATTTTGGGGTCATTAGCTTACTTGCTAAAAATAAGTTATCATTAGCTTATTTGCTTGCTCTAAATAACATGAATTCTAACTCTTGGTGGCTCCTAAAACTATAGCGAGGTTTTAAATTTTGGTGTACTTTATTAGAGTGGTGTAATTAATGGATGCATTGTTCCTTTGTCCCACTTGGTTGTCAGAGAGCTCGATGGTTCAATCTGTGGTTCAAAAGTGAGCTAATTGCACTCACTTTGGAAATTTTCTCTTCAAAATAA
The DNA here is from genome assembly GCA_020205605.1 of Panax ginseng. Lineage (NCBI taxonomy): Eukaryota > Viridiplantae > Streptophyta > Magnoliopsida > Apiales > Araliaceae > Panax > Panax ginseng. The sequence continues at coordinate 67,581,952 of CM035136.1, forward strand.
AATTGTCACAATATTGTTCTCTTTGTATATTAATATATATTTATGAATATAGAGATTAACTTTAGGTGCACATTCATTTCTTTACCCAGCAACTTGTTTGGTATCTTTGTTCCCTAATATTGTTTTCATTCATCTGATTCATTGCAATGGCTACAAATGGATATTGACTATACTTTCTGGCAAATGCTTCATTTATGCACCTCGCCAAAAGTTGTGTAAGTATCCACCCTTTTGGATTATTTTTGCTGTTATTACCATTCTCATTCTTAATACTGCTTCCATGGTTGTTTTTGTTGATGTCTAAGTTAATATTCAAAACATGAAGACAAAAAATTGTTTAATGGTTGTGTAATCGACTATATTATCTTTCTATTTTTCATATATTCAGAAACTCAGAGCAGGCATCTAAAAAAGGATAATGAATGAAACGTCCCAAAACCAGTGTCTTGTCTTCTAAAACAGACTTGTAGAGTTTGAATCAGAAATAAAAGAGATAACGAACTTATAGAATGATGGGTCTTTTCTTCTGTTTAGTTTTGCTCACTTTCCATATACAACAATTCTAACGTACTAGTTAGTGAAAATGTTGAATTCAAGTAAAAGTTGATGATCGTGATCAACTTGCTTAATCTTAATAATTTCTTATCTCCATACAAAGGTATTATAGTTGTAACTGAAAAACAATATGTTATGGATTCATGCTCTGTCTCACATCCTTGCATTGACAAACTAATGTTTCTTTTTCTATCTATAGTAAAGAATTACAATGTTTCCTTTAGTAGTGCAGTATTACACGTAGACTTTATTAGGTTATTACTGATTTTATTTTTGGTTAAAATCTCTACATAGGATAAGACCGATTATCGTGTGAGGATTCGTCTGATCAATCAGGATAAGAACAAGTATCGGTTTATTGTGCGATTTGTATCCACTAGTCTGTTTATATGAAATTATGTGTTTTAAGTCAAGTCTATTTCTCGTTCTCTTACTATTAAGTGCCTCCACTCTGAATAGTTTACTCTAGAATATTTGGGACTTGTACAGATGCCACTTAAACAATGCATCATAGTATAAATTTTTTTTGTTTGCTTTCGTCTTTCTCGAGAATCTGTTGATTTTTAGGCATGAGAAATTCCATTCTTAGATAATTTAATTTGAAATTTGTATATGTATGCCATGACATTCTTTCCTGCAGTTCTTAGATGATATGTTTTTTGTAAACAGAGCAGACATCTGGTCATTTGGAATAACAACACTAGAACTTGCTCATGGCCATGCACCATTCTCCAAGTATTCTCCAATGAAGGTTAATCATAGATTCACCATTGTGAACCAACTAATTTATTTTAGAAGTAAACATAATATTGCTTTTTGCACAAGATTATTCAACTATTTTCCATTTTGTACTACTTTTGTAGGTGCTGCTGATGACCTTACAAAATGCACCCCCAAGACTTGATTGTGAGAGGGACAAGAGATTTTCAAAGGTCTGTAAATTCCTTAATTATATCTTTAAATTCCTTAATTAACCTCTTTATTGGTGTAGTGGCTGATGTTGTTTTAATATTAGAAGAATACCTAGAGGATGAACCATGGTTGAAAATCTTGTGTAAGCTTAAGTATTGTTTCCTATTATAAACATTTCTTTCTTGATTTTTTTTTCATATATTGCACAAGTGTTAACCTCTTGATGACAGATAGTGTCAACTAAGATGGGCTTTGTAGTTTTTCAGTTGTATGAACTTTGATTGTAAAGATGATGAATGATCATGTATCGAATGATTTTATTTAATTAATAATATTTTTGTTTTTTCTGTATTTCTGTCATAATTTGTTATAGGGTTATTGAGACATAATTTTTTTTGTTTATAAAATAATTTTGCCATTCGTTACATAACAAAAGAAAAGGTAATATTTATATCGTTGCAGATCATAACAAATTTTGTTGCACATGAAAAGTAAACGATAACGTATAGTGTCGTTGCTAATTGACAATAATTTTTGTTGCTCTCTAAAAACAATCACCTTTGAATAGTATCATTGCTAATTCATCATAATTATCCATAAAAAAAAATCAACGGCAACACAAAATTTCGTTGCAAATTAATATATAACTGGTTTATTTTGTACATTTAGCAACAAACATCGTTACCAAAAAGTACACAATTAGCAACAAAAACCAATTAAGGCAACAATTTCTATATTGTTCAGTAAAGGCAAACTTCATTGGCAAATGTGTATCAAATGCGACGAATTTTATCTTAATTGGAAAATAAAAAGATTCTTTTCGTTGCCAATTAGGCATATTTTGCAACGAAAATTGTTTTTCATTAACAATTTCTTAATAAATTTGCCACAAAATATTTCGTTGCTAAATGATTAATGATTTTACACGAAAACAAAATTTCATTGCGAAATATATTACTTTCTCCAACGAAAAAAAATTTCATTGCTAGACAATTAGCAACGCTCATTGCGCAACGAAATGTCTTAACGACCGAAAAATCGTTGCAAATGGCATTTGGCAACGAATTTTTGCACATTTAGCCACGATAATTGTTTGTTGCAAAATCACCATTTTTTGTAGTGGATATTTGGGTCCTGTTGTCGACGTCGGTATTTTTGGGTGTCCCTTTCCATTTACTTGTTCTTTGGTGTTCTCATTTTAGGTGAGATTTGTTTGAAAAAACAAGTGAAAAAGGTCCGACATGTATGATGTCGACGATGGGATTGTTAAGAGTCGCCTATGGCTTTCCTATGCCTGCTAGGATCCTCTCATAGTAAGGAGCCTCTTGGATATCAATAAATATCATTACCATCTCAGTTTCTGTCATTGATGGAATGACTTGCGCTGCTAGATATCTCCACCTTTGGGCATATTCTCGAAAAGATTCAGTACTTTACTTTTTTACTTTAGTCACTTGATATCGATCTGGTGCCATTTGTGACTGAAAATTGTATTGATTTAGAAAGGCGTGGGCCAATTCTTCCCATTTGTGGATTTTGGCATTGTCAAGTCGGGAATACCAGGCTTTAGCTTCTCTAGTGAGACTCTTTTGAAAAAGTTTCATTATGAGGCTTTCATTTTCAGCATAAGACCCCAGTTCGTAAATGTACACTTTGAGGTGCGTATAGGGATCGCCTGCCCCATTGTACTTTTCAAACTCTGGGACTTTGAATTTGGTACGATATTGAGCCCCTGGGAAAATACAGAGATCTGAATAGGTGACACTCCCATAATTTTCAGTCCGTTTAATTGACCGGATGGTATCCTCCATTTGTTGGACTTTTTTTTCTTATATCCCCAGTTTCTCGATCATCCCTGAGATTTGTGATTTCTTTATTGGAAAGAGGTTTAGGTATCTGGGTTTCCATCTTTTTACCAATGCCCTGACTACCCCCTAGTGTGAAGTACTCTGGTTGAGTAGGCATTGTCTGGCCATGTGTATTTTCACTTTGTTCTTTTAGAAAGACAACCAATTCTGCTATCTGATTCCTTAATCCTTCAAACTCCTCTCAAGAAACAGGAGTAGGATCAGGTTAGCCCGGTGTAGCCATGCCTAACACTGGGATCAGTGCCTTCTTGGACTTTAAACGGGTAACGGGACCAATTGCTTCCCTGCGAAAGACTTACATAGTTTAGTCTTTAGGGAATGTATATAATAACATGCTATGTGACGTGTTCATTTTAGGAATTTTATCCTGCAAAACTGATGTTAGCTGTTTGTAGCATGTTAAATATGTATGTGTACACATTTCTTTATATTTCTCGTTACATGGAGATAGATATGGAATATAAGTACAAGTAATTTGAAATGAGAGCATGAAGAGACTTTCCTCCGTTTTGGGTTTATCAGAGGCTGACCTATCTTAGGTTACTCTCGCGGCTTTTTGGCATAAGGTTCCCAAATCATCGCAATCTACTAGACGGGAAGTTAATCTGGTCTTTCAACTGGAGCGAATTTGGGTGGTGCCTTTCCTAAGCCTCGAAGAATTAGTCTTCTCACGAGTCCAGTAATCAAACACCGACGGGATAGCCTCCTAGTGGAGGGACCACACAACATACATTCACATACATCGCGTCTCACCGTATGAAAATGATGACATGTGCGAATCACTAATATCACAAGCAGATATGGTGCGAAGCACTAATATCACAAACAGTTATAGTGCGAAGCACTAGCATCACAAGTAGTTATGGTGCGAAGCACTAAGTGCAATAAGAAAATGCATTCATACACATTCATCAAATATAAATGCAACATCCACACACAAGCAGATAACAGTTTTGAAAAGATTGTAATAGCGGCTTAAGTCCTCTTCTTTGGAGTCCCAATGAGTCGCCACATTGTCGACGTTGGGATTTTTGGGTGTCCCTTTCCGTTTACTTGTTCTTTGGTGTTCTCATTTTAGGTGAGATTTGTTTGAAAAAATAAGTGAAAAAGGTCCGACATGTATGATGTCGATGATGGGACTGTTAAGAGTCGCCAGTTGGTTTTTTAAATGGTTGTACCAACACAACCGATAAAAGGTTTGCACATTGACCCAGTGGTGTGACACTAATATATGGGTCAGTGAAACTGAGATTTGTTTTAGGGTCCGAGGACTTGGTTATGCGGGGGGAAGGTGTTAGGCACCCCCGACATCTGTGTTACCACAGTGACCACCTCTTTTCAAGAAACTATTATCTGAATGTGTGTGTGTGTGGGTCAATGTGCTGTTTATATGGAAATTGTGCGAGGCCTCGTTCGAACCTATATACACAGGGTTTGAATTTATGTAAAAATTCAGTTTTTAGCAAGATATGACAGTGATATTTTATAAAAGAGGTTTTTCAAACCCTGATGCTCAATAGGAATTGAGACCTTTTACACTCCCATTTTTATTATGTGAGCGGATGAATTGATTTTATTTGACGAATACGAGGCATCCGTACGAAAAATAATATACAAAAATAATGCCGACTTCCTCGTGGGTATGAAAACCATCTGAGGAAATTCAGACACCGCAAAATTATTTAAAAGCTGCTTACAGCTGAAAATGTCCATCACAGGAACCGAATCTAGATTCAATGGGATGAATATGTGATCACATGATTCCTAGGCTCACAAAATACTGCAGTTTATATGAAAGCAGCAATCAGGTATATATATATATATATAAAAGCTGTAAATATATATATACGGACAAGATCACCAACCACGAAGCACCTCCATGGGGGATCAAAAATGTAAATAAAGTTGTTAAAAGCTATCAACCACCACGGAGGAAACTCCAAAGGGGCGAAATGTAAATAAAGTCAGAATATTTGGTTAACCGCCATACGGAGAAACTCCAGGCGAGATGTAATATAAAGAAAGTCAGAAGCGATCAACCACCACGAAGTAAACTCAAGGTGGGACAAAATATGTATATATATATATAAAAAAGTGAGTAAACGCATACCGATATAAAATCCAGTGCTCATCGAATGCAGTCCCACCACAGTTCATATATATATATATATATATATATATATATATATATATAAAAGCGAGTAAATGCACTAGAATCTAATTCTAGGCTCATCGAACAAAGTCCCACACACAGTTGATATATATAAGTATATATATATATATATATATATATATATATTAAAAGCAATAAACGCCTCTGCATCAAGTTCAGGCTCAATCGAGGCATAACTCGATAATGTTAGTCAATATATATGTAAATATATAATATATATATATATATATATATATATATATATATATATATATATATATATATATCAGAAAATGAAACCACAGATCAAGTGCTGGCAAAAGCGCAACACGACTCTCAACGTGTAGAAGGTTGTGTGCAAAGATGAAGAGAAAGACTCTAAAGTGTGTGAGAAGGCTTACAGCTGACTGATAAAAAAGGCTTCTATATCTTTAGAGTGGGTAAACACTAGGCTTTTGTGGGTACAAAAGAGGCTATATATGAGCTCACAGGTGTTTAGAAGTGGGAAAATACACTGTAGGGCGAGTGCAGAGCGAATTGTGCAGGGTTTCCCCGTCTTTTTCTCTTGCAAAATGGCCACCCCAAGCCCTCTATTTATAGATATTGGAGCCACGCAGTGTACTGCTTTGTTGGGCCATGGTGCACAGGGTGCCGGTGCCCAGGCGGTGTGGATCCCGCCGTGTTGAAGTACATACACGTTATTCTCTCGGTAGCTCATAACTTTCAATCCGGGAGTCCGATGGAAGCGTGCCATACCATTCCAGAAATATCTTTCCGAGAGCTACACAATGATATATGATTTGACCTTTTTTGATTCTAGGAAGATGGGTCCATGACCAAAATGGCATTCTCGAGTTTCCGTCACGCAATCCGATGAGCCGTTTTGTGTAGTTTACGCTCCAGAGTTAAGATATCGCTCTTGTGGGACTTCCTTTGAAGTATTTTTAGTTGAAATAAGTGTATTTGATTTGAAGTGAAGTTCAGTTGGCAAAATGACCATTTTGTCCCTCCCGGGGTTATCTCCGATTTTCACGCAGTTGTGGCAGTCGTTTCTCAGGTTTATCTCTGAGGTTGGCTTGCTGTTGACTTTGACTATCCTCAGGGTCATCTATGAGGTTGGCTTGACCTATTTCCATGGTTGGGACTGAGACTGGATACCTCGGGGTCATCTCCGAGATTAATCGGTCTTCTCCTTGTGTGGTCCCAGATTAGATCTGCGGCCCCTCGGAGTTATCTCCGAGGTTGGATTTGGTTACTCCAAGATTGCGATCCGGAGTTTGATGATGAACTTCCGGTATTATCCGGTATTGATTTGGATTGTCTTTCAAGGTTCCCTCTTAAAAGACGAATCTGTCCTCCTGCAATGTTAGTAACAGTAGAAGAAAATTTCGAGTGTCTACACCTGCTAGTTTAGTTTATAAGACTACCCATGTCTTTCAGACATAAGATTGTCCCTATGAGCTGACATTATTAAAGCAAGGAAATGGACTTATTTTTATACGACGATTAGATCATATTATATGCTACATGAGTGTGTGTGTGTGTGTGTGTGTGTGTGTGAATATCTTTTCTTATAGAATATGTGTGGATGATAGGCTTTTCCTTTTTTGTTGATGTTCCTTTTAATTTCGCTATAATTTACAATTTTGAACTTTCGTAGAGTAATGATCAGCTCTGCTAGTTGCACCTGGCTGGTTCGTTAAGTTGATCAAGCTCTACGACTCTTCGAGGTACAACTATAGTTTTGACTACACTCTATGATTTGTCAAAGACTAGGAACACAATGAAATTAGATAACTGTGACATCCCAGATTTTTAGAATTTATTAATGAGAATTTTATAAATAAAAGTATTATTTATGAGATATGTTGGGTGTGAGTATGTGTATGTCATATATTGTAGAATATGTGAATTGATGTGAAGAGAATGTCATATATTATTTATTGAGTTAAATAAATAAATTTTGTTTTGATTATAGAGTAATGTAATTAAGTGTAGTAGATTAATTAAATGAATATTTAGTATTTAATTTAATTAATATAATAATTTTATGTTATAGTTCTAATTTAATTGAGATAATTAAATTAGATGAGTTATGTGATGATTGTTACACGAAATTATAATTAACAAGTAAATATAATTATGTGACAATTTGATGAGATTGATTGATGTTAAACCATTGATTAATTAAAATAATGAGTATTTGCCAAACATGGTCTTAGGCTTTTCAAGTTCAAGTTGGTGTAACCTATGTATTAACTAGTAATTAGTATATATAATAATTACTAGGAGTTACATGTGTTATATATTACTGGTATTGTATATTATATGTATATACTACAAGTTAGTACGTTAGTTTTAGAAAACAAACCAAAGAAAGAAGAAGAGAGTTAGAGAGAGTTGTAGGAGAAGAAGAAGAGGAAGAAAAAGAAGAAGAATGGAAAGCTTTGAGAAGACAAAACAAGCCCCATCATCATTATCTCCATCTTTCTCTTAAATTCATACTAATAAGGTTATAATCTAAATTCCTTGTTTTAATTATATTTTTATGTTCTTCATAATGTAGTTCTCTGCTAATTGTTATATAGAAGTTGTATTGAGAAATTGAGAGAGATAGAGAGAAATAGAGGAATTAAGATGAACTAGAAGAAGAAGAAGAAGAAGAAGAAGAAGAAGAAGAAGAAGGTTTAATCTTGGATTATCAGGAATCAAACAAGAGGATTCAAGAAAGAAAATGAAATGGAAAGAAAATTTGAAGAACAAAATTCGTAGGTTTGAGTAATTGTGGACAAATCTTGTGAAATTCATACCTCTTTGGGTATAATGAGTTAGAAAGTGAGCTTTATATCAAATCGAAGATATGGAAGTAAGCTATATTCTGAAAGTGGAATCACATAAAAACTCTTTGTATATTTCTTGCAATGTCTGTTTTAGTAAGGCTGGTCCGAAGGGAAAATAATATGTCCAGAAAATCAAAACTGTTACGGTTTCTGACTTTGAACAATTCATATAAATTCGTGTGTTTTGAATTTGAAGAAACTTTAAACTTCAAAGTTGTAGATATGGAAGTTTACTAGCCAGACTCGCGTGATTGAGCCATTTTATGGAACGGATCATGTCCGAAATAAATTGTTTAGTAAGGATGTCCAGAAAATGAAATTTTCTAGACTAGTTGATGAATTACAGAATCTGGTTTAGATGGATAAGGGTCTGACTTTAAGGCCTAGATGAGGTTGTAGTACACTGAGTAAGGGTTAATTCTATGTAAGAAGGAACAAAAATGGACATGTAACGAAGGAGTTATGTTAAAAACAAAAACAACGTTTTGTTAAAGAAATTGTGAAGATGAGTTTTATAATTCTGTTTGAATTAAGATTTTGGGTGATGGTATATTTTGATGATTAAAAATATATTTTGACATATGTAATGAGTATAGATATGTGTTATTATATTCTATGCATAATTAACCATTTAAGATCAAGAGTTGAGATAAGTTAATGTGTGCACATAACGTGCTCGATAAAATGCCTAAGAGTAATAATGTTTCTAATATTTGGTATAAAAAGTGTCTATCTAATGACTAATATTGGATGTTATGTGCATCTGAGTATGAAAAGATGATAATACAAGAATAATAATGGAAAGTAATTGAAAAGGGCGATTTTTGATTTTTGAAGGAAAATTAAACTTGTAAACAATGTGTGGAATATGCAATTTTGAAACCAAAGTGGTATAATAAAATGGTGTGATATACACACATTAAACTACAAGTGTGATAGTCTAGCATGTGTGGTGATGAAAATGAAAATAAAACCGAGTTGAATATAAAATAGTTAGATATCTATAAAGACATTATAAAGGATAATAAGATAAAGTAGGGTCTTAGAATATATTTGACCATGAGATTGAGTATTGATTTTATTTATTATCAATCTCACATATAGTGTAGGTTGTGCAAGGATGCGAAGTATTAGCGTGTTGGTAAAACACTGGTAAAGGCAAGTCTTTCAGTTCCTTTTTGCTATGTGAACTTGATGATGAACTGCTTTAAAATTTTAGTGTATGACGTATTATATATGTCAAAAGTATGAAATGTGAAAGTCAATCTATGACTATGATGATTGAGCTATGAATGTTGATTGAGTAAGGAACTCAATCTTTATAGTTGTTATGTGAACTACAACATGTATGCTATGTTTGTTTTATGATTATTCTTATATGTTGAGCATGTTCTTATGTGCTACGTGATGCATGAAAACTGTTAGATTTTGCTGGGCTGTCGAGTTCAACCTTGCAAATAACCATTTTTGTAGGTTAAGGATTGAAGGTAACACTATGTGCTACTTGAATGACGTGGATCAAAAATAATACATGGAGATTAATATTTTAACTAAAGTTGTTATTTCTTTATACCATGATTAAGATTCATGAGACGTACTAAATGTTTTATGATGTATAGTTTTATGTTGAGTTGTAAAGCTAAAGTTAGAGTTATCTGATATGTAAAGGTTATCGGATTGAAATGTAAAATTTTATATAATAACAGTGATAAAGCGAATCATAAAATAAGATTGATTGAAAGACATGTAGATGATAAAGGTTTTGATTCAGGGAATTAAAGTAAGAAGACATAAAAGTTTAAACTATTCCGTATTTTATAATGTTTAGCATCGAATAATGATGTAAAATCAGAAGGTAGATGTGTTATTAACGACCAAAGTTGAGAATTAAATTATATGAATTTTTGGGTCGTTACAATAACAAAAGTTGAACATCCAGAAATACTTAGCTTAATCAACCTCTTTGAATTTCATAATAGTAACATCTCCAATGAGAATAAAGATAATAATTATTACTAATTTTCATTGAGAGTTCCACATCCGAAGTAGAAGATAATACTTCCAAGCTTCAGAACTGATTTTGTCATAACCAAACTTCGACAAGTGATCAGTCAGATTCGTATGATGAACTATAAATCCATATTGAGATTGTAATTTCTAATCACAAAGACAAGAGTAGATTTTCTCAGTGCATATACTTCAGATATCTTTCTCAAGAGTTCATTTTTAGCTTCAAACTTGAATGGAGAGACAGTGTTTCACATAATAGTTATGCCTGTACTTTATCTTTCTTCTTTTGAAATAGAAAATGATTCTTTAATAGGATACTGAAACATTTTATGATAAGTGTAGCACACATAAATAATAATATAGAAAACAATTCTATAATCATCAATATAAACACACACAAATATAATGTTATATACTTCACTGATGTTAATCTATTGGCAGTTAGTGGTTCAGCTTGAGCCATTTGATTTTGTTGTTGGATAGAGATATTCATCCTCGAGTTTCACAAACACTTGTCAGTTCTAGCACTTCCAAAATGATCATCTTGCTTTATCATATAGACTTTTAGAACAAAGCATATCTAACATATCCTTCACTTTAGAACAAAGGAAATAATGTTGGCATCCCATATTTCTTGTATAGCTTAAAAGAACCTTAAGGTTAAGATCTTTCTTAGGATTAACCTTACCATTTGCACTAGATCATTTGAGAAAAACATTAATTCCTTCATTCGTCATTTATCATTTCATCATAGGACAAGAATTATTAAGAATGAAGTTTTGATCTCAGACTCCTTTGGTAGAGGTGCAGACTCTGATATCTTCAGGCATACATTCTAATGTTATGTCCATGAACTTATTCAGCTCTGACTACACCTTCACTTTCTAACAGATGGATAACTTGATTTGCAGCCTGATCTTTGTCTTGCTAGATTCGTCTGATAGCGATAATAGCTTCAATATATGTATATAGTCCAACTCTGGATAGCATCAAGCAAATCATTTACATTCATTTATGCATACCTGCATATGTAGATTTAAGCATGTGAGTTTATCTTCATTTAGAAGATGTGTTTGACTTTCACTACTTAGTTTAGAATTGGTTTTTAGTTTAATGCCTAGATCAACTCAAAGCATGAGCTTTAGATATTCATGAGAACCTGCTTTGATTCCAATTGTTATTTCTCAGAGGCACAATGAAAGACCCCAACTTTTATGAATAAATTTGAATTTCCTCTATTCATTATTTTGAAATAGTAAGGGGTTAATTTGATTAATGTGGTAAGTTATGGGTAAAATGTGACGCCCCCAAAATAGGTATACATCACCCATCTTGAGTCGCCAAATACATGGTACAAAATTCAAATACAACTTAATTATACAACAGTAGTATAAAATACGACAAAACATAATCTAAGAGTTTTAATAAGAATATTGTCATCTATTCAATTTCCACACTTAATGGAGTCCTCATTACATTTATTATTACACTATTTTATAGAATAGTGAGGACTACTAAAACAACCATCTGGACCGTCAATCCGTTCCCCAACTCGTCCCAACTATATTCTCATTTCCTGAAAAAACAATGAAAGAAAGGGTGAGCTCAACTAGCCCCGTAAGAAATATTATGACTAAGATAATGTAGAATAATTTATCGTTAGCCTTCAACAGTGTTAAACTAATAAAATATAACAACCATCAAGTTTAACTGCAGCAGAATAAACAATCCATTAGAAGAGTCAAGTAAAGAATAAAATATCTTCTATGATTTAAAAGGTTTTTCATCACTTTTATCGCTGAGACTCAGCTTAATAAATAAACCACATCATCATTTTTTTTACCAGGATATTCATTAGTATCACGACCACAACTTATCCATGCACTACGAGCCAAGGATATTCGTGTATTCATCAATGGTCATGATCATGCCAACAACTGTCCATCAATGCACTACGGCCAATGAGGATTTTTTCCACATTATTTGTAACATTACGGTCATGATTATACCGAATAATCTCTGGTCATAATCATACCAAGTCCATCTATGCACTACAGGCCACAAATGACTTTCAAAATATTATAAACATGAGGATGATTACAATGATATAAGAATTCAATAAAACAAGTTCAAGGATAAATTTTTAAAGATTTATAATTTAATTTATCCAGAAATCAATAATATCCAAATTGTCAACATGATACTGTTTTGTGGAGTAAAATTCAAGAATGCTTAGAAAAATATTTCCATGAAAAGATACTGGATGAAACACAAATATCCAGGATATTCTACTAATTTCATTGAGTATAGAAGCCAAAACTTTAACTAATTGAGTATAATAGAATATATGAAACCGCAAATAGATTTTTGCCCGCCATGCAGTAATCCACGTAGATAGATCATTTCCACGATTTAATAAGGAATGAATACGAAGGATCATTCACCATGCATGCGGTAATCCATATAGACAGGTTATTCCAACAGAATAATAAAGAATGGAATAACAGAAGAATTCACATGGCGTGCGTAATCCGCACATATAGGTTATTCAAACAGAATAATAAAGAATGGAACTGAGTCATGCGTAATCACTTACGTATAGTATATTCCAACGAATAATAAAAAGAATGGAATCGAATTCATGCGTAATCGCATTACGCACTTAATATTCCAACAGAATACTAGAGAATGGAATAACATCATAATTCACCAGGCATGCGATAGACCGCACAGACATGTTATTCCAACAGAATAATAAAGAATGGAATAACAACCCTTACGAGTATTGAAAGAAAATAACTCTCTTCATGAATACGAAAGAAATAATACCCCTTACCTTAGAAGAAACTGGATACTGGAATAGTGAGGTAGCAGACTTCTCTTCTTCTTTCTCTCTATAATATCTCTCTATAATAATTGCTCTTGTGAGACTTAGTGAATTGGTGAGAATGAAAGAAGAATGAGCTTTTATTTATAGGAAAATATAATTTTGATAATTGCACATTTTGGGGCTCGAAATATTACAGTATAATACCTTCCTCTTTTTCTTTATTTTTAATTTAGTCCTGCAAGTATTATCAAACTTGGACCACCTCCCCTAATAGTAAATAATGTGAATCAATAGTTCATTCATGTGACTTAATAGTATAATCATGTGAAAAAACTAATTACAGTATAGTACCTTCATCTATACCTCCATTTTTAATTTAGTCATGTAAGTATTATCAATCTTGCACCACCTCCCCTAATAGTACATGAATGATAATCAATAGTACACACATGTGAACAAATAGTTATAAGCATGTGAAATAATAGCAATTAATTGCTCATTTATCCGATTAATTACCCGATTGGTCAATATAACCTCCAGACATCAATTATTATCGAAATAAATGTCGATTTTCACTAACACTAATAATCCCAACATAATAGAACTATCAATTTATTCTTTAATCAACACGAACTTATTTATCATTAATATTATAACTCGCAATATTTAACAACCAAGTCGTTCCCAGGAAAGAGGGGGCTTTTCGATAAGGATTTCTCCTTATTGGCGCGCAATTAGGTGACCAAACCTCTCTATGACAGAACTTCTAGACATTGTCAATATTGCAAATAATAATATGAATAACTTTGTTGTCTCAATTATTGATTTAATAATAATAAATATTATGTAGATGATACTATGACAATAATTAAATCAATAATATGAGAGATATGATGCGTGATTCTTTATCGTAGCAATAATTGAGTATAACTGAGTGACTTCTCACGTAAGCATCAATAATCAATACCGTGTACTACTATGCAACCACGCTTATTACTATACTTTTACTACCGGGTAGTTCAACACTTTCGCCGTTATTTTTATAAAAAGATAATTCTGTCGTTTTCTAACTACGACAATACTTCAGTTGTGGGGTCCACCAATGATTGTGCCGTCGTACGAATATTTCCTGTTAAAACGAATATTCTCCGACCAATTGAATATTATATAACCACTTTCTTACGTTGCAAAATTTGTAAATATTACCCACAACTATAACATTATATCAAATCCACACCATAATATTCAAAAATATATTTCGAGAAAATTATTCTTTATTCATAAAAGTTGGGGTCTTACATAAAATGCGCAAATATTTTAAATAAGCAAGTGGTTATAAAATATTCATTGTTGTTGGGGAATATTCATTTGGTCGTGGAATATTCTTGTTGTCGGGAAATATTCGTACGATGGCACAACCATTTGTGGGCCCCATAACGGAAAATTATGGAATGAAAAAAATGACAAGTTTGAGTTTTATATAAATAACGGCATAGTTGTTACCATTAACACTGTTGGAATACCCGGTGGTTAAAATACGATGTCTGGCAGGTGTTGCAAAAGTAACACCTGTGATTAAGACAAATAATTCTAATTATTGATTCTTACGTAAGAAGGCACTACTCAATAATTGTTACAGTAATAAGTGTTCAATATTTTATTGTTTCAATAATTACTACGTTGATATATTATATTATTGTTGTTTCAATAATTGTCACTACACAATATTTTCCATTATCAGATCAATAATTCATATTATTTGAATAATATTATTTGTGACGCCCCCAAAATAGGTATACATCACTCATTCTGAGTCGCCAAATACCTGGTACATAAATCAAATACAAACTTCTTCTATACAATACGACAACAGCGTAGCTTAGAGTTTTTACACAAATATTATCTCATAGACAGTATTCAAACTCTAATGCAGTCCTCATTATATTTATTATCACACTATTTTATTAAATAGTGAGGACTACTATAGTCACCATGTCGGACCGTCACTCTGTTGCTCGACTAGTCCCGGCTACATTCTCATTTCCTGAAGTAAACAATGAAAGCAAAATGGTGAGCTCAACTAGCCCAGTAAGAAATATTATGACTAAGATAATGCATAATAAATTATCGTTAGCCTTCAACAGTGTTAAACTGATAAAATACAATAAACATCAAGTTTAACTGCAGCGGAACAAGCAATCCATTAGAAGAGTCAAGTATAGCGTGATATCTACTATCTTCTATGATTTAAAAAGTTTTTCATCAACTTTATCACTGAGACTCAGCTAAATAAATAAACCACATCATCGAATCATCCCTGCACTACGAGCTAAGGATATTCATGTAATCATCAATGGTCATGATCATACCAACAACTATCCATCAATGCACAATGGGCCAATGAGGACTTTTACCACATCATTTGTAACATTACGGTCATGATTATACCGAATAATCCATGGTCATAATCATACCAATGAATAGTATATTTATACACGTAAGCCACAAATGACTTTTATCACAATATAAGCATGAGGATGATGACAATGATATAAGAATTCAATTAAAAGAAAGCAAAGGATAAATTTTTAAAGATTTATAATTTAATTTATCCAGAATTTAATAATGTTCAAATTATCAACATGATACTGCTTTGTGGAATAAAATTCAAGAATAATATTGTATCAAAAATAATTTGGACCTAAAAGAAATCAATTTTTGTCATGAATAGTACTGCGGATAAATAGTACCCGAGTGAATAGTACTTTGTGAATAATACTTTATAAATAGTACCCGTGAATAGTATTTTATAAATAGTACCACGTGAATAGTATTTTGTGAATAGTACCGTATAAATAAATAGTACTCATGGACAGTACTCCGGAATAAAAAGCTTAAAATTTAATAAGAATGCGCAGAAAATATCTTTGTGAAATAATACTAGATGAAGCGCAAATTTCAGGGATATTCTATTAATTTCACAGAGTATAGAAGCAATACTTTAACAAAATGAGGCTATAATCAGGAATACGAGACAAAATAATATTACTCACATACTACAGAGTATGGAAAAAATATTATTCCTTATGAATAATGAAAAAAAATAATATCCCTTACCTCAGAAGAAGACTGGATACTGGAATTGTGAAGTAGTAGACTTCTCTTCTTTTTTCTCTCTATAGATTCTCTCTTTGTAATTTCTCTTGTGAGTCTTAGTGAATTGGTGAGAATGAAAGAAGAATGAACTTCTATTTATAGGAAAATATAGTTTTGACAATTGCACATTTTGGGGCACGAAATATTACAGTATAATACATTCATCTTTTCCTTCATTTTTAATTTAGTCCTACAAGTATTATCAAACTTGCACCACCTCCCCTAATAGTACTTCATTTGAATCAATAATACATTCATGTAAATCAATAGTTCTATACATGTAAAAAATATAGTTACAGTATAATACCTTCATCTATACCTCTATTTTTAATTTAGTCATACAAGTATTATCAATCTTGCACCACCTCCCCTAATAGTATATGCATTGAATCAATAGTTCACACATGTGAACAAATAGTTATAAGCATTTGAATTAATAGCAATTAATTGCTCATTTATCCGATTAATTACTTGATTGGTCAATATAACCTCTAGACATCCATTATTATCGAAATAGATGTCAATTTCCACTAACACTAAAAATCCCAACACAATGGAAATATCAATTTCATCTTTAATCAACACGAACTTATTCATCATTAATATTATAACTCACAATATTTAACAACCAGAACATTCCCAGGAAAGAGGGGGCTTTTCGATAAGGATTTCTCCCTATTAGCGCGCAATTAGGTGACAAAACCTCTCCTTGATAGAACTTTCTAGACATTATCAATATTAAAAATAATAATATGAATAACTTTGTTGTCTCAATTATTGATTTAATAATATAAAATATTATGCAGATGATACTGTGACAATAATAGAATCAATAATATAAGACATATTATGCAACAATTACTGTAGCAATAATTGAGTATAACTGAGTGACTTCTCACGTAAGCATCAATAATCAATATCGTGTGCCACTACGCAACCACGCGTATTACTATATTTTTATCACCGGGTAGTTCAACAGTTTAACGGTAAAATTTTCGCTGTTATTTTTATAAAAAGATAATTCTGTCGTTTTCTAACTACGACAATACTTCTGTTGTGGGGCCCACCAATGATTGTTCCGTCGTACGAATATTCCCTGCTAAAACGAATATTTCTCGACCAATCGAATATTATATAACCACTTGCTTACTTTGCAAAATTTGTAAATATTACCCACAACTATAATATTATATCAAATCCACACCATAATATTCAAAAATATATTTCGAGAAACAATTAATCTTTATTCATAAAAGTTGGGGTCTTACATTATTAGCAATGTCTAAGGAAATTCTGTCTAGGAAAAGAGGTTTGGTCACCTAATTGCCCGCCAGTAAGGAGAAATCCTTATCGGAAAGCCCCCTTTTTCCTGGGAACAACCTGATTGTCAATATTGTGATTCTGTAATATTATTTGTGAATAATTAATTATTAATTTATATGATAAGAAAATATTTAATTTATGTGGATATAAATGAAGGAATTAATGTTGAGGTGTTTTATCAGTATTTTGTCGGAATGGAGGTGTTGAAAATCATCCGTATGTAGATTTGGGTCATTTTTTTTTAATTTGGAAAAACTTTTTTCTACAAAGTTGTAGAGAATTAAATTTCCTATGGAATAGATATAAGATTTGAATTTTCCTACTAAAATGGCTATTTATTATGAATTATTGAAGTTCCGAAATAATTGATTTTTAGAGTTATAAACATTTTCTAAAAGAAAAACATTTTTTAAATGTTGGTGGGCCCCACTGGTGTGCTAAAATCTGATTTTCAAGGGTGGGCGTGGAAATTTATTTTATAAAATATTATTTTATTAAATTTTCTGCTTTGGTGTTCTAAGCAATTTCCTGTAAATAGGGTGCTTAGGTTAGAATTGAAAATCACACCAGAATCAGAAATTTTCTCTCTTTATAATATCGAGCGTATTTTTGTGAGTATTTAGATATTTTGAGAGTTGATAAGTAGTGCAAGTTTCCTTCAGTATTATACCCGATATTCCAGTCAGAAGTACTGTTCTTTTGAGGTAAGTGATGTTATTTTTTCGTAAATGAAGTTATTTCTTTCAAAATCATTATACCGAAATATTGGTATGAATTTTATTATGAATTTTTTACCTTTTCATGTCGAGGTTACTATTCACGTATATAACACTATTCACGTATACGGTACTATTCACGAATACGGTACTATTAACAAGTACTATTCATAAAGTATGATTTTTCTTGTGAAACTTTTGCCTTTTCGTGTCAAGGTTACTATTCACGTATACAACACAATTCACGTATACGACATTATTCACGTATACGGTATTATTCACAGAAAATTAAATTTTCTTTTCTTTGTCGAAGTTGTCTATTATGGTTACTATCTTTGAGTGTATTCATGTTTTGATCTTCATTCTTGAATTTTGCTCCACAATTGATTATTATGGAGTATTTTTGAACTTGGATAACTAAAGTACGAATCCCTAAACTTTGTCCTTTTATCTCTCTAGATTCGTTTTCTTAAAAATATTTTTATCATCCTCAATCCTAAATGGTGATATAACTGAATATCATTGGCCTGTAGTGCAAAGATGAATGATTACCTAATAAATATCTTTGGCCCGTAGTGCAAAGATGGACAGGTGTTGAGATGAACATGGCCAACTGGGGATACGAATGAGTATCTTTGGCCCGTAGTGTAAAGATGAATATTTGATTCAAGATGTATATTTATTGATGTTACAGGGATAAAATATTGATTATGGACTTTTAAATCATAGAAGATAGGTGACTTTATTCTCTACTTAACTCTTCTAATGAATTGTTATTTTCATTGTGAATATTGATCTAAAACTTATTGTCCATTATATTTTATCTGATTTATTGAAGGCAACGATAATTTGTTTTTCATTATCTTAGTCATAATATTCTTTACTAGGCTAGTTGAGTTCATCCTTTTCCTTTTTGTTCCTTTTTTCTTCTAAGGAAGCGAGAATATAGCTGGAAACTAGTCGGGGTGTGGAGTGATATTCCTGACAGCTGTTTTAGCAGTTCTCACTATTTTATGAAATAGTGTATCAATAATTATAACGAGGACTTATTTGAGTTTGGATATTGTCTAGAAGACAATATTTATATTTAAACTCACATTATATGTGTTATCGTATTTTGCACGACAATTGTAATAATGAAGTTTGTATTTAGTTTTTGTACCATGTATTTGGCGACTCAAAATGGGTTGGGTGGATTGGACCTATTCTGGGGGCATCACACACAATATAGATCTAGAAGAGGGGTTGAAAAGATCTTTAAAACTTCTTCCTGATGACTTATTTGAGCATTACCAAATAATTAATTAATCAAGATTATCTATGCACAACGAAATATAAGTTTGAAAACTCCCTTTGAAGATTTATCAATAAATCTTAGTTCTAAATTGAGTTATATGGATAGACAATACATGATAGATATAGCAGATATAGTTTGCATAATGTAAATGACGTAAAAAGGCACGAGAGGTTTTAAGTGGTTCGGAGACTAAAAAATACTTATTCCACTCTTCTACTCAACGAGTAAGATATCCATTAAGGATATAGGCCCATCAGACCATTTTACCTTTGAATCCCTAAGGTTCCTTCGAGTAACTAAGTCTCAGCAATTTGGTCACTAATGACTAGGATCCTCTGATCCCAATTCGGTCCCCTAAGACCAAGATCCAATGACCCCATTTCGGTCCCTACAACTAGGATCCAACGACCCTTCTTCTAATTTGTTGAAGTGTTGGAGGTGCTGCTAAGATGGCTTGAATGCTCTTCATCTTATGGTACTTAGCAGCATTGTTCATCATCTCCTTGATGCTTGCTGAACTTTGTTGTTAAAGCTTGAACTCTTCTGATTATTAGCAAATCCTCATGATCATGGTTGATGAGTTGTTAAGCTATTCAATTTAGTTCTTCATCTTTTGTGCTTTGCAGCTTTGAACACGTTTTTGGATCATAGACTTTAGCTCTACGTCTTCAATTGGTTTGCTCTGGGTGTATTGATAGAACGTAGAGTGGTGTTTGATATTTGTCTTTTAATCTTCCACTCTCACATTATCAACATCAAATGTATGACTTCTTCATATTTGGACATTTAGTTCTGTTATGTCCTCCACTTTCTTGGCTCTACGCCTCTGGCTTATTTGTTCTTTAGCTTTCTAGCTCTGTCTTTTACTCTGCGACTCTGACCTTTTCATGTACTCATCAACTTCTTTTTGTCTGATGAGGTGCTTCCAAGATTGCGTTTAATCTCATTCTCTTTTTATACTTGGAAACCTTGAACATCTCTTTGATCGTAGAGTGATCCTTACTCTACGTTTTCTCTTATTCAGCTTGATGTTCATTTCAAATGATGATCCTCCTTTTTTATTGTTAACGTTCAATACTCATCATCATCATTTTTGTTAGTTCCCAGAGGCACAATAGTTATCTAGAAGGGGTGGTTTAATAGATATTTTTATTTTCTTCTTAAAAAAAACTTGTTAGTTTTGATAATGATTTAAATACAGCGGAATTGAGATTTGTTTGTTTTCCCTTTAAGATATAACAATTTAATAGGAGTAAAGCAGTTATGGCAGTTATAGCAGTTATGGCAAGAATATAAGAGACACAACGATTATAAGTGGTTCACAGCACTTAAAGCTCATAGTCCACTCTTCTACTCCTTGAGTAGGAAATCCACGAAGGACATCTTTACAATCTCTGAACTTCTTAGTTCACTTTTGAACTCTTCAAGTCCATCACACTTGGTACTTCTCAGTTCACTTAGAACTCTTCAAGTCCTTCTGACTAGGAACTTTTTACTTTACTTGATAATAGTTGAGTTCTTGAATAGTGCTACTCAGTTTCCGTTAAGCTTGTGTTCGAAAGAACTGAGTAGCTGAGCAAACTTTCTTTTTCAGATCGTAGAGTTGTGTGTTGAGTGTTCTTCTGCGTTTTTGTTCAGTGTTTGCTTGATTTTCTCATCTTATGATGTTTTGCATATATGAGGCCTTTGAAATGTATAATGTTGCCTCCTTTTTATTTCTAATAAAAGGACTCTAACTCATGCAAGCATACATGGGTCAACAAGTAATACAGAGTAAGTAAAGTATCGATCCACGGAGAAAGTTTTCTAAATTAAACTATTATGCATCAACTATATCACTATTTTTATATGCTTAAACGAATGCTATGATTTTGAATGAAGATAAACTAAATAATAAATAAAAGAAGAATAATAAAATGATAAATCAAATATGGAAATAATGGGATCCTAACTTCATTTAATAGTTCATCTAAATATCACCATCATGCAAGATTATTCACGTACCACAGAAAATTAGCCAAGAGCACGAATGTAGACATAATCATTTTTCAATAAATTATGACCTACTTACATAATATCCACATACAATAGAAATCATGTAATCATCAATAAAACCAAAATCACTATATTTCTATGTGAAATTTCTGCCATATTGAATTCAAGCACATGCCCTTATATAACTCACACGGTGAAACAATATATGTCTATCTGATTCACAAAGTATAAAGCTAAGCAATTCAGCTCCATACACGCATGCTATCATGATTACAACCATACTCGCATGTTATTTTTCAATTCTATACAAGTACATAAGATGAATGGTGATCAAGCATTCATACAATCAAATCAACCATAATAGAAATTCCTGATGATATACTAACAATCCAGCAATTAAGCCATCAATTAGACTACATTTTAAAATCCATTAGAATCCCATAATGGAGTTTAGTTCATTTCTGAACCAAAAGACATTATGGGATTAGAGTAACACATGGAAAATAATTAAACAATTGAATAAGAAGATACAATTGATCAAACCCAATGTCAGATTATAATCCAAACATGATGTTTAAATCCTCAATACTCTCTAGCAACATAACAGTAGTTCATAATCAATGATTGAATTTTAAAGAAGAGATATAAAATATTAAGTCTATGCTTGGATCCTCATTGGAATTCGCTCAAAGCGTAGAACCCTAGTTCTATAATATTAAAAACTCATCAAAATTGAAGATAATCGCGTCTGGTATCAACCAGAGTAAAGGATAACAAAACTTGTCAGAAGCCATCTGGGAAAATCTGGGTTGCCCAGATTCAGATTTTCGTGCTTGGGTCAATGGATTTTGACCGATCCTATCTTTCAATCTATACATGTTCTGAGCTTGATTCAAGTCTCAGATCAAAGACCTACTAACAAAGAACAGAACTAAAACACAAAATACACCAGACATCAAATACACACAGATCTATGAGGTCTGACATATGGCTGTCAGATAACTTTTTCCAACTTTTATAGATTTGATAAATCTTTAGATTCGAGCATCTAGATGATATGGATTTGAGTTTTGACAACCCAGATCATCAAATGACACTCCAATACACAACTCTAACCAACAACTAACATCAGATTACATGATTTTAAAAATTAGGGTTTATACCTTTCTAGCTTTGATTCTTGGATCTGATCTATGTGATCTGTTCTTGGTAAGTTATGAACTGATCAAGGCTTAATATTTCACTCTCTCTTACTCTAGATTTTTGAATTTAGAGAAAGAAGGGTCAAGGAGCAAATGAAAAATAATGTGGCTATTTCTCTCTCTTTAATCTCTTATAATTGATATAATGCAATGTATTTGGCTGAGCGAGATGGCTGAAATCAGTGTTTGTAGCACAAGTCTAGGACTAGGGTTGGTCACCAACCATAATAGGGCAAGACTTGTAAGTTAAGCTCAAATAATGCACCCAAGGGTATTATAGTCTTTTTGCATTTAATTTTAATGGTATTTTAGACAATTGGCCAAACCCTTAGGTGTGAAACCCTAGATTTTATGAATAAGAATTTAAATTTATCGAAATATTTTTTTTAATATTATGGTGTGGATTTGATATAATGTTATAGTTGTGGGTAGTATTTATAAATTTTTCAAAGTATGCAAGTTGTTATAAAATATTCGATTGGTTGGGGAATATTCTTTTTATCGGGGAATATTTGTACGACGACACAATCATTGGTGGACCCCACAACGGAAGTATTGTTGTAGTTAGAAAATGACAGAATTATCTTTTTATAAAAATAATGGCGGAAGTGTTACCGTTAGAACTGTTGAACTACTCTAATAAAAGTACGATGTCGCGCTGGTTGCATAGTAGCACACGATATTGATTATTGATGCTTACGTGAGAAGTCACTCGCTTATACTCAATTATTGCTACAAGAATTGGCCGCATCATATCTCTCATATTATTGATTCAATTATTGTCACAAAGATCATCTCGCATAATATATTATATTATTAAATCAATAATTGAGACGACAAAGTTATTCATATTATTATTTACAATATTGACAATGTCTAGAAGTTCATCAAGGATAGGTTTGGTCACCTAATTGCGCCAATAATAAGGAGAAATCCTTATCTGAAAGCCCCTCTTTCACGGGAACGACACGGTTGTTAAATATTGTGAGTTATAATATTAATGATGAATAAGTTGTGTTGATTAAAGATGAAATTGATTGTTCCATTGTATTGGGATTGTTAGTGTTAGTGGAAATTGACATTTATTTCGATGATAATTGATGTCTGGAGGTTATATTGTTCACTCGGGTATTCGGAGCACTTTTCTTGTCGGAGTACTATTCACAAGTTACTACTCATGAGTTACTATTCATGAGTTACTATTCATGAGTTACTATTCACGGGGTACTATTGATTCACATTCTTATACTATTAGGGGTGGTGGTGCCATATTGATAATACTTGCATGACTAAGTTAAAAATGGAGGTATAGATGGAGGTACTATACTGTAATTATTTTTATCACATGATTAGAACTATTGAGTCACATGATTTACTATTGATTCACATTATTTACTACTAGGGGAGTTGGTGCAAGTTTGATAATACTTGCAGGGCTAAATTAAAAGTGAAGAAAAAGAGGAAGGTATTATACTGTAATATTTCGAGCCCCAAAACGTGCAATTATTTAAACTATATTTTCCTATAAATAGAAGCTCATTCTTCCTTCATTTCTCACCAATTCACTAAAGCTATAGAGCAATTATTATAGAGAGAAATTATAGAGAGAAAGAAGAAAAGTATTCTGCTACTTCACCACTTCTATATCCAGTTTCTTCTAAGGTAGGGAATATTATTTGTTGTACTCGTAGGGAGTATTATTTCTTTTGTATTTATGAAGAGAACTTCTTTATTCCATTCTTTATTATTCTATTGGAATAACCTGTATACGCGGGCTACCCTATACTTGGTGACATTCTTCTATTATTCCGTCTTTATTATTCTGTTGGAATATCCTGTCTGTGCGTTTTACCCTGGATCTGATTCCGTCTTTATTATTCTGTTGGAATATCCTCGTCATACGCTTTTATGCTTTGGACTGGTTCCGCTCTTTATTATTATTACATTGAAATATCTTGTCATGCATTTTATGCCGGGACCGATTCTGTCCTTATTAGTATTCTATTGGAATAACTTTGCCTACATGCCAATCCGCATGCATGGTGATTTTGTTGTTATTTCATTCTTTATTATTACATTTGAACATCACATCCGGTCGGATTTCGCCGACACGGTTCTCATTATTTAGTATTCATTGGAATAACTTTTGTCTGTGGGCAATCACAAGTATACATGGTGATTTCTTTTGTTATTAAATTCTTTATTATACTCAGTTGGTTAAAGTTTTGACTTCTATACTCCATGAAATTTGTGGAATATCCTTGATATTTGCGCTTCATCAAGTATCTTTTCATGGAAATATTGTTCTGAGTATTCTTGAATTTTACTCTACAAAGCAGTATCATGTTGACAATTTGGACATTATTAGTTCCTGGATAAATTAATTCTTGAACTTGTTTTATTGAATTCTTATATCATTGTCATCATCCTCATGTTTATATTTTGTTGAAAGTCATCTGTGGCATGTAGTGCATAGATGGACTTGGTATGATTATGATCAGGGATTATTCGGTGTAATCATGACCGGAATGTTACAAATGATGTGGTAAAAGTCCTCATTAGCCCATACTGCATTGATGGACAGTTTTTGGTATGATTATGGCTATGGATTCTCTTCGGCCAAGGGTGCAAAGATGAATTATTTTATGGCA
Source organism: Panax ginseng (assembly GCA_020205605.1). NCBI lineage: Eukaryota > Viridiplantae > Streptophyta > Magnoliopsida > Apiales > Araliaceae > Panax > Panax ginseng. The sequence continues at coordinate 67,607,459 of CM035136.1, forward strand.
TGATCAGGACCGTTGATGAAAACACGATTATCTTTCGCCTGTAGTGCATGGATAATTTGTGGCCGTGATACTAAAAATATCCTTGGCCTGTAGTGCAGGGATGAGTTAATGATGTGGATTATTTATTAAGCTGAGTCTCAGCGATAAAGTTGGTGAAAAACTTTTTAAATCATAGAAGATAGTGGATTTTATATTTTACTTGACTCTTGTAATGGATTGTTTATTCCGCTGTAGTTTTTGATCTAAAACTTGTTGTCTATTATATTCTATCAGTTGTTATACTGTTGAAGGCTAATGATAATTTATTCTGCATTATCTTAGTCACAATATTTCTTACTGGGCTAGTTGAGCTCACCTTTTCTTTCACTGTTCTCTTCAGGAAATGAGAACGTAGCTGGGACTAGTCGGGGAACAGAGTGATGGTCCTAGATGTTTGCATTAGTAGTCCCCGCTATTCTGTGAAATAGTGTGATAATAATGTAAGGTTTGTAATATTCTTGAACGCAATCAAATTGCAAAAATAAGCGAAAAAGTGTAAAAATCAGAGTTTAAAAATTTTACAAACCATATACCTGGATCACCCTTTATGCACAATTATTAATTAAACAAAAAAGAAAGAACAAGAATCATACCCTTGAAGATTCGAGCTTCCTCAGGTACAAGTTCACCTCCAATCCTTTTCGCGTTCAACTTGAATCCACCGGGTTTGGTTCCTTCCTTTGATCAACGTTAGCTACCCAAGTGTTTGGCCTCCAAAGGTGATCCACCAAGAAAGAATAGAGATTCAAGAAGATGGGTGTTTGGCAAAACCCTAGTTTTTCTATCTCATAGAAAAGGAGCATACTCTCCATGTGACGCCCCCAAAATTAGGTATACATCACCCATCTTGAGTCGCCAGATACATGGTACAGAAATCAAATACAACTGTCGTGTACAATACGACAAAACATAAATTGTGAGTTTGAATACAAATACTGTCTTCTAGAGAGTATACAAACTCAAAAGGAGTCCTCATTACGATTATTGTCACTCTATTTAACATAATAGTGAGGACTACTAGCTAATACTATCATCCGGACCATCACTGCTCCCCGACTCGTCCCCAAATATATGTCTCATTTCAAGAGAAAATTGAAAGAAAGGGTGAGCTCAACTAGCCCAAAGAAGAAATATTATGACTAAGATAATGCGTAATAAATTATCATTAGCCTTCAACAAAGTGTTAAATTGATAAAATATAACAAACATCAAGTTTAATCACAATGAACAAGCAATCTATTAGAAGAGTCAAGTAGAGAATAAAATCTACTATCTTCTATGATTTAAAAGGTTTTTCATGACTTTTATCACGAGACTCGACAATAAATAATCCACATCATCAAATCACCCCTCGACTACTACTAAGGATATTCTTTAGTATCACGACCACAATTATCCATGTACTGCGGGCCAATAATATTTGTGTATTCATTAATGGTCATGATCATGCCAACAACTGTCCATCAATGCACTACGGGCCAATGAGGACTTTTACCACATCATTTGTAACATTATGGTCATGATTACACCGAATAATCCCAAGTCATAATCATACAAAGTCCATCTATGCACTACAGGCCACAGATGACTTTCAAAAAATATAAACATGAGGATGATGACAATGATATAAGAATTTAATAAAACAAGTTCAAGATTTAATTTATCCAAGAACCAATAACGTCCAAATTGTCAACATAATACAACTTTGTAGAGTAAAATTCAAGAATGCTCAGAAGAATATTTCCATGAAAAGATACTGGATGAAGAGCAATTATCAAGGATATTCCACTAATTTCATGGAGTATAGAAGTCAAAACTTTAACCAACTGAGTATAATAAAGAATGGAATAATAAAAGAAATCACCATGCATGCGGTATTAGATGTACAAAGTTATTCCAATGAATACTAAATAACGGAACCGTGTCGGTAAATTTAAGACCGAAGCGGGATGTTCCAATGAGAATAATAAAGAATGAAATAACAATAGAAATCACCATGCATGCCGTACTTGGCGATAGACAAAGTTATTCCAATGTAATACTAATAAGGATGAATCGGTCCCACAGAAAACGCATGTATGGATATTCCAAATGTAATAATAATAAAGATTTAAACCGTCCGCCATGAAAACGCATGCATGTGATATTCCAATGTAATAATAATAAAGAGACGAAATCAGTCCAGATATAAAACGCATGCATGTGATATATTCCAATAATAATAAAAAGACGAAATAATAGAAGAATGTCACCAAGTATAGGGTAACTCACAGATATATATAGGTTATTCCAACAGAATAATAAAGAATGGAATAACATAAGTTCTCTTCATGAATATAAAAGAATAACACCCCTTACGAGTACAACAAATAATATTCCCTATCTTAAAATAAGAGTACTGGATATATAAGTAGTGAAGTAGCAGAATACTTTCTTCTTTCTCTTTATAGTTTATCTCTCTAAAGTTTCAGTGAATTCGTAAAAAAATAATGAAGGAATGAGCTTCTATTTATAGAAAAATGGACTGCATAGTAACTAACTCATGAACGGTCCATATTGATTTACTTTAATCTGACGGTCCATATTTAAAGCAAAATCTTTTAAATAAAATATAATATATATATATACTAATAATAATTGAACTCCCCTCCCACTTTGTCAACAAAGCCATCAAAATAATTGTACTCCTCCACGTTTCAAAATCAAACATTATATATATATATATAATATATATATAATCACGAATCATCATATATATATATATATATAAATATATATAAATATCATGTTACCTTCCATATAAAACAACTCTCGTGAATCTGCCCATTTGACTAATTTCTTCCACACACGAGCCCCACATGTGGCCCCACAATTAAAAAATAATTTTCTACCGATTATTTTGAAAAATGAGTAAATGGGGGTCCATAAAATAAGCAAAATTCACAACAATTACTATAGCAATAATTGAACAAAATTGAGTGACTTCTCACGTAAGCATCAATAATCAATACTGTGTGCTATTATGCAATCACGCGTATTTCTGTACTTTTAACACCGGGTGTTTCAACAGTTAACGGCAAAACTTCCGCCATTATTTTCATAAAGTATTTTTGTCGTGTTCTCAATCCGACAATAATTCCATTGTGGGGTCCACAAATGATTGTGCCGTTGTACGAATATTCCCCGACCTATCGAATATTATATAACAACTTGCGTACTTTTGCAAAATTTATAAATATTACCCACAACTATAACATTATATCAAATTTATTCCATAATATTCAAAAATGATATTTATTGAAAATTCATTTTTATTCAAATAAGTTGGGGTTTTACAATCTCCCCTTCTTAAGAAATTTTGCCCTCGAAATTATGGTATGTACCTGGTATATTGAAGATGTAAGGATACCTTGATTTCATTTCAGATTCTAACTCCCAAGTCATTTCCTCAACATCGTGGTTTCTCCACAAAACTTTGACTTGAGGTATAACCTTGGAGCGTAAAATATGTTCCTTCTTATCCAAGATTTGAATAGGAACCTCTTCATACGTCAAATCTTCCGCTATTTCGTCCGGTTCTAACTCAATAATGTGGTTCGGTCTTCCACATATTTACGTAGCATGGATATGTGAAAACGTTATGAACACGAGACATACTTGGCGGTAAAGTGAGTCTATAGGCCACAGTTCCTACTCTATCGAGGATTAAAAATGGGCCACTGAATCGAGGATTGAGTTTTCCTCTCTTTCCAAATCTCGTAACTCCTTTCCATGGAGCAACACGTAACAACACATGATCTCCTATATCGAATTCCACGTCCTTTCGATGAAGATCAGCATAACTCTTTTGTCGATCTTGTGAGGTCTTTATACATTGTCGGATTGTTTGAATCTTTTCCGCAGTCATACGTACCAACTTTGGTCCCAACAACGTTGTTTCACCTACCTCATCCCAGCATACTGGAGAACGACACTTTCTTCCATATAACGCCTCGAATGGAGCCATGCCAATACTTGCTTGATAACTGTTGTTGTAAGAAAACTCCATCAATGGTAAGAACTTGTCCCAACTTTCCTTGAAGTCAAGGACATAGAGTCTTAATAAATCTTCAAGATTTTGAATAGTCCTCTCTAATTGTCCATCCGTTTGAGGATGATATGCCGAACTAAATCGTAAATCCATGCCCATAGCTTTTTGTAAACTAACCCAAAATCGTGAAGTGAATCTTGGGTCTCGATCAGAAACTATGGATACTGGCATACCATGCAGTCTTACAATCTCGTTTATGTATATACGAGAAAGACGTTCAAGTGTATAAGTTTCTCGTATCGGTAAGAAATGAGCAGACTTGGTCATTCTATCAACAATGACCAAAATCACATCTAAACCTTGAGAAACCTTAGGAAGACCGGTAACGAAATCCATGGTAATGTGCTCCCACTTCCATTCTGGAATTTCAAATGGTTGCAATGGACCTTTTGGTACTTGATGCTCCGCCTTGACTCTTTGACACGTTATACACCTTGAGATAAATAGCGCTATCTCTCTCTTTATATTGCCCCACCAAAATGTATGTCGAAGATCATGATACATTTTGGTACTCCCAGGATGGATTGCAAACGGTGTGTTGTGCGCCTCCATCATGATTTTATACTTTAAATCAGGGTCGTTAGGAAACACAAAGTCTGGAGTTGACTCAAAGTATTCCTTCTTCATCGATTCTTGCTTCCAGCATAGCACCTTCTTGCACTTTCTTCCTCATACGCATCAGCTTCAGGTCTGTAGCTTGAGCAGCTTTAACTTTATCAATTAAATTCGGTTCTACTCGTATATTTTCCATCATCACGTGGGTCCCTGGAGTCTTTAACTCTATCTCCATCCTTTGCAAGTCACACATAATGGGCTTTTGTGTTGTCAATATTGCACTCGTACTCGCATATGATCTTCTACTCAATGCGTCAGCTACCATGTTCGCTTTTCCAGGATGGTATTGGATGGTATGATCATAATCTTTCAACAGTTCAAGCCAACGTCGTTGTCGCATGTTGAGTTCCTTTTGAGTGAAGAAATATTTGAGGCTTTTATGATCCGTAAAGATCTCCACTTTTTCCTCATATAAGTAATGCCTCCAAATCTTTAGTGTGAAGACAACAGCTACCAACTCTAGATCATGAGTAGGATAATTCCTCTCATATTCTTTGAGTTGTCGTGAGGCATAGACTATGACTTTCCCATGTTGAATGAGAACACATCCTAACCCTTTGCCCGAAGCATCACTGTAGATGACAAATCCCTCCGAATCAGATGGTATTGTCAGAACAGGTGCTGAAATGAGTCTCCGCTTGAGTTCTTGAAAACTCTTCTCACATTCCTCACTCCAACCGAACTTTGTATCTTTCTGAGTCAGCTGAGTTAGTGGAGTAGCAATTCGAGAAAACCCTTCTACGAATCTCCGATAATAACCAGCTAAGCCGAGAAAGCTACGTATTTCGGTCATTGATTTAGGTTTCTCCCGGCTTTGAATAGCTTCAATCTTTGCTGGGTCAACAGATATTCCATGGCTTGATACCACGTGCCCAAGGAATGCTACTTCCTTAAGCCAGAACTCACATTTCTTCAACTTGGCATAAAGCTTGTATTCACGAAACTTTTGGAGTATCAGCCTCAAGTGTTGCTCATGATCTTCACGGCTTTTGGAATAAATAAGGATGTCATCAATAAAGACGACCACAAAGTGATCCAAATATTCCTTGAATACTCGGTTCATCATATCCATGAAGGCAACAGAGCATTAGTCAATCCAAAGGACATGACTAGGAATTCATAATGTCCCTACCGAGTTCTGAAAGTCATCTTTGGAATGTCATCGGTTCTAATCTTCAATTGGTGATATCTAGAATGAAGATCAATCTTTGAAAAGAATTTGGCTCCTTGCAACTTGTCAAACATGTCATCAATACGTGGGAATGGGTACCTATTTTTGATGGTAACATGATTCAACTCCCGATAATTAATACAAAGTCGCATACTCCCATCTTTCTTTTTCACGAATAGAACAGGAGCACCCCAAGGAGAAGTACTAGGACCAATAAAGCCAATGTCTAATAATTCCCGCAGTTGAGTCTTTAACTCCTGAAGTTCAATAGGAGCCATTCGATATGGGGCTTTGGAAATGGTTTTTGTACCGGGTTCAAGGTCGATACAAAATTCAATTTCACGCTCTACGGGTAGGCCAGGAAGTTCTTCAGGGAATACGTCAGGAAATTCATTAACAATAGAAATATCATTCAAAACTGACGTATTTTTGTTTAGATCTGTGATGTGGGTTAAGAAAGCTTGACATCCGTTTTTCAATAAACGAATAGCTTTATGGCTTAAGATGACCGTGATTGATTTTAATGGTTTGGTCACTTAAATTCGCATAATAGGTTGATTAGGAATATGAAAGCTAACAACCTTACGAAAATAATCAATTTTAGCATGATGAGTAGTTAACCAATCAATCCCTAAAATCACATCAAATGCAAGTATTTTTAATGAAATAAGATCGACAGGTAATGTGAGGGTACCAATTTGAACCAAACAAAACTTATAAACAGTGGATGTAATGAAGGTTTCTCCCAACGGAGTTTCTACAGATAAGTCAAAGTCTAATTTCTCCGGAGTCAAATTTAATCGTTGAGCGCAAGTAGGAGAAATAAAAGAATGGGTAGAACCGGTATCAAATAAGGTATAGAATTCGCTAGAGTTTATGATAAACTTACCCGTGATGACCTCATTCGGGTTCCTTACTTTCTAGGAGGTCACAACAAACGTTGTCCCTTGCACTACCGGCTTTGATTTTTCTGGGACGGCCTTTGGTGCCTCCATCCTGGCTGAACTTGTCTTCGGTGAACGACAAAATTGGGCTAAGTGGCCTTCTCTTCCATAATTATAACATGCTTTGGACGGCATCACGCAGTTTGGACTGTTGTGTCCCTCCCCTTTGCATTTAAAGCATATGATAGGTGGTCGTTCTCCTTCCTTAACCACGGTTGTTGGTGTTGATGTCTTTTTATCATTGTTAAATCTCCTTTTCTTGAAATGTCCACTTTTACTGTCTTGGCCATGATTACCACCGAAGTGGTTACCATTTCTGGCATGTTGATTCCCTCCACGTTTGTTGTCACCGTTTGGATGACTGATACCACTGGTATTTTCATGCTGTCGACTGCTTTCTCTTGGTTGCGTTGACTTGTTACCGCGCTCAAATAACTGAGCCCTATTTACAACATCTGAGTACAAACACAGTTTATGAGAAATAAGATATTGACGTATCTCCAGTTTCAAACCTCTTAAAAACATTCGCGCCATTCGCTCCTCATTATCGACCAAATGGGATGCAAACCGGGATAACTCCGCAAATTTAGCCTCGTATTGCGACACGGTCATATTGTTTTGTTTAAACTTGATAAACTTCACCTCTTTCATGTGACGAATACTCTCAGGAAAATACTTGTCGTTGAATAGCTCTTGGAACTTTTCCCAAGACATCTTGAGTGCGTCAGGCTGGGTACGTTTTACAGATTCCCACCAATAATCTGCCTCTTAACACAACATGAAGGTGGCGAAGGGGACCTTTTGCTCCTCGGAGCATCCCAAGACATCAAATATCTTGGTGATCTGCTTTATCCATGCTTTCGCCTTAAGTGGTTTTGGCTCTCCAATAAACTTTGGTGGTCCCAGCTCCTTGAACTGTTCAGCAGTGACTGTCCAAGAGCTTCCAGTGTTTCCACCTACATTTTGGATAGGAGCCGCTCTCGCCTGATGTTGCATGAATTGCATAAAGCCTCTAAATAATCCATCATTCATCATTTGGTCAGTGTTGTTGTCTACATGAGGATTGTCACCTTCCTGATGCACATTCTCCTAATTATTGATATGTGGAGACTCAATGGTCTCTTGTGCTCCATTGCTATTTTCAACATTCTCGGATGTTATTTTCAGATACTGCAAAAAACAAAGGTTAATTAACATATAACATATTATCCCTAGACTTTGACCGACCAATTAAATACCAAATAAACTTAGGTAAGTCTTACTAGCGAAGGAATTCCCCGTCTCTCCCCTCCTAGTTCTAGTCTCACATCTTAGCCAGGGATCATATCCATAAGCTTTGATACCAACTATGACGCCCCCAAAATTAGGTATACATCACCCATCTTGAGTCGCCAGATACATGGTACAGAAATCAAATACAACTTAATAATACAATTATCGTGTACAATATGACAAAACATAAATTGTGAGTTTGAATACAAATACTATCTTCTAGAGAGTATACAAACTCAAAAGGAGTCCCCATTATGATTATTGTCACACTATTTAACAGAATAGTGAGGACTACTAGCTAATACTATCATCCGGACCATCACTCTGTTCCCCGACTCGTCCCAGCTATGTTCTCATTTCCTGAAGAGAAAATTGAAAGAAAGGGTGAGCTCAACTAGCCCAAAGAAAAATATTATGACTAAAATAATGCAGAATAAATTATCATTAGCCTTCAACAGTGTTAAATTGATAAAATATAATAAACATCAACTTTAACTGCAGCGGAACAAGCAATCTATTAGAAGAGTCAAGTAGAGAATAAAATCTACTATCTTCTATGATTTAAAAGGTTTTTCATGACTTTTATCATTGAGACTCGACAATAAATAATCCACATCATCAAATCACCCCTGCACTACGGCTAAGGATATTCTTTAGTATCACGACCACAATTATCCATGTACTGCGGGCCAATAATATTTGTGTATTCATTAATGGTCATAATCATGCCAACAACTGTCCATCAATGCACTACGGGCCAATGAGGAATTTTACCACATCATTTGTAACATTACGGTCATGATTACACCGAATAATCCCTGGTCATATTCATACCAAGTCCATCTATGCACTACAGGCCACAGATGACTTTCAAAAAAAATAAATATGAGGATGATGACAATGATATAAGAATTTAATAAAACAAGTTCAAGAATTAATTTGTCCAAGAACCAATAACGTCCAAATTGTCAACATGATACAACTTTGTAGAGTAAAATTCAAGAATGCTCAGAAGAATATTTCCATGAAAAGATACTGGATGAAGCGCAATTATCAAGGATATTCCACTAATTTCATAGAGTATAGAAGTCAAAACTTCAACCAACTGAGTATAATAAAGAATGGAATAACAAAAGAAATTACCATGCATGCGGTACTTGCGATATATGAGTTATTCCAATGTAATACTAAATAACGGAACCCGAATCAAAGTAAATTTACAGACCGAATGATGTTCTAATAGAATAAAAAGAATGGAATAACAACAAAATCACCATGCATGCGGTACTTGCGATGACGTGTTATTCCAATGTAATACTAATAAGGATTTTAATCGGTCCGGCGTAAAAACTCATGCATGTGATTTTCCAATGTAATAATAATAAAGACGGAACCAAGTCCCAAGGAAAACGACGTAAACGAGATATTCCAAATGTAATAATAATAAAGACAAAATCGGGTTCAACAGTAAAACGCATGCATGTGATATTCCAACGTAATAATAAAAGGCGGAATAATAGAAGAATGTCACCAAGTATAGGGTAGCCACATGATACATGTTATTCCAATGTAATAATAAAGAATGGAATAACATAAGTTCTCTTCATGAATACAAAAGAATAACACCCTTACGAGTACAACAAATAATATTCCCTACCTTAAAAGAAGAGTCTTCGGATATATAAGTAGTGAAGTAGCAGAATACTTTCTTATTTCTCTCTATAGTTTATCTCTCTAGAGTTTCAATGAATTCGTAAGAAAATAATGAAGGAATGAGCTTCTATTTATAGAAAAATGGACTGCATAGTAACTAACTCATGAACGGTTCAGATTGATTTACTTTAATCTGACGGCCCATATTTAAAGCAAAATATTTTAAATAAAATATAATATAATATATATATATATATATATATATATATATATATATATACACTAATAATAATTGAACTCCCCTCCCACTTTGTCAACAAAGCCATCAAAATAATTGTACTACCCCATGTTTCAAAATCATACATTATATATATATATATATATATATATATATATATATATATATATATATATATATACTATATCATATATATATAAATATATATATAAATATCATGTTACCTTCCATATAAAACAACTCTCGTGAATCTGCCCATTTCACTAATTTCTTCCACACACGGGTCCCATCTGTGGCCCCGCTATTTAAAAATAATTTTCTACTGATTATTTTGAAAAATGGGTAAATGGGGGTCCATAAAATAAGAAAAATTCACAACAATTACTATAGCAATAATTGAACAAAATTGAGTGACTTCTCACGTAAGCATCAATAATCAATATCGTGTGCTACTATGCAAACCACCACGCCAGACATCGTACTTTTAACACCGGGTGTTTCAACAGTTAACGATAAAACTTCCGCCTTTATTTTCATAAAGTATTTTTGTCGTTTTCTCAATCCGACAATAATTCCATTCTGGGGTCCACCAATGATTGTGCCGTTGTACGAATATTCCCTGTTAAAACGAATATTCCCCGACCAATCGAATATTATATAACAACTTGCGTACTTTGCAAAATTTATAAATATTACCCACAACTATAACATTATATTAAATTTATTCCATAATATTATAAAATGATATTTATCGAAAATTCATTTTCATTCATAAAAGTTGGGGTCTTACACTCCAACAATTGGAATCACGTATTCACGTGTTGTGAAAGTGTCAACCCCCTCACCCATAATAAGACTCATCTTATTTATAGATGTAGACAACCCTTCTTAACAATTTAAGGAATTGTGTTTTATTTAATTAATTAAATTCTTTTAAATAATTAAGCTCCCTAATCTTATTAGGAATAATTAATTTGACTCATTTAATTAATTTGCCTCCTAATCCTATTAGGATATTTGAGAGTACTTTTATTAATTAATTCCCAAACTCCTTTAGGAATTAAATAATAGTAATAATAATAATAAGACTCCTCTAATTAATTTATATTTAATATTTCCAAAATATTAAATAATAAATATTAAGCTATTTAATTTATTCTATCACCATGGATCAAATTAAATATACTTAACTTATTATTACGATTATGCCATTTACTTCTTAAATAATTATTCTTCCTTTTATGGTGTGACCCTTTAGGTTCTCCATATTAAACCGGTTGTGAATTAATCAATTAGAACAATTCTAATTTTATTTAAATAAATAAATTAAATTATTAATTTATTTAAATAAATAATATTTATTCTACAATAGGGATAAGCCTCCCTAACGATCAACGACTTTTCAAATAATATAGATTTCAACATTAATCATAAAAGAACCTTTGAGTAAATAATTACCATACAATTCAATTCTTCCACCATACAATGTCCCAATTAAATATAAGACACGGAATTACTGTCAAGTCTTATTTTATTTAATTATATGTATTTCGATCCTTAAATGCACAACTCCAAATAATGCAAATTAGAAACTTTTTCTAATTTCATTACGCCTAAACAAGGACTCTTTGGGTTGTCATTTATCGAATCACATAGGACATTTCTCTTCTTTTACTAGAAGTGGTAGATTCTTTATTGATTATACATTATCTCCATATACAACTAATTATACCCAAGCATATCCTTTGATATACCCTAAGGGTCTTAAGGAATAAGTCAAAGTATAACTCATCATATACAAGATACTATGATGATCTCAAGTCCAAGGATCACTTGTACTACTATCACTACAGGAATTCCTATTGACAGGCAAGTAAAACTCCATTAGGTATTCCTTAGCGAGCCACGTTTAGTGAACTTATTCTCTAATAAGCACCTACATACTTGCTTTAGTGTCTCCACATAAATGATCATGAGATCAATCATCCTCATCCAATTAGCAAACAACGTATGTACCAATCTATCCGGATTCACTAATCCCCAATTTAGTAATCCAATGATTGGGAACTATTTTAGTTTTAAGCTTTCTAAGAATTTAGATCTCATTAGAATGATCATCATCATTATTCTAAAAGCATTGCTTAAAACTATGGGTTTATCACATATTATAAAACAACATCATGTAGATAATTATAAGCCTTTAATAAATTAATACTTTTCATTAATAAATGAATAAGATTGTTACAAAGTATATGCTTTATCATCAAACATTATTGGCTTGTGTGCATACTACTTTCAATCTCCCACTTGCACTAAAGCCAATCGTCATGGTATCTCATACCCTTCTTCTCTAAGTGACGATTATCCTGCTGTTGGATAAGCTTTAGTTAATGGATATGTAATGTTGTTCTTGAGAGTCCACTATCTCTATAATGATTTCCCATCTTTCAATAATTCTTATAATTAAATGAAAGTGCCACAACACATGTTTAGATCTAAGATGAGACTTAGGAACTATTCCTAGTTCTGTAATGAACTTTTCATCCAAACAATCAACTTGCAGCTTCATTTACAGCTATATACTTTGTCTTTATCACTAAACCAACAACTCTTTGCTGTTTGGAACCATTTCCAATTCACTGCACCACCGTTCAAGGTAACGTTTTACCTTAAAGTGGATTTTCTGTTGTAAGACCCCAACTTATTATAAATAAAATCAAAATTCCTCTAATTATTATTGTGAATAATAATGTATTAATTTGATATAATTCTCTAGTTATGGGTGAAATGTGCAAATTTTGCAAAAGAAGCAAGTGGTTATAAAATAATCATTATTGTCGGGGAATATTCGTTTGGTCGTGGAATATTCTTATTGTCGGGGAATATTCGTACGACGGCGCAGTCATTTGTGGGCCCCATAACAGAATAACTGTCGAATGAAGAAAATGATAAGTTTGAGTTTTTATAAATAACGGCGTAGTTGTTACCGTTAACACTGTTGGAATACTCGGTGGTTAAAATATAGTAATACGCGTGGATGCATAGTATTTTTGAATTATTGATTCTTACGTAAGAAGGCACTACTCAATAATTGTTACAGTAATTACTGTTCGATATTTTATTTTATTGATTCAATAATTGCTGCATTGATATTTTATATTATTGTTGTTTCAATAATTATCACTGCACAGTATTTCCCATTATCAGATCAATAATTCATATTATTTGAATAATATTATTAGATAGAATTATTGGCAATGTCTAGAAAGTTCTGTCAAGGAGAGGTTTGGTCACCTAATTGTGCGTTAGTAAGGAGAAATTCTTATTGGAAAGCCCCTCTTCCTAGGATCCTACCGGTTGTCATAATTGATTACGATTATTTGTGAATAATTAATTATTAATTTATATGATAAGGAAATATTTATTTTATGTGGATATAAATGATGGATATATTTATTTTTATGTGGATAAAAATGAAGGAATTAATGCTGAGGTGTTTTATCAATATTTTGTTGGTGTAGAAGTATTAAAAATCATCCGTTTGTGGATTTCGGATATTTTATGTTTGGAATTTGGAAAAACTCAAAGCTACAAAGTTGTAGAGAATTCGATTTCAGGCAGAATGGACATAAAATTTATATTTTTCTGAATAACGGTCTATTTTCTATGAATTGTTGAAGTTTCGGAAAATAAAATAATTTTTATTAAATTATGGGTGGGACCCACTTGTGTTGAATACACATGGGCTGCTGAAATTTTTAGCATTGAGGGGCTGGTCTTGAGTCTTGATTAGCATGCGTAGAGAAATTGTTAAGTAATAATATATTTTATTATTTTAGTCTCCTATGGCGTTCTAACATTTTCCTATAAATATACGCTTAGGTTAAAATTGAAAATCACACCAGAAACAAGTTTTCTTTCTCTTTATATTATCGAGCGTATTTTAAAAAAATGTAATTATATACTTTGAGAGTTGTTGTTCGGTACAAGTTTCCTTCGGCTTTCTATTCGATATTCCGATCAAAAGTACCGTTATTTTGAGGTAAGGGATGTTATTTCTTCTTAAATGATATTATTTTCTTCAATATCATTATGCCGAAATATTGGTGAACTTTTTTATCAAATTTGGAACTTTTTGTGTTGGGGTTACTATTCACGTATACGACACTATTCACATATACGACACTATTCACGAATACGGCACTATTCACCAAAAAAATGAAATTTTCTTCTTTTTGTCCAAGATGTCTATTATGGTTACTATCTTTGATGTATCCCATTTTTGATCTTTAATTTTTGATTCTTGCTTCAAAATTGGTATTTATGAAGTATTATTGATCTTGGATAAACTGTTATACGAATCCCTACTATTTGTCCTTCTATCTCACTGGATTCGTTTTCTTTAAAATAATTTTTTTCATCATCCTCAGTCCTAAATGATGATATTACTAAATATCTTTGGCATGTAGTGCAAAGATAAATGATTAACTGATGAATATCTTTGGCCCGTAGTGCAAAGATGAACAGGTGTTGAGATGAACATGACCAACTGGTGATACAAATGAATATCTTTGGCTTGTAGTGCAAAGATGAATATTTGATTCAAGATGTATATTAATTGATGTTACAGGGTATTGATGATGGACTTTTAAATCTTAGAAGATAGTGGAATTCTTTCTCTACTTGACTCTTCTAATGGATTGTTGTTTTCGCTGTAGTTTTTGATCTAAAATTTGTTGTCTATTATATTGTATCAGATTTTTCCCTGTTGAGGACTAACGATAATTTGTTGTATATTATCTTAGTCATAATATTCTTTACTAGGCTAGTTGAGCTCACCCTTTTCCTTTTTTTTTCCATTTTTCTTCCTAGGAGGTGAGAACATAGCAGGATCGAGTTGGGGTATGGAGTGATGGTTCTAGAAAGTTGTTTTAGCAGTCCTCACTATTTCTATAAAATAGTGTTTGAATAATTGTAATGAGGACTTATTTGAGTGTGGATATTGTTTAGAAGACAATATTTGTATTTAAACTCACAGTATGTATTGTCGTATTTCACACGACATTTGTATTATTGAAGTTGTAGTTTTCTTTCTGTACCATGTATTTGGCTACTCAGAATGGGTGTTGTATACCTATTTTGGGGGCGTCACAGTTGGTATCAAAGCTTAGGGATATGGTCTCCAAGCGAGATCGGGAATAGAACTAGGAGGGGAGAGATGAGTAAATCCTTCGCTAGTGTGTCCTATCTAAGCTTATTTGTTGGTCAGTCATAATATAGGGATATTATGTGATATGTTAATTTGTTTAATTAACCCTTGTTTTATGGCAGTATTTAAGAATGGCTGCTGAGAACGTTACAACGGAGTGTATGAGAATGTGGAACAACCTTTAGTTACAAACCAGGAGAACGTACAAAATGAAGACAATATTCCTCCTGTAAACAACACTACCGAGCAAACGATGAATGATGGAATGTTTAGGATCTTTTTGCAGTTCATACAAAATCAGACAAGGGAGACTCGTGTATAAAATACGGGTGGAAGTGATACCAACGCTGCGATGCATCACAAATGTACCAAACAGCGATTCAAGGAGTTGGGACCACTAGAATTTATTGGAATTCAAGTGGAAACATGGATCAAGAAAATTACCAAGATATTCGATGTCTTGGGATGCCATTTCCATTCGCCACCTTTAAGGCGGATCTCTTTGGTGGGAGTCTCATGAAGCGTCCGATCCGATCAACATGTCTTGGGAAACATTTGGAAACAATTCAAAAAAGTACTTTCAAAAGATATTGAAGATGTCTATCAAAATGATGCGGAGATTGTCACCTGTAAGGTTCCATTCGCCACCTTTTTGGTAGAAAATGAGGATGACAAGGAGGATGTTTCGAGAGGTCTAAAACACGAGATTCATGTACCTTATCTCTCATAAATTTTCTCTCAGATTCAGATGTTATCAACATGGCTCAATTATTACAGATAGTCTATGTTCAATTGAGGAACCACGCCGAGGTCATCTGGGACAACTATTCAATAACAAGTACTTTCCTAAAAGTATTAGGAGAGGTGAGTCATGGAAATATGAAGGAGGTTCAGAGTTTATCAACAAATTCTAGGGAAGAAAAACGACAACCATTAGATGTTACAAATCAGGAAAGATGGAAATCACCAAGTTCAATAATCCAAGGTATGGTGACTCCAAGGCCACATAGCTCGGGATTGTTATACGCTCTTCAACGATATGGTCGAAATCATCTCGGATAAGTTCCCGGAAGAAGCGTTTATCGTGACTGGCCAAAACGTGAGGAACCCGAATGAGGTGATCACGGGTAAGCTAATCTTGAACTCTTGTGAAGTTTATACCTTACTAGATATCGATTCTACCCATTCATTTATCTCTCCTGCTTGTGCTCAATGTTTAAACTTAACTCCGGAGAAATTAGACTTTAACTTATCTGTTGAAACTCCGTTGGGTGAAACCTTCGTTACATCTACAGTTTATAAATCTTGCATGATCTAATTTAGCACTATCACATTACTTGTTGATCTTATCTCTTTAAAGATACTTGTTTTTGATGTGATTTTAGGAATTGATTGGTTAACCACTCATCATGCCAAAATTGATTGTTTTCGTAAGGTTGTTAGTTTTCATATTCCTAACCAACCTATCAATACAATTTCAAACTACTAAACCACTAAATTCATCATCATCATATCAAGCCACAAAGCTATTCATTTATTGAAAAACGGATGTCAAGCTTTCTTAGCCCATGTTATGGATTTGAATAAAGACAAGTCAGATTTGAATAATATTTTTGTGGTTAGAGAATTTCCTGAAGAGCTTCCTGGTCTACCCCCAGAATGTGATGTTGAATTCTTTATTGACCTTGAACCGGGTACAAAGCCCATTTCTAAAACCCCATATCGAATGGCTCTTATTGAACTTCAGGAGTTAAAAGCCCAACTAAAGGAATTATTAGACATTTGTTTCATTCGTCCTAGTACATTTCCTTGGGGTGCTCCTATTTTATTCGTAAAGAAGAAAGACGGGAGTATGCGACTTTGTTTTGACTACGGAGAATTAAACCATGTCACCATTAAGAATAGGTATCTGCTACCTCGCATTGATGACCTGTTCGACCAGTTGCAAGGAGCACAATTCTTTTCAAATGATCTTCGTTTTAGATATCATCAGCTGAAGATTAAAACTGAGGATATTCCAAAGACTGCCTTCAGAACTCGGTACGGGCATTTTGAATTCTTAGTCATGTCTTTTGGATTAACTAATGCTCCTGCTGCTTTCATGGATATGATGAATAGAGTATTCAAGGAATATTTGGATCAGTTCGTTGTTGTCTTTATTGATGACATCCTCATCTATTCCAAAAGTCGTGAAGATCATGATCACCATTTGAAGCTGATACTTGAAAGGCTTCGTGAAAACAAACTTTATGCCAAGCTGAAGAAATGCGAGTTTTGGCTTGAGGAAGTAGCATTCCTTGGGCACGTGGTGTCAAAAAATGGAGTATCTGTTGACCCGGCGAAGATTGAAGCAGTACAAAGTTGGGAGTAACCGAAGTCGGTGACCGAAGTGCGTAGCTTTCTAGGCTTAGCTGGTTATTATCGGAGATTTATGGAAGGATTTTCTCAAATCGCTACTCCGTTAACTTAGTTGACTCGGAAAGATACAAAATTTGTATGGAGCGAGGAATGCGAGAAGAGTTTCCAAGAGCTCAAGAGGAGACTCATTTCGGCACTGTTTCTAGCAATATCATCCGGTATGGATGGATTTGTTATCTCTGATGATGCTTCCGCAAAAAGGTTAGGATGTGTTCTCATGCAACATGGGAAAGTCACAGCCTATGCCTCACGACAACTCAAAGAATATGAGAGGAATTATCCTACTCATGATCTAGAGTTGGCAGCAGTCGTATTCGCGTTGAAAATTTGGAGACACTACTTGTATGGGGAGAAAGTGGAGATTTATACGGACCATAAAAGCCTCAAATATTTCTTCACCCAAAAAGAACTCAACATGCGACAATGACATTGGCTTGAACTATTGAAAGATTATGATCACACTATTCAATATCATCTTAGAAAAACAAACGTAGTAGCTGACACATTGAGTAGAAGATCATATGCGAGTATGAGTGCGATATTGTCAATGCAAAGGCCCATTCTATATTACTTGCAAAGGATGGAGGTAGAATTAAAGACTCCAGGGACCCACACGATGATGGCGAATATACGAATAGAACCAACTTTAATCGATAAAGTTAAAGCTGCTCAAGCTACAGACCTGGGGCTGATACGTATGAAGAAGAAAGTGCAAGAAGGAGCTATTCCAGAAGCGAGAATCGATGAACAAGGAATACTTAGATTCAACTCCAGACTTTGTGTTCCTAACGACTCTGATTTGAAGCATAGAATCATGATGGAGGCACACAACACACACAGTTTGCAATCCATCCCAGGAGTACCAAAATGTATCATGATATTCGACATACATTTTGGTCGAATAATATGAAGAGAGAGATCGTGGAGTTTATCTCGAGGTGTTTAACCTGTCAACGTGTAAAGGCGGACCATCAAGTGCCAAAGGGTCCATTGCAACCACTTGAGATTCCGGAATAGAAGTGGGAACACATTACTGTGGATTTCGTTACAAGTCTTCCTAAAGTTTCTCAAGGCATAGATGCTATTTGGGTTATTGTTGATAGATTAACCAAGTCTGCCCATTTTTTACCGATACGAGAAACTTATTCCCTTAAACGTCTTGCTTGTATATACGTGAATGAGATTGTGAGATTGCATGGCATGCCAGTATCCATAGATTCACTTCACGATTTTTGGTTAGCTTGCAGAAAGCTATGGGCACGGATTTATGATTCAGCTCGGCATACCATCCTCAAATGGACGGGCAATCAGAGAGGACTATTCAAACTCTTGAAGATCTATTAAGACTTTGTGTCCTAGATTTCAAAGGAAGTTGGGATAAGTACTTGCCACTGGTGGAATTCTCCTATAACAACAATTATCAAGCAAGTATAGGCATGGCTCCATTTGAGGCGTTGTATGGACGAAAGTGTCGTTCTCCAGTATGCTGGGATGAGGTCGGAGAAGCAACGTTGTTGGGAATAGAATTAGTACGCATGACTACAGAAAAAATCCAAATGATTCGATAACGTATTCAAACTTCACAAGATCGACAAAAGAGTTATGCTGATCTTCATAGAAAGGACGTGGAGTTTAATATTTGAGATCATGTATTGTTACGTGTTGCTCCATGGAAGGGAGTTACATGATTTGGAAAGACAGGAAAGTTCAATCCAAGATTTCTTGGTCCATTTGAGATTCTTGACCGAATAGGAATTATGGCATATAGACTCGCATTACCCCCAAGTATGTCTCGTGTTCATAATGTTTTTCACATATCTATGCTTCGTAAATATGTGAAAGACCCGAACCATATTATTTCTTTAGAACCAAACGAGATAGCCGAAGATTTAACGTACGAAGAAGTACCTGTTAAGATCTTGGATAGGAAAGAGCATGTCCTACGCACGAAGGTTATACCACAAGTTCAAATTTTATGGAGAAACCATGCTATTGAAGAAATGACCTGGGAGTTGGAATCAAAAATGAAAGCGAGGTATCCTCACCTTTTCGAAACACCAAGTACGTATGTCAATTTCGAGGATGAAATTTCATAAGGAGGGGCGGTTGTAAGACCCCAACTTATTATAAATAAAATCAAATTTCCTCTAATTATTATTGTGAATAATAAGGTATTAATTTGATATAATTCTCTGGTTATGGGTGAAATGTGCAAATTTTGCAAAATAAGCAAGTGGTTATAAAATAATCATTGTTGTCGAGGAATATTCGTTTGGTCGTGGAATATTCTTGTTGTCGGGGAATATTCGTGCAGACGCACGAGTCATTTATGGGCCCATATAATGAATAACTGCGGATGAAGAAAACGACAAGTTTGAGTTTTTATAAATAATGGCGTAGTTATTACTGAATTAACACCGTTGAATACCCGATGGTTAAAATACAAAGAATACGCATGTATGTATGTATATTTTTGAATTATTGATTCTTACGTAAGAAGGCACTTACTCAATAATTATTACAAAGAATTACTTATTCGATATTTTATTTTATTGATTCAATAATTGCTGCATTGATATTTTATATTATTGTTGTTTCAATAATTATCACTGCACAGTATTTCTAATTATCAGATCAATAATTCATATTATTTGAATAATATTATTAGATAGCATTATTGGCAATGTCTAGAAAGTTCTGTTAAGGAGAGGTTTTGTCATCTAATTGTGCGCCAGTAAGGAGAAATTCTTATTGGAAAGCCCCCTCTTTCTTGGGAACGACCTGGTTGTCATAATTGTGATTCTATAATATTATTTGTGAATAATTAATTATTGATTTATATGATGAGGAAATATTTATTTTATGTGGATATAAATGATGGATATATTTATTTTTATGTGGATAAAAATGAAGGAATTAATGCTGAGGTGTTTTATCAATATTTTGTCGGTGTAGAGGTATTAAAAATCATCTGTTTGTGGATTTCGGATATTTTATGTTTGGAATTTGGAAAAACTCAAAGCTACAAATTTGTAGAGAATTCGATTTCAGGTAGAATGGACATACAATTCGTATTTTTCTGATAAACGGTCTATTTTCTATGAATTGTTAAAGTTTTAGAAAATAAAATGATTTTTATTAAATTATGGGTGGGACCCACTTGTATTGAATACACATGGGCTGCTGAAATTTTCAGCATTGAGGGGCTGGTCTTGAGTCTTGATTAGCATGCATAGAGAAATTGTTAAGTAATAATATATTTTATTATTTTAGTCTCCTATGGCGTTCTAACATTTTCCTATAAATATACGCTTAGTTTAAAATTGAAAATCACACCAGAAACAAGTTTTCTTTCTCTTTATATTATCGAGCGTATTTTAAAAAAATGTCATTATATACTTTGAGAGTTGTTGTTCTAATTTTAAGTTTCCTTCTACTTTCTATTCGATATTCCGATCAAAAAATACCGTTATTTTGAGGTAAGGGATGTTATTTCTTCTTAAATGATATTATTTTCTTCAATATCATTATGCCGAAATATTGGTGAACTTTTTTATCAAATTTGGAACTTTTTGTGTTGGGGTTACTATTCACGTATACGACACTATTCACGAATACGGCACTATTCACCAAAAAAATGAAATTTTCTTCTTTTTGTCCAAGATGTCTATTATGGTTACTATCTTTGATTGTATCCATGTTTAGATCTTTAATTTTGGATTCTGCTTCAAAATTGGTATTTATGAAGTATTATTGATCTTGGATAAACTGTTATACGAATCCCTACTATTTGTCCTTCTGTCTCACTGGATTCGTTTTCTTTAAAATAATTTTTTTCATCATCCTCAGTCCTAAATAATGATATTACTAAATATCTTTGGCCTGTAGTGCAAAGATAAATGATTAACTGATGAATATCTTTGGCCCGTAGTGCAAAGATGAACAGGTGTTGAGATGAACATGAACAACTTGTGATACAAATGAATATCTTTGGCCTGTAGTGCAAAGATGAATATTTGATTCAAGATGTATATTAATTGATGTTACAGGGATAAATATTGATGATGGACTTTTAAATCTTAGAAGATAGTGGAATTCTTTCTCTACTTGACTCTTCTAATGGATTGTTGTTTCCGTTGTAGTTGTTGATCTAAAATTTGTTGTCTATTATATTGTATCAGATTTTCCCTGCTGAGAACTAACGATAATTTGTTGTATATTATCTTAGTCATAATATTCTTTACTAGGCTAGTTGAGCTCACCCTTTTCCTTTTTGTTCCATTTTTCTTCTCAGGAGGTGAGAACATAGCAGGATCGAGTCGGGGTATGGAGTGATGGTTCTAGAAAGATGTTTTAGCAGTCCTCACTATTTCTATAAAATAGTGTTTGAATAATTATAATGTGGACTTATTTGAGTGTGGATATTGTCTAGAAGACAATATTTGTATTTAAACTCACAGTATGTATTGTCATATTTCACACGACATTTGTATTATTGAAGTTGTAGTTTGCTTTCTGTACCATGTATTTGGCGACTCAGAATGGGTGTTGTATACCTATTTTAGGGGCGTCACATCTGTCGTCTTGGTCTGTCTGAAAAACATGAGTCTGTTAAGCCCTCTAGTTTTAATTCAGATCCACCATGAATATGATCACATCCTTGGTGTTGGTTAAGTACTTTAAGATATTTTTCATTGACTCATAGTGAACCTCTCCAGAATATGACTGATCAACAGCAGGTCTCGTACATTTCATTGCAAACATGATAGTTACTCATGCGATCTCTCTTTTTGGAGTCTTTGGGGACTATTAAGAGAGATACACTCCATGTCTCATCAACATGAGACATCTCTTGGAGTTTTCCATGCTAAACGACTTTAACATCAAATGAATATACGTTCCTTGGGTTAAGTCGAGCTTCCTCTTAAATCTATCTATATAGATTTGCATCCCCAATTACGATACTTTTCCCAAATCATTCATGGAGGAATGTTTAGACAACTTTATCTTTACTGATTGTAGCATTGGTATGTTATTTCTTATCCATAGTATATCAACATATAATATTAGGAATGTCACGACGCTCCTACTGATCCTTTTGTACACACTAAAACTCTTACCTCATCGTATGTAACTCTAGATCATCATCTTCTATGATGTGTACCTCATCATCATCATCTATGATGAATCCATACCTCAAAGGTATCTTTGGTACTATTCCAGATTTATAATTCGGTTGTGGTACAATAGGTCTATCTACAGGTTCCTCTTATTTGACTTATAGTGATTTATGGTTCTTGAACTTTTCAAGATCTATTATCCTCCCACTAGCTCCTTCAATGATAAACGTCTTTATCTTAAAAGGCAGCGTGTTTCGCAACAAACACCTTTTGCTAAGTAGAATTATAGAACATATACCCTAAACTTTCTTTAGGATGTCCCACAAATCTGTACTTGTAAGTTGGACAACCCTTTATCTTAACATACTTAAGATTAGGAATCCTCCATGTCCATAACTTTTATGGAGTCTTGGGAATGGATTTTGAGGTTACCTTTTTCGTAGATATACAGCCATTTCTAGGACATGACCCCAGAAGGATACTAGAATTTTGATAAAATCATTATGGACCGTACCATGTCCAACAAGGTACGATTTTTCTTTTCAGATACATCAATCAATTATTGCGTATCAGGAGGCGTCCATTACAAGAAAACCATTTGAGATGATCTAGAAACTTATTACACAAGTATTTATTCCTTGATCTAATCAAATAATCTTAATACTTTGCCAATTTTTTTCACTTGTGAATTCTTTGAACCTTTCAAATAATTCATACATGTATTTCAATAAATACACATATTCAACTCTTTGAATGATCATCTCCTTTTCTTATACTAGTTTGTTCAATTTGCAAAATATATTTACACGTAAGTCAAGTACACAAAATCCGTTAAGTAATATTTCAGTTCTATACGAAACATTATTATTATAAATAGAAGAACAATTCTTCTTAAATATAATACCAAAGATTTCATTGTCCAACAATAAAATGGAAATAATATTTCGAACAAGAACTAGAATACAATAACAACTTATTGACTTAATAGATTTGCCCGTAGGCATTGCAAAACTATAAGTTTTTATGGCTAATGTGGCAACCTTTGCTTCATTTTCCATACATATGATTACTTATATTTGTTTAGCTTTGTACTTCTGCTTGGTCCCTTTATAAATCTATATTTATGATAACCAAAGTCGGTATCCAATACCCAAGTAGATACTTGACTTAAAGAAAAATTTATTTTAAATTATGAAAAAAATTGTATTTGTAACCGAAACTTCACTAAGCTTCTTCTGGTTAGCCTCTCCAAAATGCTTCTTGCAGTTTCTTTCTAGTGTCCAGGCTTATTACAGTGGAAGCAAACTCCTTTGCTATCCATATCAGTTTTGTTCTTATTATCCTTTGTTTTTGCCTTTTATTTACCTTCTTTGAATCGTTCTTCTTTTCAGAAGATCCTTTGGCCCCTACCAGTAAGACTTGGTCTTTCTTGGTTGGAAAGTGACTCTCAACATTTTTCAACATGTTAAGAAAATCAGTGAGGCTAATATCTAGCTTGTTCATATGAAAAATTCACAACAATTGTGAAAGGAGTCCGGGAGTGAGTGCAAGATTAAATTATGGCTCAACTCTCCATCCATGAAAAAACCAGTTGTCCTAATTGATCAATCAAATTGATTATATTAAGGACTTTTATCTGTACTATAGTGTCATCGATCATTCTAGATCGGAAGAGCTCCTTAGATATCTGATATCTATCAGTTCTACTTTCATCACCATCAACTACTTGATGTGCAGGAATATAGTAGGAGTATCCATAGTTTTAGGCTGACGCTGAAGCTTGTTACTCATGGATACAAGCATGATGCATTGAGCCAACTGTGCATCATCTTGCCACTTTCTAAAAGTAGCAATCTCTTCCTCAGAGGCATTGTCTGTAACCAATACAAGAAAGACTTATTAAGGCCATAAGATAGCTTTTCAGCCATGAGAACTATTCTCAAATTCCTTAACCAATCCGTTTAATTCGGTCTGGTTAATTTAGCATCTAATATGTTTCGCAGTGATAGTAATTTAGACATTGTAAAATTCTGTAAATGAATTTGTAATTAACAACATTTTAGCATACATTCTTTTATTAATTACCAAAATAAATTAGGTCTTTTTTAAATTGGTATCTCCCATTATTTTCATCAATCTATATTACCCTCACTTATATAGTTTGGCAAAATCTAATTAAAGATTTGCTAGTGAGAATAAGGATCCCATTTCAAATGTATATAGCCTTGTGTGTGCACAACAAACTATATATAAATAAATAGGTAGACAACTCTTGTCAATTACATCAACTATGCAACTCCTTGTATTTTGCCTCTTAAATCATAATGGTCAAGTGTGTGCACATCCGAACTAAAATAATTTAAGTTAAGTCAGACCCAGCATTTCCATATAAGTGAAGAGAAAACTACAGCCCTTGTGTGTGCACAACAAATGAGTATTGTTCAATTCCTTATAAACATCATATGTAATAAAAATAATATCTTAAATATTTAATACTTGTCTTGTGTGTGCACAACAAACCCATATTAAATATTCAATACTCTATTGTTTCTATCATGCTAGAAGGAGACGTTCGATATTCAAATATCTTTGAACGTTACAACTTAATATAAAATATTTGAGGGGTTTGTTATTAATTTGTCTCATCTTGTTTAGCGCGCATGCACATATATATATAAAATACGCGTCATATTAATGAACATGTGAAGCATGTTTGCATATATATAATATATATAGAATAAGCATGCACATATAGAATACTATATTCTACCTGGATTGATTATGGACTTTTATTTTAGTTTGGTTCACTAAAGCCACCAAGTGAACCAAAAGGTCAAAACCTAGGTGTGCAAGAATTAATATTTAAATATAACTATTACATTTAAATCTGGGCTCCATTACAAACGGGTCTTCAAACGCTCATTGCTCCTTGATCTCCAATTCTTCAAAATAATTCTAACTATTCCTATTACTAAACTATTTAAAATAAATAGAAACCTTGATCAGCAGTCAAGGGGAAGTACATAGGAGGGAGGTAGAATTTACATTAAAAAAATATTAGAGAAGACGAGGTATGCAGACCCCATTTAATAAAATCCATACATTCATGCATCCAACTAAAATAAAATCCAATCACATTGGTCAATAGTCCATAATTAATCCCATTTATTATCATACACATCACCATATGCATCAATAAATAACATTCATCTCATAAATAATAAATATTCAATATATATATTGATATCATTTAATGGG
Organism: Panax ginseng; assembly: GCA_020205605.1. Taxonomy (NCBI): domain Eukaryota; kingdom Viridiplantae; phylum Streptophyta; class Magnoliopsida; order Apiales; family Araliaceae; genus Panax; species Panax ginseng. Next base: position 67,633,486 of record CM035136.1, read on the forward strand.
CAAATTTAGTTAGTATAAAATCTAATTTTGAATCAAAATAATCTCCTTTATTTTAATCCAAATTTAAATCAAAATAAAACTATTTTATTTTAATTTATCCAATTTTGAATAAAATAAACTATTTTATTTTAATCAAAATCTTTAATCAAAATAAACTCCTTTATTTTAATTAATTATGGAATCCAATTCCATGTAAAAAAAAATTAAAATTAAAACTCATTTATTAAAGCAAACACGGATTCTCTTTCCTATTCACAAATAAACTCTTTTATTTTGAATAATATGAAATCATATTTCATATATAAATAAACTCCTTTATTTAAGGAAAGATGGATTCACTTTCCTATTCACAAATAAACTCCTTTATTTTAGGAAACATGAAATCTAATTTCAACTCCAATTAGTTATCATGGAATCCAATTCCAACTCTAATTAGTTAGCATGAAATTTAATTTTAAAATTAAAATAAACCTTTTTATTTTAAGATTAAAATAAACTTTTTATTTTAAAATTAAAATAAACTTTTAATTTTAATTATATATAATTAAAATATTATATATTATAATATTTATATTAACCACGTTAATCCTTATTCAACTGATTCACTGTAAGCAGCATGTTTATATGATTAAGGATTACACCAATTCACGTGATGGACATGTTATGGGATTAATCCCCTGCAACTCCTGGTACAAAATAAAGTAATCATATATGATGACTATATATATATATATATATATACCAAGCAACATAAACACATTAATATCGCATGATTCATCCTCCTGTTAACCAAGCCCAAGGCTTCGGGAATTACGCTATCATCCACGCGATTATAGACGCAGCGAAAAAAGAAATTCAGTTCGCCTTAAATAACAAGCTTTCAGAATTGATTACCATTTTTTTAATTTATTTTATACAACAAAATTATGCCAAATTAAATTGTTCTAAACACATATCAATATACATATTAAATTAAATAATTAATAATTTGCATAAAGGTTTGGCTCTAATGCAACTGTTAGGTTTGTAATATTCGTGAACGCAATCAAATTGCAAAAATAAGCGGAAACGTGTAAAAATCAGAGTTTAAAATTTTTACAAACCATATACCCGGATCACCCTTTATGCAAAATTATTAATTAAACAAAAAAGAAAGAACAAGAATCATACCCTTGAAGATTCGAGCTTCCTCAAGTACAAGTTCACCTCCAATCCTTTTCGCGTTCAACTTGAATCCACCGGGTTTGGTTCCTTCCTTTGATCAACGTTAGCCACCCAAGTGTTTGGCCTCTAGAGGTGATCCACCAAGAAAGAATAGAGATTCAAGAAGATGGGTGTTTGGCAAAACCCTAGTTTTTCTATCTCATAGAAAATGAGCATACTCTCCAACAATTCGAATCACGTATTCACGTGTTGTGAAAGTGTCAACCCCCTCACCCATAATAAGACTCCTCTTATTTATAGATGTAGGCAACCCTTCTTAACAATTAAGGAATTGGGTTTTATTTAATTAATTAAATTCTTTTAATTAATCAAGCTCCCTAATTTTATTAGGGATAATTAATTAGACTCATTTAATTAATTTGACTCATAATCCTATTAGGATATTTGAGAGTACTTTTATTAATTAATTCTCAAACTCCTTTAGGAATTAAATAATAGTAATAATAATAATCAGACTCCTCTAATTAATTTATATTTAATATTTCTAAAATATTAAATAATAAATATTAAGGTATTTAATTTATTCTATCACCATAGATCAAATTAAATATGCTTAACTTATTATTACGATTATGCCATTTACTTCTTAAATAATTATTCTTCCTTTTATGGTGTGACCCTTTAGGTTCTCCATATTAAACTGGTTGTGAATAAATCAATTAGAACAATTCTAATCTTATTTAAATAAATAATTTAAATTATTAATTTATTTAAATAAATAATATTTATTCTACAATAGGGATAAGCCTCTCTAGCGATCAACGACTTTTCAAATAATATAAATTTCAACATTAATCATAAAAGAACCTTTGAGTAAATAATTACCATACAATTCAATTCTTCCACCATACAATGTCCCAATTAAATATAAGACATGGAATTACTGTCAAGTCTTATTTTATTTAATTATATGTATTTCGATCCTTAAATGCACAACTCCAAATAATGCAAATTAGAAACTTTTTTCTAATTTCATTCTGCCTTGGCCAAGGACTACTGGGTTGTCATTTATCGAATCACATAGGACATTTCTCTTCTTTTACTAGAAGTGGTAGATTCTTTATTGATCATACATTATCTCCATGTACAACTTATTATACCCAAGCATATCCTTTAATATACCCTAAGGGTCTTAAGGAATAAGTCAATGTATAACTCATCATACACAAGATACTATGATGATCTCAAGTCCAAGGAACACTTGTACTACTATCACTACAGGAATTCCTATTGACAGGCAAGTAAAACTCCATTAGGTATTCCTTAGCGAGCCACGTTCAGTGAACTTATTCTTTAATAAGCAGCTACATACTTGCTTTAGTGTTTCCACACAAATGATCATGAGATCAATCATCCTCATCCAATGAGCAAGCAACGTATGTACCAATCTATCCGGATTCACTAATCCCCAATTTAGTAATCCAACGATTGGGAACTATTTTAGTTTTAAGCTTTCTAAGAATTTAGATCTCATGAGAATGATCATCATTATTATTCTAAAAGCATTGCTTAAAACTATGGGTTTATCACATATTATAAAACAACATCATGTAGATAATTATAATCCTTTAATAAATTAATACTTTTCATTAATAAATGAATAAGATTGTTATAAAGTATATGCTTTATCATCAAATATGATTGGCTTGTGTGCATACTACTTTCAAATAATAGTAATGAGGACTCCTTTTGAGTTTGTATACTCTCTAGTAAATAATATTTGTATTCAAACTCACAACTCATGTTGTATATTTAATATTGTATTTGTATTATGTACCATGTATTTGGCGACTTAGAATAGGTGATGTATTCTTGTTTTGGGGGCATCATAGTTGGTATCAAAGCTTAGGGATATGATCCCTGGCTGAGATGTGAGATAAGAACTAGGAGGGGAGAGACGGGGAATTCCTTCGCTAGTATGACCTACCTAAGTTTATTTGATATTTAATTGGTCGGTCAGAGTATAGGGATAATATGTGATATGTTAATTAACCCTTGTTTTGTGGCAGTATTTGAAAATGACATCCGAGAATGTTGAGAATAGCAATGGAGCACAAGAGACCGTTGAGTCTCCACAGATCAATAATCAGGATAATGTGCAACAGGATGACGATAATCCTCCTGTAAATAACAACACTGACCAAATGATGAACGACGGTACGTTTAGGAGCTTTTTATAATTCATGCAACACCAGACGAGAGAGACTCCTGTTCATAAAGCAGGAGGAAACAATGGCAACTCACGGTTGGTCACCGCTAAGCAGTTCAAGGAGCTGGGACCACCGGAGTTTTTGGGAAAGCCAGAACCACTTAAGGCGGAGACATGGTTAAAGTAGATCACCAAGATATTTGATGTCTTGGGATGCTCAGAGGAGCAAAAGGTTCCCTTTGCCACCTTTATGTTGCGTGAAGAGGCAGATTACTGGTGGGAATCTGTAAAACGCACCCAGAATGACGCACTCAAGATGTCTTGGGGGAAGTTTCAAGAGCTGTTCAACAACAAGTACTTTCCTAAAAGTATTCGTTACATGAAGGAGGTGGAGGTCATCAAGCTGAAGCAAAACAATATGACCGTGTCGCAGTACGAGGCTAAGTTTGCCGAGTTGTCTCAGTTTGCATCCCATTTGGTTGATAATGAGGAGTGAATGACGCGAATGTTTTAAATTGGTTTGAAACACAATATACGTCAATACCTCATTTCTCACAAACTTTATTTATATTCAGATGTTGTGAATATGGCTAAGTTATTGAAATGCGATAATGAGTCAGCACAACCAAAAGGCAACGACCAACAACACGATAGTAATCGTATCGGTGGCAACGGCCATCGGAACAATGATAACCATCGTGGGGGAAATCATCATGCCATGAATGGTAACCATTTTGGTGGTAATCATGGCCAAAATAATAAGAATGGACATTTCAAGAAGAGAAGGTTCAACAATGACGTGAAGACATCGGCACCAACACCTGTTTCAAAGGAAGAAGAACGAACACCGGTCGTATGTTTCAAATGCGAACAGGAGGGAAACATCCGTCCAAACTATACGTAGCAATCCAAAGCATGTTTTAATTGCGGAATAGAAGGTCACCTAGCTCAATTTTGTCGTATGGTGAAGTCAAGTCCAGTTAGGATAGTGATGCTAAAGGATGTCCCACACAAGCCAAAGCTGGTAGTTTAAGAGAGCATTTTTTTTTCGTGACGAGGAACCTGAATAAAATTATCACGGGTATGTTAGTCATAAACTCTTGCGAAGTCTATACCGTGTTAGATACCGGTTCTACTCACTCTTTTATTTCACCTAGTTGTGCTCAATGTTTGAAGCTAACTCCGGAGAAGTTAGACTTTGATATATTTGTTTAAACTCAGTTGGGAGAAACCTTCGTTACCTCCACTATTTATAAATCTTGTTTAATTCAAATCGACACTTTCACGTTACCTGTCGATCATATCTCTTTGAAAATACTTGCATTGGATGTGATTTTAGGAATCGATTGGTTAGCTACTTATCAAGCTTTTCGTAAGGTTGTTAGCTTTCATATTCCTAACCAACCTGTTATGTGAATTCAAGCAACCAAACCAATAAAGTCAATCACTGTCATATCAAACCATAAGTAAAGAGCACCGGTCCTTTCGTTGTTGACTTCCTTGTGTGGAATGCACCAAAGCAAGACTTTCTATAGGCGACGCTGTGAATGATGATGGCAAGTTGATAGGTATCAATGTGACGTGTTACCCAAGTCTTGGATGAGAGTCACAGTTTTGAATGATATTTCTATTGTTAATAAATTTTCTTACGTATTCTTGAAGACTTCTTAGCCTACTCCTAGAGCGTGAAATCGAATTTTGTATTGACCCAAGTACAAAACCCATTTCTAAAACCCTCAAATATTTCTTCAAATAAAATAAACGTAACATGCGCCAAAGACGTTGGCTTGAGCTGTTGAAGATTACGATCGTACCATTCAATACCATCGTGGGAAAACGAACGTGGTAGCTGACGCGTTGAGTAGAAGATCGTATGCGTTTATGAGTACGATATTGTTAACACAAAGACCCATTTCGTATGACTTACAAATGATGAAGATAGAGTTAAAGACTCTAGGAACCCACGTGAAGATAACGAATATATGATTAGAATTGACTTTAATCGATAAAGTTAAATCCGCACAAGCTACACACTCGGAGCTGATGAATGAAGAAGGTTCAAGAGGGCATTATTCTAGAAGCAAGAATCGACGAAGAGAGAAAATCTCAACCCTCGATTTAATTGGCCCATTTAAAATCCTCGATCGAGTAGGAATTGTGGCCTATAGACTCGTTTTACCGCCAAGTATGTCGCGTGTTCATAACGTTTTTCACGTATCGATGTTACGTAATTATATGGACGACCCGAACCACATTATTGAATTAGAACTAGACGGGATAACAGAAGATTTAACGTATGGGGATATACGTGTTAAAATCTTGGATAAGAAGGATCATATTCGACGCTCAAAGGTTATACCTCAAGAGTTAGAATTTGAAATGAAGTCAAGGCATCCTCACCTCTTTGGCATATCAAGTGCGTACGTTTTAGAGGGCGAAATTTCATAAGGAGGGGAGATTGTGAAACCCCAGATTTTATGAATAAAGATTTAAATTTATCAAAATATTTTTTTTGATATTATGGTGTGGATTTGATATAATGTTATAGTTGTGGTTAGTATTTATAAATTTTTCAAAGTATGCAAGTTGTTATAAAATATTCAATTGTTCGGAGAATATTCTTTTTGTCGGGGAATATTCGTACGAAAACACAATCATTGGTGGACCCCACAACGGAAGTATTATCGTAGTTAGAAAACGACAAAATTATCATTTTATAAAAATAACGGCTGAAGTGTTACCGTTAAAACTATTGAACTACTAGGTAGTAAAAGTACAGTAATACGCGTGGTTGCATAGTAGCACACGGTATTGATTATTGATGCTTACGTGAGAAGTCACTCAATTATACTCAACTATTGCTATAATAATTGCTGCAACATATCTCTCATATTATTGATTCAATTATTGTCACAGTATCATCTGCATAATATGTTATATTATTAAATCAATAATTGAGAAGACAAAGTTATTCATATTATTATTTGCAATATTAACAATGTCTAGAAGTTCTGTTAAGGAGAGGTTTGGTCACCTAATTGCGCGCCAATAAGGAGAAATCCTTATCGGAAAGCCCCCTCTTTCTCTGGGAATGATCTGGTTGTTAAATATTGTGAGTTATAATATTAATGATGAATAAGTTGTGTTGATTAAAGATGAAATTGATTGTTCCATTGTATTGGGATTATTAGTGTTAGTGGAAATTGACATTTATTTCGATGATAATTGATGTCTGGAGGTTATATTGTTCACTCGGGTATTCGGAGCACTTTTCGTGTCAGTGTACTATTCACGAGTTACTATTCACGAGTTACTATTCTTGAGTTACTATTCACCAATTACTATTCATGGGTTACTATTTATTCACATTCTTATACTATTAGGGGTGGTGTTGCAAGATTGATAATATATGCATGACTAAGTTAAAAATGGAGCTATAGATGGAGGTACTATACTGTAATTATTTTTATCACATGATTAGAACTACCGAGTCACATGATTTACTATTGATTCACATTATTTACTATTAGGGGAGTTGGTGCAAGTTTGATAATACTTGCAGGACTAAATTAAAAGTGGAGAAAAAGAGGAAGGTATTATACTGTAATATTTTGAGCCCCAAAACGTGCAATTATCGAAACTATATTTTCCTATAAATAGAAGCTCATTTTTCCTTCATTTCTCACCAATTCACTAAAGTTATAGAGCAATTATTATAGAGAGAAATTATAGAGAGAAAGAAGAAAAGTATTCTGCTACTTCACCACTTCTATATCCAGTTTCTTCTATAGTAGGGAATATTATTTGTTGTACTCGTAGGAAGTATTATTTCTTTTGTATTCATGAAGAGAACTTCTGTTATTCCATTCTTTATTATTCTGTTGGAATAACCTGTATACGCGGGCTACCCTATACTTGGTGACATTCTTCTATTATTCCGTCTTTATTATTACATTTGGAATATCACATGCATGCGCTTTTGTGGGACTGATTCCGCCTTTATTATTACATTGCTGAATATCACATGCATGCATTTTACGCCGCACTGGTTCCGCTTATTATTATTATTCATTTGGAATATTCTCATGCATGCGTTTCTTTTACGCGACTGACTGATTCCGCCCCTTATTAGTATTACATTGGAATAACTTTTATCTATCACGAAGTACCGCATGCATGGTGATTTCTGTTGTTATTTCATTCTTTATTATTCTGTTGGAACATCCAGTCGGTGCTAATTTTGCCTGACCTGGTTCCGTTATTTAGTATTCTATTGGAATAACCTGTCTATGCGAAGTACCGCATACATGGTGATTTCTTTTGTTATTCCATTCTTTATTATACTCAGTTGGTTAAAGTTTTGACTTCTATATTCCATGAAATTAGTGGAATATACTTGATATTTGCGCTTCATCAAGTATCTTTTCATGAAAATATTCTTCTGAGCATTCTTGAATTTTACTCTACAAAGCAGTATCATGTTGACAATTTAGACATTATTAGTTCCTAGATAAATTAATTCTTGAACTTGTTTTATTGAATTCTTATATCATTGTCATCATCTTCATGTTTATATTTTGTTGAAATTCATCTGTGGCCTGTAGTGCATAGATGGACTTGGTATGATTATGACTAGGGATTATTCGGTGTAATCATGACCGTAATGTTACAAATGATGTGGTAAAAGTCCTCATTAGCCCGTAGTGCATTGATGGACAGTTTTTGGTATGATTATGGCTATGGATTCTCTTCGGCCAAGGGTGCAAAGATGAATTGTTTTAGGGCATGATCAAGACCGTTGATGAAAACACGATTATCTTTGGCCTGTAGTGAATGGATAATTCGTGGTCGTGATACTAAAAATATCCTTGGCCTGTAGTGCAGGGATGAGTCTCAGCAATAAAGTTGGTGAAAAACTTTTTAAATCATAGAAGATAGTAGATTTTATATTTCACTTGACTCTTCTAATGGATTGTTTATTCCGCTGCAGTTTTTGATCTAAAACTTGTTGTCTATTATATTCTATCAGTTGTTATACTGTTCAAGGCTAGCGATAAATTATTTTGCATTTTCTTAGTCATAATATTTTTTACTGGGCTAGTTGAGCTCACCCTTTCTTTCACTGTTCTCTTCAGGAAATGAGAACGTAGCTGGGACTAGTCGGGGAATAGAGTGATGGTCCTAGATATTTGCATTAGTAGTCCTCACTATTTTGTGAAATAGTGTGATAATAATAGTAATGAGGACTCCTTTTGAGTTTGTATACTCTCTAGTAAACAATATTTGTATTCAAACTCACAGCTCATGTTGAATATTTAAGATTGTATTTGTATTTTGTACCATGTATTTGGCGACTTAGAATAGGTGATGTATTCTTGTTTTGGGGGCGTCACATTAGGGTTTAGGGTTTGGTTAGGGTTTAGGGTTTGGAAAAAATTAGGGTTTAGGGTTTGAAACGCTTATGGTTTACAAATTAAATTTCTACAATTTCCAAATTAGGTTTTCAAAATAGAAAATTAACATTTCTAAATTATAATTATGATTTACTAATTATATTAAAATTTCTTAATCATACTTTAAATCTTACTAATTAGGATTAGTATTTCCTAATTAAAATCGCTAATTTAGCAATTAGAGTTTATAACCCTAAAATTAGGGTTTCTAATAGAAAAATAATTTTCCTAAATTATAAATTAGATTTTGTAATTAGATTAGGGTTTTCTAATTACTTAACTTGAAAATTAGAATTAATATATCCTAATTAACATTAAAACTATTTAATTAACACTTAGGTTTTTCCCTAATTATAAATTAGGGTTTCAAATCCGTAATTAGGGTTTTAAATTTGGAATTAGGGTTTTGTAACTAATTTGTTAAGATTAACCCTAATTAATCCTATAATTATTTATACTTACGCCATTAAGTTCCCGATTTAGGGTTTCATGCACCGAATTAGGGTTTCAAATTTTTGGAACTGAAATTAGGGTTTCCAGAAACGGTTTCTAGGGCTTCTTGTTAATCACTAGGGTTTTCTGACCGAACGTTGACGTTCTTAATATATACTTAGGGTTTGTTATAGATATCGTTTATCTGGTCAACCCTTGATCCTTGACCACATACTGTACAAGTATAATAACATTTACACATAACATAAACACGTATTTCCTTAATCTTGAATAATTCACCTAAATCCTTCACAGAATTTTGAAATCCTCAAAATTCTATCTTAAAAATATCTAATGCATACACTAATTTTCTATCTAGGTTCTAATTTTGAACCTTAAATCAATTAATAAAAATTTTAAAAATATTCAAAATTCTCGGGTTGTCACAGCTAAAGCCGAACGAACTGAGAGTTCTAAGAGAGATAAAGGCAAGGCTAAGATGGACAATTAATCGTCCTGTAATAGACTAGTATATTTGTATGTGATATACTTATGAAGAACAATGAATGTATTCGGTTATGAACCTGGGAAAAGATTTATTACAAATGTAATACAAAGATAGTAATTACATTCATTTTGTTGTTATCTCGATGGAATGATTGTATGAATTGTAATATCGTGGAGCACCATCTGTCGGGTTGGAAGATACCCGGATTTGGGAGCACCATTTTGTTGTTACCTGAAAAGGAATTGTGAAGCAAAAGGGTGAGCACAACTAGCCCAGTAAATATCATGACTAAAGATAATTAAATTATCAATAGCCTTCATCAGTAATAAATCAGAGATTTAGAACATATGGTAGATGATAAAACTTTTCAACCATAGTTGCAGCGGAACGAGCAATCCATTAGAAGAGTCAAATAGACAATACAGTCTATTATCTTCTCCATGTTAAAAGTCCACCAACAATGTTTTATCCCTGTAACATCAATCAACAGTTCCTTTCCACAATTATATGAATATCTCATAATCATAATTGTGATTCTAAATTCCTCTTCGTACCCAGGACGAATATAATTTTCATCACATGTCTTTACCTGAAACATCAAAGATCATGGTTATACCAAATCACAGCCTCACATTAATAATCATACTAATAAATTCATCTTTGTACTACGGGCCAAAGATATTCATCCACGATTCATCTTCGCACTAATCGCCAAAGATATTCAACAACAGTCATCTTTTTTTCTGGGCCAAAGATATTAATTAACAGTTCATCTTTGCACTACTGGCCAAAGATATTCATCAACAATTCATCTTTGCACTACAGGCCAAACATATTTCTCAAAAGTTCATATTTGCACTACAAGCCAAATATATTCATCAACAGTTCATATTTGCATTACAGGCCAAATATATTAATATCTCGAAGAAATATATAATTATTTCAGAATTTATATAAACAATAATTATAACCATGTTGATCAATTCACCTTTGTACTTAAGCTAAAGATATTCAATTATAAATTCAATGGTCATGATCATACCAGTCACAATTCAACTTTTCACTACTGGCCAAAGAGAACCCTAGTCATGATCATACCAATAATCTACTCATCTTTACACTCTAGTGAAAGAGAATTTCAACATCAGGATTATAAAAATATTATATATGATAATAAAATCAATATAATCAATATATAGTTTTAATCTCCAGAGTAATATTCATAAATCAACTATAATTTGGTTAGAAAAAGAAACCAATTTATAGTGAATAGTACCCGTGAATAGTAACTCATGAATAGTAACCCTGACACAAAAAGGTAGAAATTCCACAATAAAATCCATACCAATATTTCGGTATAATGATATTGAAAGAATAACATTTCTTAAACTTATAAATAATTTATTTTAATTATTTACACTTTACTAAATAATGCATTTAATCATCATAAAATGCCAAACTTATAAGATATATGATTCTCAAGCCATAAAATAATATTTTCCAATTTTCTTCCTTCACACAACATATTTAACTCATTTATTCATAACTAGTCCATTTTCATGAAAAATACCAAATCAGTTCCAAAAATATTTCTTTTCTAGAATTTAGCAGAATATAGTCCCATATTGAACATATATTTTTCTTAGAATTTTTAAAATTCATTTACTATTTTTCATATGGCCAAAACCGCCGAATATTTAGACATTTATCATAAATTGTACTTTTATCCAAAAATTCTGAAATTCACAGAGTACACTGATATTATATAGATGTACTCCCAATAAAAATTTCATCAATTTTGGAGTTAACCATAAGGAGTTATAAGCGGTTACTTTTAAAAAATGTCTTTTCTCATAAAATTCACAACTCTTAATCTATACATCCAAAAATCACCATTTTGGACACAATCAATAAAACTCATCAACATATCATTTCAAATTTTTCCAAAATTTTCTGAAGGTTAGAAAAAAGTGAACTGAAAAACATATTAACCCTTAAAATCCACTTACCTCAAAAGAAAGCGACTTCATTGATGGATATCGGATATGACGTTTGAAAAAACTTCCAATCAAGAATAGCAACTCACCAAGTATCTAAATACTCACAAAATACACTCGATAATCTAGAGAGAAAGAGAAAACTTGTTTACGGTGTGATTTTCAATTCTAACTTAGCCTCTATTTATAGGAAAATGTTAGCATGCAAAAGCAGACTTAACTCAAACTTTGATGGCTTTACTTGATACTATTCTCACCCACCACATTTGAAAATTCAATTGAGCACATTTCTCACCAACCAAAAGTGGGGCCCACCAATTCTTGAATTTTTCACCAAAATCATTTATAACCTAATTTCCGAATCAGTCACCTCTTAAAATTCATAACAAATTATACGCTCATTTTTAACGGTTCAAAATTTGTGGACATATACTCAACTTATATATGTATAACATATCCAAAAATTAAAACGATCCAACGGTCGGATTAAATATTATAACTCACACAATAAAGCTGTAATAACACCGATTTGATCTTTTAATACCTCAAATCCGATAAAATACTGATAAAACACCTCAACATTAACTCCTTCATTTATAACCACATAAATAAACCCATCATTTATATCCACATCAAATAAATATTTCCTTATCATATAAATTAATAATTAATTATTCATAAATGATATTATAGAATCACAATTATGACAACCAGGCCGTTCCCATGAAAGAGGGGGCTTTCCGATAAGGATTTTCTCCTTACTGGCGCGCAATTAGGTGACCAAACCTCTCCTTGACAGAACTTTCTAGACATTGCCAATAATACTATCTAATAATATTATTCCAAATAATATGAATTATTGATCTGATAATGGAAAATACTGTGCAGTGACAATTATTGAAACAACAATAATATAAAATATCAACGCAGAAATTATTGAATCAATAAAATAAAATATTGAATAGTAATTACTATAACAATTATTGAGTAATGCCTTCTTACATAAGGATCAATAATTCAACAATATTGTGCAATATCGTGTGCTACTGTGCAACCACGAGTATTACTGTATTCTAACCACCGGGTATTCCAACAGTGTTAACGGTAATAACTACGCCGTTATTCAATTTTATCGTTTTCTTCTTTCGACAGTTATCCATTATGGGGCCCACAAATAGTTGCGCCGTCGTACGAATATTCCCCGACAGAAAAAATATTTCACGACCAAACGAATATTCCCCGACAATAATGAATACTTTATAACCACTTGCGTATTTTGAAAAAAAAATTCATATATCACCCTTAACTTTAACTTTTATCAATTTAACCATTTACTGAATAGAAAAATTGAATACTTTTATTTCATAAAATTCGGGGTCTTACATCACAGGTTGGTATCAAAGCATTAGGTTATAAAACTTAAGGGGGGAAGAACATTAGGCTAATAACCTCGTAGGAAAGGAAGAGTCCGAAGAAAGTTAACTCGAGTCAAATGAGTTAATAAGGTATTGAGGAAACTCAGTACCAAAAGATTTAAAAGATGGAAAGTAACCCTAAATGGATTAAATGTGATTTGTGCTTATATTATTGTGTATTATGTACTAATCAATTTGCTATTAGTTATTGTAGATGTCAGTTGATAGCTTGATGTATAGGGATATACATGTGATCGTGAGAGTCCGTGTGAGCAGAGTTGAGGCATTACACATGCCTATAGCAGACATACCTGTAGTGATTCTAGAGGAGTCAGAGCCCGAGGAATATTACTCGGAGGAGGATTATTCGGAGGAGACCATGGGGATAGTATCATATTTGAATATGATGATTGATGTGGAGGATGACATGGAGGTAACATTGATTAATACGGTGATGCCTGCCCTAGAGTCTACACCTACCGAGACTATGAGGGCAATGTACCTCTCCGTGTGCTTGGCCAAGTACGTGCAAGCGCACAATATGGTGCAACAACAGGAAGGAAGAGATCAATGATCTCTATGGGGCAAAAAGAGTCTCTGAGTCGGACTATGAGATAGAGCATGATGAGAAGTGCTCATGGTGACAAGGCCTAGGGATTTGTAAAACGAGGTCATAGAACTTCATGAAACCGGTTGAAAAAGACCAGAAGATAGCACGAATGTCATATATAAATGACAGTGCGCATGAGGATTTCAAGCTTAAGATAACTTGTTATTTTATTGAGTCGGGACAGACTTGACATACTATAAGTCGAGATATTGTGTCGATTCTGGCAAACCAGAAGTATGAGATTGCTGTTAAGCAATATTAGGAGTAGTATGATAAATACTTTTGTGTAGTGAAGTAAAACCCTCTTTTGTATAATTAAAGGGTAGTCTTGTTGTAAATCCCAATTTTTGTAGAAGTCAATTGCGGGATGTATATGTAATAGCTTTTGGGCTATGGAAAGCAACTTGTAAATAGTTTTGAACTATAAAGAGGCATTTTAATATAAGGAAGTTTTTATTTTTAATTTGCTTTGATTATATGAGTTATTGTCCAATTGTTTGACGACTAATAACGAAGTAAGTAAATAAGTAATAACGGAAATTTATTTATTTAATCAGAATGCCGCCAAGAAGAAGACAACATAACCAAGAAGCGGAATCGCATAATGAGAATGAGGGGGGTCCTAATAACCCAATGCAAGAGTTCCTTAATTTATTAACGGCTGAATTTAACTAAGCCGTGGGTAGAGTACCCGCAGGACCTAGAGTAGCCCGAACGACTATTTTTAAGGAATTTAAAAGTGTAGGTCCACCCGAATTTAAGGGAACAACGGACCCAATGGAGGCCCAGACATGGGTTAAAGAAATAAAGAAGGCGTTTGTTATTACAAACGTAGCTAAGGCGTAAAAGACCTCTTTTGCGACCTATATGATGAAGGGGGAAGCCAATTACTGGTGGGAGGCTCACCAGGGTGGGGCTGGAGCGGAAGCTGTTACGTGGGAACATTTTAAGAAGGTATTCTTTGAAAACTATTTCCCTACTAGCATACAAGGGATAATAGAGATTAAGTTCTTAGAACTTAAGCAGGGGGACATGACTGTTCCCCAATATACGGCTAAATTCAATGAATTGGTAAGGTTCGCTCTATACCAAGTGGACACGGAGGAGAGAAAGGCTCGTAGGTTTGAGCAGGGCCTAAAACCCTGGCTCGTAGGTTTCAGAGTGCTTCCTACGGGTCCATTCTGGAAAAGGCGATAATAGCGGAGGGTGGTAGCGAGGCGTTGACCAAGTACCACAAGGATAGGAAGAGTAAGGGTAAGGGAGAGGGAGGAAATAAGGCAGAGGTTGCTAGTGGAAGTGGCAATATGCCTAAGAGGAAGAATTTTAACCCTGGGAATACTGGGGCAAAACAAGGGGATCCTAAACGGAGGATGGAGGCATGTAAAACATGCGGTAAGACTCATCTGGGAGTCAGCCTGAAGGGGAAGACCGATTGTTATAACTGTGGGCAGGAGGGTCATATATCTCCCAACTTTCCTAATCCTAAGAAAAGCCGGGGATGTTTTGTTTGTGGGTCGGTAGACCACATGGTAAGAAATTGCCCAAAGAAAGGGGAAGAGGGTAGTAAGGGTTCTAGTAGTGGTAATTTAGTCATTACTGGACCAACACCATCAGTGGGTAGACCCTCAGCCCGAACGTTTAATATAACGGTCCAAGATGCGGTTGCATCAATGGATGTAGTAGCAGGTATCATTCCAGTCAATGAAATAAATGCTTACGTGTTATTTGACTCGGGTGCTACTTGTTCTTTTATAGCATGTGGATTTGCTCAGCGATTGGGATTAAGTCCTGAAAATTTAGAAATACCTTTAGACGTTAAGGTAGCAAACGAGGAGATAAATTCTCATTGAACACATTCATAGGAATTGTTTGGTAGATATCAGGGGAAATAGATTATCGGTAGATCTTTTGCCGATAAGGTTAAGAGAATTCGATGTGATTCTCGATATGGATTAGTTAATTAACCATAAAGCAATAATAGATTGTCATAGAAAGAGTGTGAACCTAAGGCTTCCTAAGAAACCTGAGGTGGTGTTTTATGGAAATAAATCATCGGGACGTTCTTGTTGTCTAACCATGACACAAGCTAGGAAGATGTTGAAGAAGGGGTGTAAGGGTTATCTGTGTCATGTGGTGGATACCCAAAGAGTGGGAACATCATTGGAACAGATAGTGGTGGTTCAAGAATTCGCGGATGTGTTTTCGGAGGAGTTACCCGATATTCCGCCAGATAGAGATGTAGAATTCGTGACTGATTTGTTGCCAGGTACGACACCAGTTTCAAAGGCACCATATAGGATGGCGCCAATTGAGATGAAGGAGTTAATGGTTCAGTTACAGGAACTATTAGATAAAAAGTACATTCAACCAAGTGTGTCACCGTGGGGAGCACCGGTGTTGTTTGTAAAGAAAAAGGACGGATCGTTATGACTTTGTATTGACTATCGAGAATTGAACAAGTTAAAAATTAAGAATAAATACCCGTTGCCCAGGATCGATGATCTATTTGATCAGTAAAAAGGGGCAAAGTATTTTTCTAAAATAGATTTGCTTGCAGGGTATCATCATCAATCAAGGTGAGGAAGGAAGATATACCTAAGACGACATTCAGAACTCGTTATGGGCATTACGAGTTTTTGGTTATGTCGTTTGGGTTGACGAATGCGCCAGCCGCATTCATGGATATGATGAACAGGGCGTTCAAACAGTATTTGGACCAATTCATCATAGTGCTCATTGATGATATTCTAGTCTATTCTAAGACGTTAGAAGATCATGCTGAACATCTAAGAATAGTGTTGGAAAAACAACGGAGGGAGAAGTTGTATGCGAAATTCACTAAGTGTGAATTTTGGCTCGAACGAGTGCAGTTTCTAGGACATGTTATAGACAAAAATGGCATATCCGTAGATCCAGCGAAGGTGGAAGCGGTGAATGAATGGGAGCAACCGAAAATGCCAACCGAGGTTAGGAGTTTTTTGGGGTTAGCGGGATAATATAGAAGGTTCATTCAGGACTTTTCTAAATTAGCTACTCCACTGACAAATCTGACAAGGAAGTCAGTGAAGTACAAGTGGACAGAAAAGTGTGAGCGTAGTTTTCAAGAATTAAAAAAGAGGTTGAGTGAGGCACCTGTATTATCTTTACCAGATGGTACAGGGAATTTTGTAGTTTATAGCGATGCTTCACATAGAGGACTAGGTTGCGTGCTTATGCAGCATGACAAGGTCATTGCGTATACGTCATGTCAGCTGTAGTGTTTGCATTAAAAATATGGAGACATTATTTATACGGGGAAATATGTGAGATATACGCGGACCATAAAAGTCTGAAATATATCTTCACACAGAAGGAGTTGAACATGAGGCAGAGAAGGTGGTTAGAATTGATAAAAGATTATGACTGTGATATCTTATATCATCATCCGGGAAGAAAGCGAATGTAGTAGCCGATGCATTAAGTCGGAAGGGTAGAAAAAGTCATCAATGTTAACGACTCGAGCGAGTTAATAACGGAGATGGCCAGGATGGAATTAGAAGTTAAGTTACCAAGTGAAATGGGAGAGATGTTATTTGCAATAGAAACTCGACCAACGATAGTAGAACGGGTTAAGGAAGTACAACTAAGTACTGAAGAATGCAAGCAGATGAAGAAGATAATGAAGGATGACGTGAAGACTAAGTATAACCTTGATAAAGAACGTTTACTCCGTTTTGAAGGAATAATTTGGATTCCAAATAATTCTGAGTTGAAAGGAGAGATTATGTGTGAGGCCCATAGTTTGAGGTACTCGATACATCCGGTAGTACTAAGATGTATCAAGACCTTTGTCAGAACTTTTGGTGGCCGAACATGAAGAGGGAGATTGCAGAATATGTTAGTAAGTGCTTAACTTGTCAAAAAGTTAAGGCTGAACACCAAAGACCGAGTGGATTGATACAACCACTGGAGATTCCAAAGTGGAAATGGGAGCATATCACCATGGACTTTGTGGTGGGACTTCCAACGACAAGAATAAGATACGGTGCTATTTGGGTAATAGTGGATCGGTTAACTAAATTGGCTCATTTTCTACCAATAGGAGTTAGGTATAACCTAGAACAGTTAGCTAAGCTATATGTCAAAGAAATCATTTCTAGACATGGAGTACCTATTTCAATTGTGTCCGATCGTGATCCACGATTCACGTCAAACTTTTGGAGGAGTTTGCAAGAGCAAATGGGAACACGGTTGAGACTAAGTATGGCGTATCATCCACAGACGGATGGGCAAAGCGAACGAACAATTCAAATGCTAGAAGATATGTTAAGATCTTGCGTTTATGATTTCAAGGGGAGTTGGGACGAACATCTACCGTTGGTAGAATTCGCTTACAACAATAGTTTTCACGCTAGTATAGGCATGCCGCCTTACGAAGCGTTGTATGGGAGGAAGTGTAGAACACCACTTTGTTGGGATGAAGTAGGTGAACGTCGAATGTTGGGACCTGAGATGGTACAACAAATGACAGACATGGTAAAGCTGATAAGAGCTCGATTAGTAGCGGCTCAAGATAGACAACGAAAGTATGCAGATCCTCATCGAGAGAAGAGGGAGTTTGAAGTAGGGTCTTATGTCTTTCTAAAAGTATCGCCTTGGAAAGGGAAGATACGTTTTGGGAAGAAAGGGAAGTTAAGTCCAAGGTTTGTAGGACCTTTTGAGATTTGAAGGAGGATAGGAGAGGTAGCTTACGAAGTAGCCTTACCTCCAGAAATGGAAAGAATACACAATGTGTTTCATGTGTCTGTGTTGCGTCCTTATAAACCGGATCATAAGCATGTGATAGAGTATGAGTCTATTCAAGTAGAAA
The DNA here is from genome assembly GCA_020205605.1 of Panax ginseng. Taxonomy (NCBI): domain Eukaryota; kingdom Viridiplantae; phylum Streptophyta; class Magnoliopsida; order Apiales; family Araliaceae; genus Panax; species Panax ginseng. The sequence continues at coordinate 67,652,123 of CM035136.1, forward strand.
AAGACTTAACGTATGAAGAACTTCCGATTCAGATTATTGATAGGAAGGAACAAGTCTTGAGAAATAAAGTAATACTTTTAGTAAAGGTAATTTGGAGTAACCCCGATGCTGAAAAAGCAACGTGGGAGCTCGAAAGTAAAATGAAGGAAAAGTTTCCTCATTTGTTTATGTGAGAATAGCTAGATTCTGGGGACAGAATCCTTATAAGGAGGGAAGAATGTAACGCCCGATAATTTTAAATTTTCAATGAATCAAATTTTTTATTTGATTATATGGATTAAATGAATTTAATTGAGTAATTATGTGAGTAAGATGTTCGAAGGTCGTTTTATGACCTAGAAGGTCCAGATGTGGTTAGTATTATGGCTTTGTCCTAGAATTAATTGTTGTGAATTATCAAGACAAGAACGAAGGTTTTTTGAGATTGTTTGCGTAAAAACACTATTCATCCGATGTCGTTCGGAGCTAGGGTTTGAAATTCTGAGAAACGCATAATGTTAGAATATGACGATATTATGGAATATCCAATAATATTTCTATTATGGCAAATGAAGTTTTCGCCTGCGGACTTAAAACCTAAGGGTTTTTGAAAGAGGTTTCCGAAAGGGAAATGTAATACGTATAGTCGTTTCGATTTTTATTCGTAAGGAATATGAGTATTATACTCGTATGTATACGAGTATGGTATAAAGAATAGTACGACGCATGATACGATCATTATATGAGTATTATACAATGAGAATACGTGAATAATACGCGTAGAATACGAGTTGTATTATTAGAATATGAGTTAAGGATTTTATCAAATCTAATTGGACTTGGATTAATAAACAAGCCCAATGAATTAAGTATACAAGCCCAAGTCAAGGCCCAATATTAGATTGGTTAAAGCCCAATGATATTTAATGTCAAGCCCAATCCAAAGAATTAAACCGTGGGTCGAACCGGCGAGTCAAGGGATGGGTAAAACCCATGGGGCAACCCATGGGGATAACCCATGGGCAAGGTGGGCCGGCCACTTGGTGTGCAAGCCAAGTGTATCACTTGGTCACCAAGTATTTTGCTTGGTGACAAAATTGTTAATAAGTGAGGAGGTGCTAAATTGGACCATTTTGCCCCTCATTGTATTTTCTATAAATACAAGGCTTAGGTTGAGCTTTTGTAGTTTTAAAAAGTTTGTTCAACCTATATTGAGAGAGAGAAAGAGCTAGAATCATACAATCCTTCTACTTCCAAGCAAACCAATAGACGTTTATCAAGAACATTAACTACTTCAAAGGTAAATTCCTATAAACCGTAATCTTCATCCTTTTCGATTTCTTTCTCATAGAAGAATCGTAGATGAGTGGAGTATATGTATGGAGGAGAGATAGGGATGCCTAGTAATGACCAAATCATGGATAGGTCATGACCAAATAAGAATCGTAAGTATTTACGTGAGTTAAAACCATAAAAAGTCTTGAACGTGAACTTAGTTTGGAATGAACGTTTAAGAATCAATATAGCTAAGGAATGTACCTATTGCTTGGTTAGAATGTGGATATGAAGTCCCTGGAGTATTCCATGTGATTTGGCTTAGAGAACATTAGTAACAAAGTTATGGCAGATTTTGCGAAAATAGACGTTAAACGTCGAAAACATATAAGTCCGGATTAAAGGTCAAAAGTTGCCGTGTGACTTGAAAACATTGGTTTCCAATGTCAACACGTGAGATAAGGTAATTAAGAATCGTTGGCGAAAGAATCGTCGTATTTCGACTTATAACGAAGAAAATGAGAATTGAACGGACGAAAAACGTTAAACGAAAGCTCGAAAATGAACTTAAAGGTGAATTCCGAGTTAACGAATTCGAAAATGTGAAATTCTTATACAAACACGTAAATGATGTAATTTGTGACTTGTAGGAATTTGAATGGGTCAATTCGGATGTAAAACAAACAAATTAGGAAGCCGAGAGTTTGGTTAAGAAACCAAATCTATTTTGGCCAATCAATGCATAGACTTCGTACTTGCAGCAGCCAAAACCAATTACAAAGTGATGGCGCCATGACTGACTTCGTAGAAGTACCTTGCTAACTTGTGCTTATGGCGCCACTAAAACACAAGGATGATGCATGTGCATGCAGTATAGTCAAAAGTGATGGGAAAAAAGTTGACCAAGTTAGGTTTAGTTCCATTTTAAATGTAGACCTAAAGTAAGATGTTAAAGGTACTTAAAGTAAATAATGAGATTTAATTTAAACACTTATAAGATTTTAATGTAAGAAGAATGGGTAAGGTTTAATGGAAATTAAACGAAGACGTAAAGATGTAATAAATAGACCAAGAATGACGATCTAACATTGTTAGTTAACCAATAATTATCGAATGCCTCGGCTAAGGACGTAAGAACGTTAATGAAACGTAACGAAGTATAGAAAGTCGAATCGACTTTAATAACGAAGTTGAAACAAGTAAGACATAGAAGAGAAAGAAGTTGGTTAGAACCGTAAAGTGAGTCTGTTTGATAACTAATTACAGTGTTCTATATGAATATCTCATGTAGATCCTGTAAAGACTGAGAATAGTTGAAATATATATTCGACGACGCTTGAAGGAAAGTCTTTATTAACGCTTGTCTGATCTTCGTGTTAGTCAAGTTTTTACGTGATGCATGTTATATAATGCATGAATGGTAAATAGAAAAGTGTCGATGCCTATTTTATTTTGGCTAGACAAGTATTGAAGAGTTGATTGATTTGTTATAAGTCTGTTGATATAGAACTGTTAACGCAATCCTATGCCAAGTATTTGGTACGGATGAGAAGGTAAGTTTGTCTGTACAAACAAAAGTATTTTCATCGATTATTCGATGGGCACACGAGGTTGCCAAATGTTGAACGTAAATACGTTTAACGTAAGAGTATTGATCAACATGGAGTACAATAGGCTGATCACCTAGAAGTGCTCGTAAGTAAAGACGAGTGGATGACCTTAGTGTCGGATATCCTTTTCAAGTATGAAAACGAAAAAGGTATGTTCATGGTCTATTGACTGTTTCATCATTCCTAAGCTATTAATTATGCTCTGGGATTGCTGTGTGAGAAGTATTAGTCAAATGTTTCATAATGTTTCATAGATAATTGTTCAGATATAGAATTAAAGCATATATTTGTTGGGTTGATATTCATATGATTTGTTGTTAAGACTTGTTGAGCTAGTTATGCTCATTCTTGCGTGAACCATATGTTTGCAGCTAAAGCCGAACGAACTGAGAGTTCTAAGAGAGATAAAGGCAAGGCTAAGATGGACAATTAATCGTCCTGTAATAGACTAGTATATTTGTATGTGATATACTTATGAAGAACAATGAATGTATTCGGTTATGAACCTGGGAAAAGATTTATTACAAATGTAATACAAAGATAGTAATTACATTCATTTTATTGTTATCTCAATGGAATGATTGTATGGATTGTAGTATCGTGGAGCACCATCTGTCGGGTTGGAAGATACCCGGATTTGGGGGCATCACAAATAATCCATGGTCATAATCATACCAAATCCATCTATGCACTACAGGCCACAGATGACTTTCAATATAATATAAACATGAGGATGATGACAATGATATAAGAATTCAATAAAACAAGTTCAAGAATTAATTTATCCAGAAACTAATAATGTCCAAATTGTCAACATGATACTTCTTTGTAGAGTAACACTCAAGAATGCTCAGAAGAATATTTCCATGAAAAGATATTGGATGAAGCGCAAATATCAAGGATATTCCACTAATTTCATGGAGTATAGAAGTCAAAACTTTAACCAACTGAGTATAATAAAGAATGGAATAACAAAAGAAATCATCAGGCATGCGGTAGACCACACAGACAGGTAATTCCAACAGAATAATAAATAATGGAACCAGGTCATGCGTAAACGCAACAACAGGATATTCCAACAGAATAATAAATAATGGAACTAGGTCATGCGTAAACGCACCGACAGGATATTCCAACAGAATAATAAATAATGGAACCAGGTCATGTGTAATCGTACAGACAGGATGTTCTTACATAATAATAAATAATGGAATAACAGAAGAATTTCACCAAGTATAGGGTATCCTGCATATGCAGGTTATTCCAACAGAATAATAAAGAATGGAATAACAAAAGAATTTCACCAATAAGAAAGAAGGAATACCCCTAACGAGTACAACAAATAATATCCCTTATCGTAAAAGAAGAGTATTTTGACTGGTAGGGCGAGGATATACTCAAAGAAAACTTACACTACGCTCAAAGCTTTCTTAAACTCTAAAGAAATACACTCAAGATTATAGAAGAAGAACTCTCTTTGTAGTTTCTCTCTTTAGAGTTTCAGTGAATTCGTAAGAAATAATGAAGGAATGAGCTTCTATTTATAGAAGAATAGACTGCATAGTAACTAATTCATGAACGGTCCAGATTGGTTTACAATAAAATATAATATATTCTATTTATAATCTAATAAAATGAATAACTTTATAAAAGTATTCTGTTTTATATAAAAAGATTTTACTATGCAAACACTATGCAGGCACTATACAAACACTATGCATAATAAAATATAATATATTCTAATTATTGTCTAATAAAATAGATAACTTTAGAAAAGTATTTTGTTTTATATAAAAAGATTTTACTATTAGTCTAATAAAACGAATAACTTTATAAAAGTATTCTGTTTTATATAAAAAGTTTCTCTGTTTTATTACATTAATAATACTAATAAAACAAAACATATCATCATTATTATAATTCACAATATTAATCGACCAGGTCATTCTCAGGAAAGAAGGGGCTTTCCAATAAGGATTTCTCCCCATTGGCGCACAATTAGGTGACCAAACCTCTCCTTGACAGAACTTCTAGACATCGTTAATATTGCAAATAATAATATTAATAACTTTGTCATCTTAATTATTGATTATAAAATATTGACAATAATTGAATCAAATAACGTGAGATACTATCAAAGAATTCTTGTAACAATAATTGAACAAAACCGAGTGACTTCTCACGTAAGCATCAATAATCAATCTGAGGTAATATTCTTTGTGCAACTACGCGTATTCTTCGTACTTTTAACACCGTGTGTTTCAACATTTAATGGTAAAACTTTCGCGTTATTTTCATAGTATTTTTATGTCGTTTTCTCAATCCGATAATAATTACATTGTGTGGGGTCCACCAATGATTGTGCCGTTATCTTTAGTATTCCCAACCAATCGAATATTATATAACAACTTGCGTACTTTTGCAAAATTTATAAATATTGCCCACAACTATAACATTATATCAAATTCATTCCATAATATTCAAAAATGATATTTATAGAAAATTCATCTTTATTCATAAAAGTTGGAGTCTTACAATATGCAATACGACACTAAAATGTCCCTCAAACATAAAATAGACATTGTCCTCAATGGCTAAGATAGGAAAAATTAAAAGAGAGGACTTCCCTGAAAATATAGCATGTTCCTCCTTGTCTGCTAAGTCTGAAGAATAGGCCAGACACATTAGAATAAATCGAGAACTGTTAGGTTTGTAATATTCATGAACGCAATCAAATTGCACAAAATAAGCGGAAACGTGATAAACAAGAGTTTTAAAATTTTACAAACCATATACCCGGATCACCCTTTATGCACAATTATTAATTAAATCAAAATATGAAGAACAAGAATCATACCCTTGAAGATTCGAGCTTCCTCAGGTACAAGTTCACCTCTAATCTTTTTTCGCGTTCAACTTGAATCCACCGGGTTTTGTTCCTTCCTTTGATCAACGTTAGCCACCTAAGTGTTTGGCCTCTAGAGGTGATCCACCAAGGAAGAAGAAATTTTCAAGAAGAAGGGTGGTTGGCTAAACCCTAGTTTTCTATCTCTATAGAAAAAGAGCGTACTCTCCAACTATTGGAATTACGTATCTTGATATCTGATATAAGACTCACCTTATAAAGATATCAGGTAACCCTATTTAATTAAAAATAAGGTATTATTTATTTAATTAAACTCTTTTAATTAAATGGGCTCCCTAATCTTATTAGGGATAATTAATTAAACTCCTTTATCTAATTTTTCCTCCTAATCCTATTAGGAATAAATGAGAGTACTTATATTAAATTAATTCCTAAACTCTTTTAGAAATTAAAATAATAATAATTGTAATAATATTAATAACTCATCTTATTAATTTATATTTAATATTTCAAAAATATTAAATAATAAATATTAAGCTATTTAATTTATTCTATCACCATAGATTAAATTAAATATACTTAATATATTATTACGATTATTCCATTACCTTCTTAAATAATTATTTTTTCTTTTATGGTGTGACCCTTTAGGTTCTCCATATTAAACCGGTTGTGAATAAATCAATTAGAACAATTCTAATCTTATTTAAATAAATAAATTAAATAATTTATTTATTTAAATAAATAATATTTATTCTACAATAGGGATAAGCCTCCCTAGCGATCAACGACTTTCCAGATAATATAGATTTCAACATTAATCATAAAAGAACCTTTGAGTAAATAGTTACCGTACAATACAATCCTTCCACCATAGAATGTCCCAAATAAATATAAGACATAGAATTACTGTCAAGTCTTATTTTATTTAATTATATGTATTTCGACTCTTAAATGCACAACAACAAATAATGCAAATTAGAAACTGCTTTCTAATTTCATTCTGCCTTGGCCAAGGACTACTTGGTTGTCATTTATCGAATCACATAGGACATTTCTCTTCTTTTACTAGAAGCGGTAGATTCTTTATTGATCATACATTATCTCCATGTACAACTTATTATACCTAAGCATACCCTTTGATATACCTTAAGGGTCTTAAGGAATAAATCAAAGTATAACTCATCATACACAAGATACTATGATGATCTCAAGTCCAAGGATCACTTGTACTACTATCACTATACGAATTCCTATTGACAGACAAGTAAAACTCCATTAAGTATACCTTAGCGAGCCACGTTCAGTGAAATTATTCTCTAATAAGCACCTACATACTTGCTTTAGTGTCTCCACACAAATGATCATGAGATCAATCATCCTCATCCAATGAGCAAGCAACGTATGTACCAATCTATCCGGATTCACTAATCCCCAATTTAGTAATCCAACGATTGGAAACTATTTTAGTTTTAAGCTTTCTAAGAATTTACATCTCATTAGAATGATCATCATCATTATTCTAAAAGCACTGCTTAAAACTATGGGTTTATCACATATTATAAAACAACATCAGGTAGATAGTTAAAAGCCTTTAATAAATTAATACTTTTTATTAATAAATAAATAAGATTGTTACAAAGTATATATTTTATCATCAAACATGATTGGCTTGTGTGCAAACTACTTTCAATCTCCCACTTGCACTAAAGCCAATCGCCATGGTATCTCATACCCTTCTTCTCTAAGTGACAATTATCCTGCTGTTGGATAAGCTTTAGTTAATGGATATGTAATGTTGTTCTTGAGATTTCACTATCTCTATAGTGATTTCCCATCTTTCAATGCTTCGTATAATCAAATGAAAGTGCCACAACACATGTTTAGATCCAAGATGAAACTTAAGAACTATTCCTAGTTCTGTAGTGAACTTTTCATCCAAACAATCAACTTGTAGCTTCATTTATAGTTATATACTTTGTCTTTATCACTAAACCATCAACTTTTTGCTGTTTGGAACCTTTCCAATTCACTGCACCACAGTTCAAGGTAACACTTTACCTTAAAGGTGATTTTCTGTCATCTTGGTTTGTCTGAAAAACTTGAGTTTGTTAAGCCCTCTAATTTTAATTTAGACTCACCATAAATTTTAATCACATCCTTAGTGTCGATTAAGTACTTTAATATGTTTTTCACTGACTCATAGTGAACTTCTCCAGAATATGATTGATCAACATTAGGTCTTATACATTTCATTACATACATGATAGTTACTCATGCGATCTCTCTTTTATGAGTTTATGGGGACTATTAAGAGAGATACACTCTATGGCTCATCAACATGAGACATCTCTTGGAGTTTACCATGCTAAACGACTTTAGTATCAAATGAATATACATTTTTTAGGTTAAGTCGAGCATCCTCTTGAATCTATCTATATAGATTTGTATCCCCAATTAAGACACTCTTCCCAAATCATTCATGGAGTAATGTTTAGACAACTTTATCTTTACTGATTATAGCATTAATATATCATTCGTTATCCATAGTATATCAACATATAATATTAGGAATGTCGCGTCGCTCCCACTGAGCCTTTTGTACACACTAGGTGCATTCTTATTTGTGATAAAATCAAACTATTTTGATTGTCTCATCAAAACGAATGTTCCATTTTTGAGAAGTTTACTTCAATCCATTTCTCTGAGTGTCTACAACTCTTACCTCATCGTATGTAACTGGATTATCATCTTCTATGATGCGTACCTCATCATCATCATCTATGATGAATCCATACCTCCCGTGTATCTTCTATTATTCCAGTTTTATTATTGGCCAGGTACAATAGGTCTATCTATAGGTTCCTCTTATTTGACTTCTAGTGTTTTGTGGTTCTTGAACTCTTCAAGATGTATTATCCTCCCACTAGCCCTTTTAATGATAAACATCTTTATCTTAGAAGGCGGCATGTTTCGCAATAAACACCTTTTGCTAAGTAGGATTATAGAACATATACCATAAACTTACTTTAGAATGTCCCACAAATATGTACTTGTCAAATCTTGTCCCAAGCTTATCTTTTGAACCCTTTTCATATAAGCTGGACAACCCCTTATCTTAACTTACTTAAAATTAGGAATCCTTCCTGTCCATAACTTTTATGGAGTCTCGTGGTCGGATTTTGAGGTTACCTTTTCGTAGATATGTAGCCATTTCTAGGGCATGACCCTTGAAGGATACTGAAATATTTGTAAAATTATTATGGACTGCACCATGTCCAACAAGGTACAACTTTTCCTTTCAGATACATCAATCAATTATTGCGTATCAAGAGGCGTCCATTATGAGAAAACCATTTCAGATGATCTAGAAACTTATTGCACAAGTATTTATTCCTTGATCTAATCAAAGAATCTTAATACTTTGCCAATTTGTTTCACTTCTGATTTCTTTGAACCGTTCAAATAATTCACACTTGGTATTTTAGCAAATACACACATTCAACTCTTTGAATGATCATCTCCTTTTCTTATACTAATTTGTTCAATATGCAAAATTATTTTCACGTAAGTCAAGTATACAAAATCCATTAAGTGATATTCCAGTTCTATACAAAACATTATTATTATAAATAGAACAACAATTGGTCTTAAATATTATACCAAAGATTTCATTGTCCAACAACAAAATGGAAATAATTTTTCTGACAAGAATTGGAATACAATAACAACTTATTGACTTAATAGATTTGCCCGTTAGAATTGCTAAACTATAAGTTTCTATGGCTAATGTAACAATCTTTGCTTCATTTTCCACACATAGGATTACTTATATTTGTTTAGCTTTCTACTTCTACTTGGTCCCTTCATAAATCTATATTTAAGATAACCAAAGTCGGTATCCAATACCCAAGTAGAACTTTAACTTAAAGAAAATTTTATTTTAAATCATGAACAAATTTGTATTTGTAACCGAAACTTCACTAAGCTTCTTTGGTTAGCCTCTGCAAGATGCTTCTCGCAATTTCTTTCCAGTGTCCAGGCTTATTGCAGTGGAAGTAAACTCCTTTGCTATCCGTATCAGTTTTATTCTTATTATCCTTTGTTTTTGCCTTTTTATTTACCTTCTTAGAATCGTTCTTCTTTTCAAAAGATCCTTTGGCCCCTACCTGTAAGACATGGTCTTTCTTGGTTGAAAAGTGACTCTCAACATTTTTCAACATGTTAAGCAAATCAGCGAGGCTGATATCTAGCTTGTTCATATGAAAAATTCACAACAATTATGAAAGGAGTCCGGGAGTGAGTGCAAGATCAAATCTTGGCTCAACTCTCCATCCATGACAAAACACGTTGTCCTAATTGTTCAATCAAATTGATCATGTTAAGGACTTTTGTCTATACTGTAGTGTCATCAGTCATTCTAGATCGGAAGAGCTCCTTAGATATCTGATATCTATTAGTCCTACTTTCCTCACCATCAACCACTTGATGTGCAGGAATATAGTAAGAGCATCCATAGTTTCATGCTGATGATGAAGCTCATTACTCACGAATCTTGAGCATGATGCATTGAGCCAACTGTGCATCATCTTGCCACTTTCTAAAAGTAGCAATCTATTCTTCAGAGGCATTGTCTGCAACCATTGCAGGAAAGACGTATTAAGGACATAAGATAGCTTTTAAGCCATGAGAACTATTCTCAAATTCCTTAACCAATCCGTTTAATTCGGTCTGGTTAAATAACATATTATATGCTTCGCGGTGATAGTAATTTAGATATTGTAAAATTCTGTAAATGAATTTGTAATTAATAACATTTAGGCATACATTCTTTTATTAATTACCAAAATAAATTAGGTCTTGTTTTAAATTGGTATCTCCCACTATTTTCGTCAAACTATATTACCGTCACTAATATAGTTCGGCAAAATCTAATTAAAGATTTGCTAGTGAGAATAAAGATCCCATTTTAAATGTATATAGCCTTGTGGTGACACAACAAGCTATATATAAATAAATAGGTAGAAAACTCTTGTCAATTACATCAACTATGCAACTCATTGTATTTTGCCTCTTAGATCATAATTGTAAGACCCCAACTTTTATGAATAAAGAATAATTTTCTCGAAATATATTTTTGAATATTATGGTGTGGATTTGATATAATGTTATAGTTGTGGGTAATATTTACAAATTTTGCAAACTAAGCAAGTGGTTATATAATATTCGATTGGTCGGGGAATATTCGTTTTAACAGAGAATATTCGTACGACGGCACAATAATTGGTGGACCCCACAACGGAAGTATTGTCGTAGTTAGAAAACGACAGAATTATCTTTTTATAAGAATAAAGGCGAAAGTGTTACCTTTAAACTGTTGAACTACCCAGTAGTAAAAGTACAGTAATACGCGTGGTTGCATAGTAACACACGGTATTGATTATTGATGCTTACGTGAGAAGTCACTCAGTTATACTCAATTATTGCTACAGTAATTGCTGCATCATATCTCTCATATTATTGATTCAATTATTGTCACAGTATCATCTGCATAATATTTATTATTATTAAATCAATAATTGAGACGACAAAGTTATTCATATTATTATTTACAATATTGATAATGTCTAGAAGTTCTGTCAAGGAGAGGTTTGGTCACCTAATTGCACGCCAATTAGGAGAAATCATGTCGAAAGCCCCTCTTTCACAGGAACGACTTGGGTTGTTAAATATTGTGAGTTATAATATTAATGATGAATAAGTTCGTGTTGATTAAAGATGAAATTGATAGTTCCATTGTGTTGGGATTATTAGTGTTAGTGGAAATCGACATTTATTTCGATAATAATTGATGTCTAGAGGTTATATTAACCAATCAGGTAATTAATTGGATAAATGAGCAATTAATTGCTATTATTTCACATGCTAAACTATTTATTCATATGTGTGTACTATTGATTCACATTCATGTACTATTAGGGGAGGTGGTGCAAGATTAATAATACTTGCATGACTAAATTAAAAATGGAGGTATAGATGAAGGTACTATACTTTAATTAGTTTTTTCACATGATTATACTATTAAGTTACATGAATGTACTTTTGATTCACATTATTTACTATTAGGGGAGGTAGTGAAAGTTTGATAATACTTGCAGGACTAAATTAAAAATGAAGAAAAGAGGAAGGTATTATAATTGTAATATTTCGAGCTCCAAAAGCGTGCAATTATCGAAACTATATTTTCCTATAAATAAAGCTCATTCTTCTTTCATTCTCACCAATTCGCTAAGTCTCACAAGAATGCTTATTATAGAGAGAAATTGTAGAGTGAAAGAAGAAGAAAGTCTGCTACTTCACTATTCCAAAGATATCCGCTTTCTTCTAAGGTAAGGGTATTATTTCTTTCATATTCATGAAGAGAGTTATTTTCTTTCAATACTGTAAGGGTTGTTGTAACGAATTTAGAAATTCGGATCCTTTGTAAAATATTTGAAAGAATTAAATAATGAATAAAATAACCTTATTTGTCATTATATGTGTTAATAAGATGTATGTCGCTTATAACCTAGAAACGCGTTAACATCATAGTATTTGAACCACGTGAATGAATTAAAGTGTTTGAATTTCCAAGACGAAAATAAAAGTTTTCCGAGAAAGTTTACGAAAAACACTATTCACCGTTTAACGTTTGGGAGTTATTTTTGAACTTCCGAGAAATACGTAAAGTTATAATATCAAGACGAGATGGATTATGTAATAATAATCTAAGTATGGAAAACAAAATATTTCGCATATGGACTTAATTTGGGAACGTTGGTTTATTAAGCGTTAAAGAAAGAAAGTTGTAATCGTATGATGCGTATGCATTATACGAGGTAATGAGCATGAGTATAATACGATGTATTATACTATTATGTATGGAGAATGAAATAACGTATATTATGAATTAGTATACGAGCTAGCCTACGAGAATTATACGTGGTGTATATTTGTTAAGTTGTTTAATTAAATGTAATAGACTTGTAAGATTATTAGCTTAATAATAGAAGTCCAATAGAAAGTAATATTCAAGCCCAAGTGTTTGATATGTCATGAGTCCAAATTATTGTAGCATAAGCCCAATAAGAAATTAGCTAGATTAATTAGCGAGCCCAATGAATGGGACATGATCCATGGAGCAATCCAAGTGTAAGTGGGTAAACTTGATGGGCAAACATTTTATGTGATGAGCAAGTGTTGTGGCTAGCAAGTTTACTTGGTTGCTAGGTTATGAATAGTAAGGAGGTGGAAGTTGAGGAGGTTAACTAAGGAGGTGGGATGGCCTAAATGTCCATAGTGCCCTCACTTTGAGTTTCCTATAAATACGAAGCTTCATTTCATTTGTTGGTTGTTCAAATTTAATCCAACTCCTCTCAAGATAAATAACTTACTTAGTAGAAAGAATAAGCCACATAAACACTTATAAGCCAACTTTTGCTAGATTTTCCAAAGTGAAGTGAAGTAATAGTCTTCAAGTGTAAGACTTATATCTATTATCTTCATCTTTTCTATGATAAGATTGATAGAAAAGTGGGATGGTTTGATGATAACATGTAATAAGTCATTGATGAATGAACTTAAGCTGAATAAGTTGAATAAGCAACTTGAACCTAAATAAGTTGATGAACTTGTGAAGAACTTGCCATATGTTTGTCATATGATGTTAGTATGTTCAAAATAGTATGTGAACATTGATTGATGGACTTAAGTTCATGGTAAGTCATAAGCATGAGAATTTATAGTTAATAAGTTGAATAAGTCATTGACATATGAGAATAAGTCAAAACCTACTTTGATAATAAGTTGGTGTAATAAGTAACTTGAAATGTTTATATGTTGATTAAAATCTATTTAGAATGTTTAGTAATGAAGCTTTGCCGGAATTCACACGATTGGACGATTATCGTCGAATTCATGAAATTCTCTAAATGGATGTCGTATTTTGTGTTTGAAGTCGTAAACATTGGTTTTCGATGGAGACAAGTCATATTTTGCATTATAGAGTTGCGGACTCGAAAATGGCCGGATTTTAACTTAGAACGAAGAAACGAGCATTGAACGTTCATGAACGTTTATCATTTTCGTTAAAAATAGACTAATAGGTGAAATTTTAGTAAACAAAGTCAAATAGATAAAATTCTTGCATGAACACATAGAGTATGTGATTTGTGAACCGTAGGCTCTTGAACGAGCCAATTCGGACTTATAATAAAGATGTTTCGAGTCCGGGAGTTTCACAAAATTTCAAAACTGTGAAAAATTTCTGTTGCACAGAGCTGGGGCCGTGGCGCCAGCCCAAGGCAAATAAGCCCGCGCCTCAGCGCCAAAATGGCCATCAGCCCCTGGAGAGTCACGCCGCAGCGCGACCCGTAACGAAGGGACTCGCGCCGCAACGTCGAGTCCGGGTTGTGGGAAATAATAGGTGACGCCGTAGCGCAGCACTAAGAGTAAATAGTTGGCGCCACAGTGCCAGCCTTATAACCTAGACAATAAAGAATGTTTACATGTTAAAAATGGATGGTAATTGATGAACAATTAATTAAGAATCTTAATGAAATATTGTTAAGACATAATTAAGCATTAAGTATGAACACTTTGGGTTAAGATTAAGTCGATTATTATGAACGTAAGAATGACGTAATGGAAAGTCAGAACCTATAATAACAAATCTAATACGTAATTAGATTGAGAAGAAGGGTAAGATTCTTTAGAAACAATGTATGCTCATTCATGACCTAATGTACTATGTGATGTTATCATCTACTGTAGAGACTTAAGGACCTAAAGTGCACATGTTATAAACTATAGCAGACACTAAAGGCAAGTACTCTAACCCTTGTTCCAGTTCGATCTGGACAAGTCCTTGTGATTCACGTATTCTTCACATTAGTTAATGTTTGAGGAAGTCAAAGCCAATTCTTTTGGCTAGACGTATGCTATGTTATTCTATCAAGTGTTGATAAGGGATTTGCCAAACTAATATTGTTATGGTTTTCAAAAGTAGACTAAGTATGCTAAAAATGTTTTGTCGTCAAACGACAAGCATGTGAGATTGCCACAACTTAAACGTATACACGTTTAATGAATGTAGTGTTGATCAACATAGAGTACTATAGGCTGATCACCTAGACGTGCTCGTAAGTTATGCCGGACTTACGGACTTAGTGTCGGGACGTCCTTTTTCAAAGTACTTAGGATATACTTACGGTCTTGAACCGGAATTGATGTTTTACTGAATATTGTTGTTGTAACACATTTTGAATGAAAAGAAGTACTACATTGAATTGTCGATAGTACTTCATAGCTATTGTTCAGTTATTGAAGATATACTATTTCTATGTTTCAAGTATGCTATTTCCCTAGAATTATTGTACTTTCTGAGCTAGTTAGGCTCATTCTTGCTTGAAACATATGAATGCAGCTAAGACCTAATGTTATTTATGGATCCGCAGGATAAAGGATAAAGGCGAAGGTGAAGGCGAACCCGTAGATTACATATGTAATAATATAGGTTTTGTAAGAATAATACGATCGATATTATGATAAAGACAAATGTATTGGTTGTAAAGAACCTAGGCAATGTAAATATTTTGTCTTATATATATATAAGACATATCCGTTCTTTTGAGGCATTTAAATTGAATGTTTATGTGAACTGTAGCACCGTGAAGCACCATCTGTCTGGTTGGAAGATACCCGGATTTGGGGGCGCCACGGAGTTGGTATAAAAGCATTAGGTTATAAAACTTAAGGGGGGAAATAAATCTTAAGTCATAACCTTAAGAAAAGTCAAAGAATAAAAGATGGAAGTTAACCTTATAAAAATGCATTATATATATGTTATGTGTTTTGATTATTCTACTAATGTGTACTAATTAAACTTTTGTGTTGTTGTAGATGTTAGGAGAAAATATAGACGCACAGGTAGTCAGTAAAGGATCGGTTAATAAGGTGGAGATTATACCAAGTCCCATAGCAGCAGATCCCGAGATAGTGGTGGTTGAGTCTGGAGACTCAGAAAGTTTAGATCTCATGTCAGTGTTTGACGGCATGTTGGAAGAAGAAGTGGAGGTAGTATCCTTCAACCCCGTAGCAATAGCAGCAGAGATGGCTCCAGGGGAGTCAATGATGTAAATGTTCATGTCAGTACTGGATAGAAATATCCACTACTGTCAGGAGGTTAAGGAGCTCAAGGTAGAGCTCCAAGCTGTTATAGAAGATAAGACGGACGTGGAGTCCATGTGGGAGCAGGAACATAATGAAAGGGTTTTGGCTAAGGACAATGTCCATGAGTTGAAACAGGAGGTCTTTGAGCTCAAGGGGGAGCTACAGACCAAGAAGAAGAAAATAGGGAGGATGTCCTATATTAGTAGGAGTTCTCATGAGGGACTTCCAAATTGCAAGTAGTCAAGTTATCCCGTCGTTTGAGGCGGCGTGATGCACGTGGCATACTATCAGCCGTGATATTATCGCCGGTCCTGCCAAGGAGGATTTTGAGAATGCCTTAAGGCAAATGTAATCTAGTAGTGGCTAGAGTAGTTAGATATGTATATAATATTTTCTGTAATCTAAAACCTAGTTTCTTCTAATATTTTCTATAAGTTAAATATGTTTAAAACATAGCTTAATGAGAATAGAGAGAAGATGATGTTAGAAATGATTTCATATGGTTGAAATCATGAGAAAAGAAGAAATAAGAACTTAGAAATTTAGTTTATAAATTTCTTAAGGAAGTATAAGATTAAGAAGCCCAGATTTGAAACGATCCGAGTGGATTATATGAATAAGTATGTTAAATAAGTAAGGAATAATGTTTTATAACATCAAATTCCAATAAAAAGTGGAATCGTAATCCAAAATATCGATTAAAATAAAGAACGAAGAACACGAAGAACACGCGAAGAACATGAAGAACATTGTTGATGGACAAATTTAAAATCATTGTAGTGTAATTATTGTTGATGGACAAGTTTAAAACCATCGCGTATAAGTTAGCTATGTATTGCTTGGTTAGGAACGGTAGAAACGTTCATGAAGAACGAATTAAAACTTCGCTATAACGAAGTTATGGCGAAAATTTCGTAAAAGACGAACGAGAATTTAAAAGTTAGTAAATGAACCCGAACGTGTAGGGTTTCATAAGAAAGTAAGAAAACATAGAAAACGTGAGTCGTGGACTCAAGAACGAACGAGTTTCAAGTTTGGATGACCGAATTACGGATGAACAAACGAAGAACGTTAAAAGCGTAAAATGAACAAAGGGCGAAGATCAAGCGAATCGAATGACACGTTAATGGATTCAAAATGAAGTTCTGTCCAAGGGGTATTGAAGTACATAAGATAAGGAAAAGAATGGCTTTGGAACGACCTCGTTCTGAGTTATAATGAAGGAGTTATGAGATCGGGAAGTGAGCATCTCAAAGAATTTATTTAACACTTTGAAAAATTTCTAGGGTTTTATCTCTACGCATGATCTTGGATAGATCGTGGGAAGTGGCACTTGTTGAGCTGGGTCGTAATCTTCTAGAGAGTGGCGCCTCAGCGTGAGAGATAACAAAGGACTTGGCGCCCTTGACCTCGACTGGGAAGAGAGAGATAGAAGTGGGTCAGCCAGCATGTTAGAGAGAGAAAGGAAGAGCACGACGCCATGCCACGGCAGGTAATGCCTTAAATGAGATTTTAAATGCTCAATTACTAGGAGATGTGCAAGAAATAAATATGAACATATAGTTCACCTAAAATAACACTTCAACAAATGACTTAAACCTTTATTAAAGGTTGAACGTAAAGATTAAACAAGATTAAATAACAAAGAATATAAATCACGAAGTTACGTAATAGATGTCCGGGGACCGTAGTCAGGATGAACGAATGTGAGGAATTGCTATGGTTGTGATTCCTTAGACGTTGAGTGATGAGGGTAATTAATAACATTTTGATGTTATATCATGATAATGAGTGATAAGTGTGAAGCGTATAGGCCAGCAGTGAACGCGACGTTATTCTTATGAACGATTGGTCTTAGCATACAACAATTGGTATGGCTTCGAAACTAAGAACGAGTAATGAACATGGGATTCATGTAATGGATAATGAAAGTATTAAATAAGATAAGAAAATAAATCATCCAAGATGATGAACGTTTTGAGTAAGACATCTCCGTATGTCATAAAACCGTAAACTGGTAAAGGAAGTTAGTCGCGTAAACTTATATTGCAAGAACGTGAACCTTAAGAAGTAAAGCTAAGTAAACCAATGCATAAGTTCAATATAGGACTAATTGGTGTTTATGTTTTCTCCATATGTGTGATATAGGAATTGAAATGAGCAGTTCAGCATAAGTTGTAGCTGGGCGTAAGGCAAGTTTCCTAACTTTATTCATATTACATGAATGCTAGTTTCTTAAACTTCTCAGATGTTGTACTTGAGTAGTTCTGTCTATGTGCGAATGTGAGATATTTGTACAATGTGGTAGAACGTATGAGGCCTTGAGCCATAATTTGAACACTTCAGTGTTTCTATGATATGAATTGTTCTGTGATTGAGCTGTTCAATACAAGTATGTTCTGTTTATACATGAACCGTTATTGTTAAGTCTGTGCTAATGATTCTAGCCAGACAGGATGTGTATGAAAAAGGTAGAGGGATGAAAGTATTTCAAAGTGAAAATAATTGATGGTTTAAGATGATAGGAATCGAGACTATTCCTATTATTCCAGCTGCTTCATAACCTTTGTTCGGTTATCGAAGTTCTAAAGAAATGTTTTAATTTTGAAGTTGTTTGTTCAACTGTTATGACTTGCTGGGCAATTGAATGCTCACACTTGCTTAAAATGAAAAACAATTTTCAGCGAACAAGGTTAAAAGAACTTAAGGATCCCGTAAAGATCAAGCTGACGGTATCCGGATGAAGTACCATTCAGAAGGTAAATGAGCGAGAAGATCAAGTGAAGACTTGTAATATAGAAAGATAAAACTAAACAATAGACTAGTCCAATGAACTATTATGTATCCTTGGTGGCGGATAAAAGTCACTCTTATAAGATGCAATGAATAATGTATTTATTATTATTTGTAATGAAAAAGGTTATAAGGTTTCCAAAACCTGGGATTTGAGAGTGTATGTTGTTATATTTCGGTATATAATGATGTATGTTGGATGAATGATGTACTGAGACGCGTTTTAATCCGGGTGTGAAGATAGACCGGATTTTGGCGTTCTGATAAATTATCTCCAGAGATCTCGATCACGATAAAGTTAGGAGAATTCGACATAATTCTCGGAATGGATTGGTTGATAAATCATGGGGCAATTATAGATTGTCAAAAGAAATGCGTAAATATTAAAACATCAATTCAATCTCATGTAATATTTTACGGGAATAAATCGCCGGGACGTTCGTGTTGTCTTACCATGACACAAACTAGGAAATTATTGAGGAAGGGATGTGTAGGCTACTTGTGTCATGGGGTTGATACCTAGAGAGTGGGAGCGACCATGGAATAAATACCTATAGTGAGTGTAAGACCCCAACTTTTATGAATAAAGAATAATTTTCTCGAAATATATTTTTAAATATTAGATTTGATATAATGTTATAGTTGTGGGTAATGTTTACAAATTTTGCAAAGTAAGCAAGTGGTTATATATTATTCGATTTGTGACACCCCCAAAATAGGTATACATCACCTATTCAGAGTCGCCAAATACATGGTACAGAATATAAATACAATCTTGATTATACAACAAGAGAGTCATGTGAGTTTAAATACAAATAATGTCTTCTAGACAATATCCACTCTCGTGATGAGTCCTTATTACATTTATTGTCACACTATTTAACAAAATAGTGAGCACTACTAGCTAATACTATCATCCGTACCATCACTCACCCGCTCCCAGACTCAAATCTAGCTACGCTCTCATTCCCCAAGAGAACAAAGGAAAGAAAGGGTGAGCTCAACTAGCCCAAGAAGAAATATTATGACTAAGATAATGCGTAATAAATTATCATTAGCCTTCAACAAAGTTAAACCGATAAAATATAACAAACATCAAGTTTAATCTGCAATGAACAAGCATTCCATTAGAAGAGTCAAGTAGAGAATAAAATCTACTATCTTCTATGATTTAAAAGGTTTTCATGACTTTTATCATTTGAGACTCGACAATAAATAATCCACATCATTGAATCACCCCTGCACTATGGCCAAGGATATTCTTTAGTATCACGACCATAATTATCCATGCACTACGGGCCAAGAATATTTGTGTATTCATTAATGGTCATGATCATGCCAACAACTGTCCATCAATGCACTACGGACCAATGAGGACTTTTACCACATCATTTGTGACATTACGGTCATGATTATATCTAATAATCCCTGGTCATAATCATACCAAGTCCATCTACGCACTACAGGCCACAGATGACTTTCAAAAAAATATAAATATGAGGATGATAACAATGATAAAAGAATTCAATAAAACAAGTTCATGAATTAATTTATCCAAGAACCAATAACGTCCAAATTGTCAATATGATACTGCTTTGTAAAGTAAAATTCAAGAATGCTCAGAAGAATATTTCCATGAAAAGATACTGGATGAAGCCTTAATTATCAAGGATATTCCACTAATTTCATGGAGTATAGAAGTCCAAACTTTAACCAACCGAGTATAATAAAGAATGGAATAACAAAAAAATCACCATGCATGCGGTATTGCAGATCGACAAAAGTTATTCAAAATGTAATAATAATTAATGAGAACGAATGTCGTGAAATTCACACCGACAAGATGTTCCAATGTAATAATAAAGAATGGAATAACAACAGAAATCACCATGCATGCGGTTACTTAGATATATAGGTTATTCCAACGTAATACTAATAAGGATGGAATCGGTCCCAGTAAACGCATGCATGTGATATTCCAACAAAATAATAATAAAGACGGAACCAGTCCCACCAGAAATGCATGAATATGATATTCCAATGTAATAATAAAGATTTTAATCAGTCCCATGAAAACGCATGCATGTGATATTCCAAATGTAATAGTAAAGACGGAATAATAGAAGAATGTTTCCAAGTATAGGGTAGCTTCACAGATACAAAGTTATTCCAATGTAATAATAAAGAATGGAATAATAGAAGATTTTACTATGCAAACACTATGCAGGCACTATGCAAACACTATGCATAATAAAATATAATATATTCTAATTATTGTCTAATAAAAAGATAACTTTATAAAAGTATTACGCTTTTATATAAAAAGATTTTATTATGCAAAACACTATGCGCAGACACTATGCAACACTATTCATAATAGAATATAATATATTCTATTTATAGAATAACTTTATAAAAGTATTCTGTTTTAAATAAAAAGATTTTATGTATTATTACATTAATAATACCAACAAAACTGAGTGACTTATCACGTAAGCATCAATAATTAATACCGTAGTGCTACTATGCAACCACGCCAGACATCGCATTTTTAACACCGGTATTTCAACAGCTTAATCAGTAAAACTTCCATTGTTATTTTTATAAAGTATTTTTATCGCTTTTCTCAATCCGACAATAATTTCATTATAGGGGTCCACCAATGATTGTGCTTGTCATGTATTTAATATTCCTATTAAAATGAATATTCCCGATCAATCGAATATTATATAACAACTTGCAGTTTTTGCAAAATTTATAAATATTACCCACAACTATAACATTATATCAATTTCATTCCATAATATTCAAAAATAATATTTATAGAAGATTCATCTTTATTCAAAAGTTGGGTTTTACAATCTCCCATTCTTATGAAATTTTTGCCCTCGAATTTAGGGTACGTGCACTGGTATGTCGAAGAGGAAAGGATACCTTGATTTCATTTCGATTCTAACTCCCAAGTCATTTCCTCAACATCGTGGTTTCTCCACAAAACTTTAACTTGAGGTATAACCTTGAAAAGTAGAATATGTTCCTTCTTATCCAAGATTTGAACAGGAACTTCTTCATACGTCAAATCTTCCGCTATTTCGTCCGGTTCTAACTCAATAATGTTGTTCGGGTCTTCCACATATTTACGTAGCATGGATATGTGAAAAACTTTATGAACACGGTAGACATACTGGCGATGGCGAAGTCTATTGACAATAATTGAATCAAATAATGTGAGATACTTATGCAAAGAATTATCGTAACAATAATTGAACAAAAGCGAGTGACTTCTCACGTAAGCATCAATAATCAATACAGTGTATCTCAAGTGCAACTCGCATATTCTTTGTACTTTTAACACCGGTGTTTCAAACAGCTAACTAAAAAATTCACTAGTTATTTTCATAAAGTATTTTTGTCATTTTCTTAATCCGGCAATAATTCCGCTTGTAGGGTCCATCAATGATTGTGTCGTTGTATGCGAATATTCCCCGTTAAAATGAATATTCCCACCAATCGAATATTATATAACAACTTATGTACTTTGCAAAATTTATAAATATTATCCACAACTATACCATTATATCAATTTCACTCCATAATATTCAAAAATAATATTTATAGAAAATTTACCTTTATTCAAAAAGTTGGGGTTTTACACGATTGGTCGGGGAATATTCGTTTTAACAGGGAATATTCATACGACGGACAATCATTGGTGGACCCTACAACGACAAAAAATATCTTTCTATAAAAATAATCTATGAGATGTTACCGTTAAATCATTGAACTACCCAGTAGTAAAAGTACGAAGAATATGTGTGGTTGCATAAGAGTACACTGCAGATTGATTATTGATGCTTACGTGAGAAGTCACTCAGTTATACTCAATTATTGCTACAGTAATTGCTGCAGGATATCTCTCATATTATTGATTCAATTATTGTTACAGTATCATCTACATAATATGATATATTATTAAATCATTAATTGAGACGACAAAGTTATTCATATTATTATTTGAAATATTGACAATGTCTAGAAGTTCTGTCAAGGAGAGGTTTGGTCACCTAATTGCGCGCCAATAAGGAGAAATTCTTATCGGAAAGCCCCCTCTTTCCTTGGAACGACCTGGTTGTTAAATATTGTGAATTATAATATTAATGATGAATAAGTTCGTGTTGATTAAAGATAAATTTTATAGTTCCATTGTGTTGGACTTATTTGTGTTAGTATAATTGATGTCTGGAGGTTATATTGTTCAATTGGGTATTCGGGACACTTTTCATGTTGGAGTACTATTCACGAGTTACTATTCATTAGTTACTATTCATGAGTTACTATTCACGAGTTACTATTCATGAGTTACTATTCACGAGTTACTATTCATGAGTTACTATTCACGGGGTACTATTCACCCGTATGATATATTTCTTTTCGGTCCAAATCATTTTTGGGTAAAATATTATTCCATGAGAAGATGTGCTAATTTTTCAGACCGTTGGTTGAAGATATAATAGTAAATCAATATGGACCGCTGAGGGAAAGTATAATAGTAAATAAATATGGATCGCTGGTTTAAAGTTTTAATAGTAAATCAGTATGGACCGTTGTTTTAAGTTTTAATAGTAAACCAAGTTTTAATAGTAAACCAATATGGACCGTCCGTTTAAAAGTAAATCAATCTGGACCGTTCATCAATTAGTTACTATTCAGTCCATTCTCCTATAAATAGAAGCTCATTCCTTCATTATTTCTTACGAATTCACTGAAACTCTAGAGGGAGAAACTATAGAGAGAAAGAAGAAAAATATTCTGCTACTTCACTACTTCAGTATTCAGTTTTTCTAAGGTAGGGAATATTATTTGTTGTACTTGAGTTTGTTAAGCCCTCTAATTTTAATTTAGACTCACCATAAATTTTAATCACATCCTTAGTGTCGATTAAGTACTTTAATATGTTTTTCAACGACTATAGTGAACTTCTCGTAATATGATCGATCAACATTAGGTCTTGTACATTTCATTACATACATGATAGTTACTCATGCGATCTCTCTTTTATGAGTTTATGGGGACTATTAAGAGAGATACACTCTATGGCTCATCAACATGAGACATCTCTTGGAGTTTACCATGCTAAACGACTTTAGTATCAAATGAATATACATTTTTTAGGTTAAGTCGAGCATCCTCTTGAATCTATCTATATAGATTTGTATCCCCAATTAAGACACTCTTCCCAAATCATTCATGGAGTAATGTTTAGACAACTTTATCTTTACTGATTATAGCATTAATATATCATTCGTTATCCATAGTATATCAACATATAATATTAGGAATGTCGCGTCGCTCCCACTGAGCCTTTTGTACACACTAGGTGCATTCTTATTTGTGATAAAATCAAACTATTTTGATTGTCTCATCAAAACGAATGTTCCATTTTTGAGAAGTTTACTTCAATCCATTTCTCTGAGTGTCTACAACTCTTACCTCATCGTATGTAACTGGATTATCATCTTCTATGATGCGTACCTCATCATCATCATCTATGATGAATCCATACCTCCCAGGTATCTTCGGTACTATTCCAGATTTACGATTCGGTTGTGGTACAATAGGTCTATCTATAGGTTCCTCTTATTTGACTTCTAGTGTTTTGTGGTTCTTGAACTCTTCAAGATGTATTATCCTCCCACTAGCCCTTTTAATGATAAACATCTTTATCTTAGAAGGCGGCATGTTTCGCAATAAACACCTTTTGCTAAGTAGGATTATAGAACATATACCATAAACTTACTTTAGAATGTCCCACAAATATGTACTTGTCAAATCTTGTCCCAAGCTTATCTTTTGAACCCTTTTCATATAAGCTGGACAACCCCTTATCTTAACTTACTTAAAATTAGGAATCCTTCCTGTCCATAACTTTTATGGAGTCTCGTGGTCGGATTTTGAGGTTACCTTTTCGTAGATATGTAGCCATTTCTAGGGCATGACCCTTGAAGGATACCAAATATTTGTAAAATTATTATGGACTCCACTATGTCCAACAAGGTACAACTTTTCCTTTCGAGATACATCAATCAATTATTGCGTATCAAGAGGCGCCCATTATGAGAAACCATTTCAGATGATCTAGAAACTTATTGCACAAGTATTTATTCCTTGATCTAATCAAAGAATCTTAATACTTTGCCAATTTGTTTCACTTCTGATTTCTTTGAACCGTTCAAATAATTCACACTTGGTATTTTAGCAAATACACACATTCAACTCTTTGAATGATCATCTCCTTTTCTTATACTAATTTGTTCAATATGCAAAATTATTTTCACGTAAGTCAAGTATACAAAATCCATTAAGTGATATTCCAGTTCTATACAAAACATTATTATTATAAATAGAACAACAATTGGTCTTAAATATTATACCAAAGATTTCATTGTCCAACAACAAAATGGAAATAATTTTTCTGACAAGAATTGGAATACAATAACAACTTATTGACTTAATAGATTTGCCCGTTAGAATTGCTAAACTATAAGTTTCTATGGCTAATGTAACAATCTTTGCTTCATTTTCCACACATAGGATTACTTATATTTGTTTAGCTTTCTACTTCTACTTGGTCCCTTCATAAATCTATATTTAAGATAACCAAAGTCGGTATCCAATACCCAAGTAGAACCTTAACTTAAAGAAAATTTTATTTTAAATCATGAACAAATTTGTATTTGTAACCGAAACTTCACTAAGCTTCTTTGGTTAGCCTCTGAAGATGCTTCTCGCAATTTCTTTCCAAAGTGTCCAAAGCTTATTGCAAGTTGGAAGTAAACTCCTTTGCTATCCGTGACGGGCTTTTATTCTTATTATCCTTTGTTTTTGCCTTTTTATTTACCTTCTTAGAATCGTTCTTCTTTTCAAAAGATCCTTTGGCCCCTACCCGTAAGACATGGTCTTTCTTGGTTGAAAAGTGACTCTCAACATTTTTCAACATGTTAAGCAAATCAGCGAGGCTGATATCTAGCTTGTTCATATGAAAAATTCACAACAATTATGAAAGGAGTCCGGGAGTGAGTGCAAGATCAAATCTTGGCTCAACTCTCCATCCATGACAAAACACGTTGTCCTAATTGTTCAATCAAATTGATCATGTTAAGGACTTTTGTCTATACTGTAGTGTCATCAGTCATTCTAGATCGGAAGAGCTCCTTAGATATCTGATATCTATTAGTCCTACTTTCCTCACCATCAACCACTTGATGTGCAGGAATATAGTAAGAGCATCCATAGTTTCATGCTGATGATGAAGCTCATTACTCACAGATGCGAGCATGATGCATTGAGCCAACTGTGCATCATCTTGCCACTTTCTAAAAGTAGCAATCTATTCTTCAGAGGCATTGTCTGCAACCATTGCAGGAAAGACGTATTAAGGACATAAGATAGCTTTTAAGCCATGAGAACTATTCTCAAATTCCTTAACCAATCCGTTTAATTCGGTCTGGTTAAATAACATATTATATGCTTCGCGGTGATAGTAATTTAGATATTGTAAAATTCTGTAAATGAATTTGTAATTAATAACATTTAGGCATACATTCTTTTATTAATTACCAAAATAAATTAGGTCTTGTTTTAAATTGGCATCTCCCACTATTTTCGTCAAACTATATTACCGTCACTAATATAGTTCTAAGAAAATCTAATTAAAGATTTGCTAGTGAGAATAAAGATCCCATTTTAAATGTATATAGCCTTGTGGTGACACAACAAGCTATATATAAATAAATAGGTAGAAAACTCTTGTCAATTACATCAACTATGCAACTCATTGTATTTTGCCTCTTAGATCATAATTGTAAGACCCCAACTTTTATGAATAAAGAATAATTTTCTCGAAATATATTTTTGAATATTATGGTGTGGATTTGATATAATGTTATAGTTGTGGGTAATATTTACAAATTTTGCAAACTAAGCAAGTGGTTATATAATATTCGATTGGTCGGGGAATATTCGTTTTAACAGAGAATATTCGTACGACGGCACAATAATTGGTGGACCCCACAACGGAAGTATTGTCGTAGTTAGAAAACGACAGAATTATCTTTTTATAAGAATAAAGGCGAAAGTGTTACCTTTAAACCGTTGAACTACCCAAAGAGTAAAAGTACGATGAATACGCTGTGGTTGCATAGTAACACACCTGTATTGATTATTGATGCTTACGTGAGAAGTCACTCCGCTTATACTCAATTATTGCTACAAAGAATTGCTTTGCATCATATCTCTCATATTATTGATTCAATTATTGTCACAGTATCATCTGCATAATATTTATTATTATTAAATCAATAATTGAGACGACAAAGTTATTCATATTATTATTTACAATATTGATAATGTCTAGAAGTTCTGTCAAGGAGAGGTTTGGTCACCTAATTGCACGCCAATTAGGAGAAATCCTTATCGGAAAGCCCCCTCTTTCCTGGGAACGACCTGGTTGTTAAATATTGTGAGTTATAATATTAATGATGAATAAGTTCGTGTTGATTAAAGATGAAATTGATAGTTCCATTGTGTTGGGATTATTAGTGTTAGTGGAAATCGACATTTATTTCGATAATAATTGATGTCTAGAGGTTATATTAACCAATCAGGTAATTAATTGGATAAATGAGCAATTAATTGCTATTATTTCACATGCTAAACTATTTATTCATATGTGTGTACTATTGATTCACATTCATGTACTATTAGGGGAGGTGGTGCAAGATTAATAATACTTGCATGACTAAATTAAAAATGGAGGTATAGATGAAGGTACTATACTTTAATTAGTTTTTTCACATGATTATACTATTAAGTTACATGAATGTACTTTTGATTCACATTATTTACTATTAGGGGAGGTAGTGAAAGTTTGATAATACTTGCAGGACTAAATTAAAAATGAAGAAAAAGAGGAAGGTATTATACTGTAATATTTCGAGCTCCAAAACGTGCAATTATCGAAACTATATTTTCCTATAAATAGAAGCTCATTCTTCTTTCATTCTCACCAATTCGCTAAGTCTCACAAGAACAGTTATTATAGAGAGAAATTGTAGAGTGAAAGAAGAAGAGAAGTCTGCTACTTCACTATTCCAGTATATCCAGTTTCTTCTAAGGTAAGGGGTATTATTTCTTTCATATTCATGAAGAGAGTTATTTTCTTTCAATACTCGTAAGGGTTGTTGTAACGACCGAGAAATTCGGATCCTTTGTAAAATATTTGAAAGAATTAAATAATGAATAAAATAACCTTATTTGTCATTATATGTGTTAATAAGATGTATGTCGTTCTATAACCTAGAAACGTCGGAACATCATAGTATTTGAACCACGTGAATGAATTAAAGTGTTTGAATTTCCAAGACGAAAATAAAAGTTTTCCGAGAAAGTTTACGAAAAACACTATTCACCGTTTAACGTTTGGGAGTTATTTTTGAACTTCCGAGAAATACGTAAAGTTATAATATCAAGACGAGATGGATTATGTAATAATAATCTAAGTATGGAAAACAAAATATTTCGCATGCGGACTTAATTTGGGAACGTTGGTTTATTAAGCGTTAAAGAAAGAAAGTTGTAATCGTATGATGCGTATGCATTATACGAGGTAATGAGCATGAGTATAATACGATGTATTATACTATTATGTATGGAGAATGAAATAACGTATATTATGAATTAGTATACGAGCTAGCCTACGAGAATTATACGTGGTGTATATTTGTTAAGTTGTTTAATTAAATGTAATAGACTTGTAAGATTATTAGCTTAATAATAGAAGTCCAATAGAAAGTAATATTCAAGCCCAAGTGTTTGATATGTCATGAGTCCAAATTATTGTAGCATAAGCCCAATAAGAAATTAGCTAGATTAATTAGCGAGCCCAATGAATGGGACATGATCCATGGAGCAATCCAAGTGTAAGTGGGTAAACTTGATGGGCAAACATTTTATGTGATGAGCAAGTGTTGTGGCTAGCAAGTTTACTTGGTTGCTAGGTTATGAATAAGTAGGAGGTGGAAGTTGAGGAGGTTAACTAAGGAGGTGGGATGGCCTAAATGTCCATAGTGCCCTCACTTTGAGTTTCCTATAAATACGAAGCTTCATTTCATTTGTTGGTTGTTCAAATTTAATCCAACTCCTCTCAAGATAAATAACTTACTTAGTAGAAAGAATAAGCCACATAAACACTTATAAGCCAACTTTTGCTAGATTTTCCAAAGTGAAGTGAAGTAATAGTCTTCAAGTGTAAGACTTATATCTATTATCTTCATCTTTTCTATGATAAGATTGATAGAAAAGTGGGATGGTTTGATGATAACATGTAATAAGTCATTGATGAATGAACTTAAGCTGAATAAGTTGAATAAGCAACTTGAACCTAAATAAGTTGATGAACTTGTGAAGAACTTGCCATATGTTTGTCATATGATGTTAGTATGTTCAAAATAGTATGTGAACATTGATTGATGGACTTAAGTTCATGGTAAGTCATAAGCATGAGAATTTGTAGTTAATAAGTTGAATAAGTCATTGACATATGAGAATAAGTCAAAACCTACTTTGATAATAAGTTGGTGTAATAAGTAACTTGAAATGTTTATATGTTGATTAAAATCTATTTAGAATGTTTAGTAATGAAGCTTTCTTAATTCACACGATTGATTTATTATCGTCGAATTCATGAAATTCTCTAAATGGATGTCGATTTTTGTGTTTGAAGTCGTAAACATTGGTTTTCGATGGAGACAAGTCATATTTTGCATTATAGAGTCATGGACTCGAAAATGGCCGGATTTTAACTTAGAAACGAAGAACGAGCATTGAACGCTCATGAACGCTTATCATTTTCGTTAAAAATAGACTAATAGGTGAAATTTTAGTAAACAAAGTCAAATAGATAAAATTCTTGCATGAACACATAGAGTATGTGATTTGTGAACCGTAGGCTTTGAACGAGCCAATTCGGACTTATAATAAAGATGTTTCGAGTCCGGAGTTTCACAAAATTTCAAAATCAAAAAATTTCACATTGCACGTAGTCGGGCCGTGGGCGCCACCCCAAAGGCAATAAGCCCGCGCCTCACCAAAATGGCCATCACCGGAGAGTCAGTCAGCACAGTCACGACCAGAACGAAGGGACTCACTGCCGCAACGTCGAGTCCCAAGTTGTGGGAAATAATAGGTGACAATCAGCGCGCAAAGACTAAGAGTAAATAGTTGGCGCCACAGTGCCAGCCTTATAACCTAGACAATAAAGAATGTTTACATGTTAAAAATGGATGGTAATTGATGAACAATTAATTAAGAATCTTAATGAAATATTGTTAAGACATAATTAAGCATTAAGTATGAACACTTTGGGTTAAGATTAAGTCGATTACTTATGAACGTAAGAATGACGTAATGGAAAGTCAGAACCTATAATAACAAATCTAATACGTAATTAGATTGAGAAGAAGGGTAAGATTCTTTAGAAACAATGTATGCTCATTCATGACCTAATGTACTATGTGATGTTATCATCTACTGTAGAGACTTAAGGACCTAAAGTGCACATGTTATAAACTATAGCAGCACACTAAAAGGCAAGTACTCTAACCCTTGTTCCATTCGATCCGACAAGTCCTTGTGATTCACGATTCTTCACATTAGTTAATGTTTGAGGAAGTCAAAGCCAATTCTTTTGGCTAGACGTATGCTATGTTATTCTATCAAGTGTTGATAAGGGATTTGCCAAACTAATATTGTTATGGTTTTCAAAAGTAGACTAAGTATGCTAAAAATGTTTTGTCGTCAAACGACAAGCATGTGAGATTGCCACAACTTAAACGTATACACGTTTAATGAATGTAGTGTTGATCAACATAGAGTACTATAGGCTGATCACCTAGACGTGCTCGTAAGTTATGCCGGACTTACGGACTTAGTGTCGGGACGTCCTTTTTCAAAGTACTTAGGATATACTTACGGTCTTGAATCGGAATTGATGTTTTACTGAATATTGTTGTTGTAACACATTTTGAATGAAAAGAAGTGCTACATTGAATTGTCGATAGTACTTCATAGCTATTGTTCAGTTATTGAAGATATACTATTTCTATGTTTCAAGTATGCTATTTCCCTAGAATTATTGTACTTTCTGAGCTAGTTAGGCTCATTCTTGCTTGAAACATATGAATGCAGCTAAGACCGAACAGATTTATGGATCCGGCAAGGATAAAGGGAAGGCGAAGGTGAAGGCGAACCCGTAGATTACATATGTAATAATATAGGTTTTGTAAGAATAATACTGATATTATGATAAAGACAAATGTATTGGTTGTAAAGAACCTAGGCAATGTAAATATTTTGTCTTATATATATATAAGACATATCCGTTCTTTTGAGGCATTTAAATTGAATGTTTATGTGAACTGTAGCACCGTGAAGCACCATCTGTCGGGTTGGAAGATACCCGGATTTGGGGGCGTCACAGGTTGGTATAAAAGCATTAGGTTATAAAACTTAAGGGGGGAAATAAATCTTAAGTCATAACCTTAAGAAAAGTCAAAGAATAAAAGATGGAAGTTAACCTTATAAAAATGCATTATATATATGTTATGTGTTTTGATTATTCTACTAATGTGTACTAATTAAACTTTTGTGTTGTTGTAGATGTTAGGAGAAAATATAGACGCACAGGTAGTCAGTAAAGGATCGGTTAATAAGGTGGAGATTATACCAAGTCCCATAGCAAGCAGAGATCCCGAGATAGTGGTGGTTGAGTCCGAGACTCGTAAAGTTTAGATCTCATGTCGGTGTTTGACTCATGTTGGAAGAAGAAGTGGAGGTAGTATCCTTCAACCCGTGAGCAATAGCAAGCAGAGATGGCTCCAGGGAGTCAATGATGTAAATTTCATGTCAGTACTGGATAGAAATATCCACTACTGTCAGGAGGTTAAGGAGCTCAAGGTAGAGCTCCAAGCTGTTATAGAAGATAAGACGGACGTGGAGTCCATGTGGGAGCAGGAACATAATGAAAGGGTTTTGGCTAAGGACAATGTCCATGAGTTGAAACAGGAGGTCTTTGAGCTCAAGGGGGAGCTACAGACCAAGAAGAAGAAAATAGGGAGGATGTCCTATATTAGTAGGAGTTCTCATGAGGACTTCCAGCTACAAGTAGCTGGTTATCCCGTCGAGGCAGGGCAGACGTGGCATACTATCAGCCGTGATATTATCGCCGGTCCTGCCAAGGAGGATTTTGAGAATGCCTTAAGGCAAATGTAATCTAGTAGTGGCTAGAGTAGTTAGATATGTATATAATATTTTCTGTAATCTAAAACCTAGTTTCTTCTAATATTTTCTATAAGTTAAATATGTTTAAAACATAGCTTAATGAGAATAGAGAGAAGATGATGTTAGAAATGATTTCATATGGTTGAAATCATGAGAAAAGAAGAAATAAGAACTTAGAAATTTAGTTTATAAATTTCTTAAGGAAGTATAAGATTCGTAGCGGATTTGAACGATCCGAGTGGATTATATGAATAAGTATGTTAAATAAGTAAGGAATAATGTTTTATAACATCAAATTCCAATAAAAAGTGGAATCGTAATCCAAAATATCGATTAAAATAAAGAACGAAGAACACGAAGAACACGCGAAGAACATGAAGAACATTGTTGATGGACAAATTTAAAATCATTGTAGTGTAATTATTGTTGATGGACAAGTTTAAAACCATCGCGTATAAGTTAGCTATGTATTGCTTGGTTAGAATCAGTAGAAACGCTCATGAAGAACGAATTAAAACTTCGCTATAACGGGTTATGGCGAAAATTTCGTAAAAGACGAACGAGAATTTGAAAGTTAGTAAATGAACCCGAACGTGTAGGGTTTCATAAGAAAGTAAGAAAACATAGAAAACGTGAGTCGTGGACTCAAGAACGAACGAAGTTTCAAGTTTGGATGACCAATTACTTGATGAACAAACGAAGAACGTTAAAAGCGTAAAATGAACAAAGGGCGAAGATCAAGCGAATCGAATGACACGTTAATGGATTCAAAATGAAGTTCTGTCCAAGGGGTATTGAAGTACATAAGATAAGGAAGAGAATGGCTTTGGAACGACCTCGTTCTGAGTTATAATGAAGGAGTTATGAGATCGGGAAGTGAGCATCTCAAAGAATTTATTTAACACTTTGAAAAATTTCTAGGGTTTTATCTCGGCGCCGCAGTACCGGATAGACTGTGGGAAGTGGCACCGCAGCGCGAGCTGGGTCGTAATCTTCTAGAGAGTGGCGCCTCAGCGTGAGAGATAACAAAGGACTTGGCGCCGCAGCGCCAGCCTGGGAAGAGAGGAGATAGAAGTGTCACAAGACAAGCAAGAGAGAGGAAGGAAGGGCACGATGCCAGCAAATACCAGGTGGTAATGCCCAGAAATGAGATTTTAAATGCTCAATTACTAGGAGATGTGCAAGAAATAAATATGAACATATAGTTCACCTAAAATAACACTTCAGCAAATGACTTAAACCTTTATTAAAGGTTGAACGTAAAGATTAAACAAGATTAAATAACAAAGAATATAAATCACGAGTTACGTAACCGATGTCCGGGGACCGTAGTCAGGATGAACGAATGTGAGGAATTGCTATGGTTGTGATTCCTTAGACGTTGAGTGATGAGGGTAATTAATAACATTTTGATGTTATATCATGATAATGAGTGATAAGTGTGAAGCGTATAGACGCTGTGAACGCGACGTTGTTGCTATGAACGATTGGTCTTAGCATACAACAATTGGTATGGCTTCGAAACTAAGAACGAGTAATGAACATGGGATTCATGTAATGGATAATGAAAGTATTAAATAAGATAAGAAAATAAATCATCCAAGATGATGAACGTTTTGAGTAAGACATCTCCGTATGTCATAAAACCGTAAACTGGTAAAGGAAGTTAGTCGCGTAAACTTATATTGCAAGAACGTGAACCTTAAGAAGTAAAGCTAAGTAAACCAATGCATAAGTTCAATATAGGACTAATTGGTGTTTATGTTTTCTCCATATGTGTGATATAGGAATTGAAATGAGCGATTCAAAGATAAGTTGTAGTCAAGCGTAAAGGCAAGTTTCCTAACTTTATTCATATTACATGAATGCTAGTTTCTTAAACTTCTCGATGTTGTACTTGAGTAGTTCGTGCTTATGTGCGAATGTGAGATATTTGTACAATGTGGTAGAACGATGAGGCCTTGAGCCATAATTTGAACACTTCAAATGTTTTCTATGATATGAATTGTTCTGTGATTGAGCCGTTCAATACAAGTATGTTCTGCTTATACATGAACCGTTATTGTTAAGTCTGTGCTAATGATTCTAGCCGATGGTGATGTGTATGAAAAAGGTAGAGGGATGAAAGTATTTCAAAGTGAAAATAATTGATGGTTTAAGATGATAGGAATCGAGACTATTCCTATTATTCCAAATTGCTTCATAACCTTTGTTCTATTATCGAAGTTCTAAAGAAATGTTTTAATTTTGAAGTTGTTTGTTCAATCATATGACTTCTTTCAAATTGAATGCTCACACTTGCTTAAAATGAAAAACAATTTTCAAATAACAAGGTTAAAAGAACTTAAGGATCCCGTAAAGATCAAGCTGACGGTATCCGGATGAAGTACCATTCAGAAGGTAAATGAGCGAGAAGATCAAGTGAAGACTTGTAATATAGAAAGATAAAACTAAACAATAGACTAGTCCAATGAACTATTATGTATCCTTGGTGGCGGATAAAAGTCACTCTTATAAGATGCAATGAATAATGTATTTATTATTATTTGTAATGAAAAAGGTTATAAGGTTTCCAAAACCTGGGATTTGAGAGTGTATGTTGTTATATTTCGGTATATAATGATGTATGTTGGATGAATGATGTACTGAGACGCATTTTAATCCGGAAAGCGTGAAGATAGACCGGATTTCGAGGCGATAAAAGAATTATTATCCAGATCTCGACATCGATAAAGTTAGGAGAATTCGACATAATTCTCGGAATGGATTGGTTGATAAATCATGGGGCAATTATAGATTGTCAAAAGAAATGCGTAAATATTAAAACATCAATTCAATCTCATGTAATATTTTACGGGAATAAATCGCCGGGACGTTCGTGTTGTCTTACCATGACACAAACTAGGAAATTATTGAGGAAGGGATGTGTAGGCTACTTGTGTCATGGGGTTGATACCTAGAGAGTGGGAGCGACCATGGAATAAATACCTATAGTGAGTGTAAGACCCCAACTTTTATGAATAAAGAATAATTTTCTCGAAATATATTTTTAAATATTAGATTTGATATAATGTTATAGTTGTGGGTAATGTTTACAAATTTTGCAAAGTAAGCAAGTGGTTATATATTATTCGATTTGTGACACCCCCAAAATAGGTATACATCACCTATTCAGAGTCGCCAAATACATGGTACAGAATATAAATACAATCTTGATTATACAACAAGAGAGCTATGAGTTTAAATACAAATAATGTCTTCTAGACAATATCCACTCTCAGGATGAGTCCTTATTACATTTATTGTCACACTATTTAACAAAATAGTGAGCACTACTAGCTAATACTATCATCCGGACCATCACTCCGTTCCCCGACTCGTCCTAGCTACGTTCTCATTCCCTGAAGAGAACAGTGAAAGAAAGGGTGAGCTCAACTAGCCCAGTAAGAAATATTATGACTAAGATAATGCAGAATAAATTATCATTAGCCTTCAACAGTGTTAAACTGATAAAATATAACAAACATCAAGTTTAACTGCAGCGGAACAAGCATTCCATTAGAAGAGTCAAGTAGAGAATAAAATCTACTATCTTCTATGATTTAAAAGGTTTTTCATGACTTTTATCGCTGAGACTCAGCTTAATAAATAATCCACATCATTGAATCACCCCTGCACTATGGCCAAGGATATTCTTTAGTATCACGACCATAATTATCCATGCACTACGGGCCAAGAATATTTGTGTATTCATTAATGGTCATGATCATGCCAACAACTGTCCATCAATGCACTACGGACCAATGAGGACTTTTACCACATCATTTGTGACATTACTACCATGATTATATCTAATAATCCTCGGTCATAATCATACCAAGTCCATCTACGCACTACACAAATACGATTGACTTTCAAAAAAATATAAATATGAGGATGATAACAATGATAAAAGAATTCAATAAAACAAGTTCATGAATTAATTTATCCAAGAACCAATAACGTCCAAATTGTCAATATGATACTGCTTTGTAGAGTAAAATTCAAGAATGCTCAGAAGAATATTTCCATGAAAAGATACTGGATGAAGCGCAATTATCAAGGATATTCCACTAATTTCATGGAGTATAGAAGTCCAAACTTTAACCAACTGAGTATAATAAAGAATGGAATAACAAAAAAAATCACCATGCATGCGGTATTGCAGATCGACAAAAGTTATTCAAATGTAATAATAATTAATGTAACCGTGTCGTGTGAAATTCACCACAAGATGTTCCAACAGTAATAATAAAGAATGGAATAACAACAGAATCACCATGCATGCGGTATTAGATATATAGGTTATTCCAACGTAATACTAATAAGGATGGAATCAGTCCCACGTGAAACGCATGCATGTGATATATTCCAACAAAATAATAATAAAGACGGAACCAGTCCCACAAAATGCATGTATATGATATTCCAATGTAATAATAAAGATTTTAATCGGTCCGGCAGAAAACGCATGAACGGATATTCCAAATGTAATAGTAAAGACGGAATAATAGAAGAATGTTTCCAAGTATAGGGTAGCCCGCGTATACAGGTTATTCCAACAGAATAATAAAGAATGGAATAATAGAAGATTTTACTATGCAAACACTATGCAGGCACTATGCAAACACTATGCATAATAAAATATAATATATTCTAATTATTGTCTAATAAAAAAGATAACTTTATAAAAGTATTCTGTTTTATATAAAAAGATTTTATTATGCAAAACACTATGCAGACACTATGCAACACTATTCATAATAGAATATAATATATTCTATTTATAGAATAACTTTATAAAAGTATTCTGTTTTAAATAAAAAGATTTTATGTATTATTACATTAATAATACCAACAAAACCTGAGTGACTTATCACGTAAGCATCAATAATTAATACCGTGCTACTACTATGCAACCACGCCAGACATCGTATTTTTAACACCGTATTTCAACAGCTTAACGGTAAAACTTCCGTCGTTATTTTTATATAAAGTATTTTGTCGTTTTCTCAATCCGGCATAATAATTACATTAGGGGGTCCACCAATGATTGTGCTTGTTATTTAATATTCCTGTTAAAATGAATATTCCCCGATCAATCGAATATTATATAACAACTTGCGTACTTTGCAAAATTTATAAATATTACCCACAACTATAACATTATATCAATTTCATTCCATAATATTCAAAAATAATATTTATAGAAGATTCATCTTTATTCAAAAAGTTGGGGTTTTACAATCTCCCATTCTTATGAAATTTTGCCCTCGAAATTAGGGTACGTACCTGGTATGTCGAAGAGGAAAGGATACCTTGATTTCATTTCAGATTTTAACTCCCAAGTCATTTCCTCAACATCGTGGTTTCTCCACAAAACTTTAACTTGAGGTATAACCTTGGTGCGTAGAATATGTTCCTTCTTATCCAAGATTTGAACAGGAACTTCTTCATACGTCAAATCTTCCGCTATTTCGTCCGGTTCTAACTCAATAATGTTGTTCGGGTCTTCCACATATTTACGTAGCATGGATATGTGAAAAACTTTATGAACACGAGACATACTTGGCAGTAAAGCGAGTCTATTGACAATAATTGAATCAAATAATGTGAGATACTATGCAGCAATTACTGTAACAATAATTGAACAAAACTGAGTGACTTCTCACGTAAGCATCAATAATCAATATCGTGTACTACGCAACAACTCGATATTATTTACTTTTAACACCGGTGTTTCAACAGCTAATCTGTAAAAATTCCGCCGTTATTTTCATAAAGTATTTTTGTCATTTTCTTAATCCGGCAATAATTCCGTTGTAGGTCCATCAATGATTGTGTCGTTGTACGAATATTCCCTGTTAAAATGAATATTCCCCGACCAATCGAATATTATATAACAACTTGCGTACTTTGCAAAATTTATAAATATTATCCACAACTATACCATTATATCAATTTCACTCCATAATATTCAAAAATAATATTTATAGAAAATTTACCTTTATTCAAAAAGTTGGGGTTTTACACGATTGGTCGGGGAATATTCGTTTTAACAGGGAATATTCATACGACGGCACAATCATTGGTGGACCCCACAACGACAAAAATATCTTTCTATAAAAATAACGGCGGAGATGTTACCGTTAAATCTGTTGAACTACCCGGTAGTAAAAGTACAGTAATATGTGTGGTTGCATAGTAGCACACGGTATTGATTATTGATGCTTACGTGAGAAGTCACTCAGTTATACTCAATTATTGCTACAGTAATTGCTGCAGGATATCTCTCATATTATTGATTCAATTATTGTTACAGTATCATCTACATAATATGATATATTATTAAATCATTAATTGAGACGACAAAGTTATTCATATTATTATTTGAAATATTGACAATGTCTAGAAGTTCATCAAGGAGAGGTTTGGTCACCTAATCAAGGCTACCAATAAGGAGAAATTCTTATCTGAAGCCCCCTCTTTCCTTGGAACGACACAGTTGTTAAATATTGTGAATTATAATATTAATGATGAATAAGTTCGTGTTGATTAAAGATAAATTTTATAGTTCCATTGTGTTGGACTTATTTGTGTTAGTATAATTGATGTCTGGAGGTTATATTGTTCAATTGGGTATTCGGGACACTTTTCATGTTGGAGTACTATTCACGAGTTACTATTCATTAGTTACTATTCATGAGTTACTATTCACGAGTTACTATTCATGAGTTACTATTCACGAGTTACTATTCATGAGTTACTATTCACGGGGTACTATTCACCCGTATGATATATTTCTTTTCGGTCCAAATCATTTTTGGGTAAAATATTATTCCATGAGAAGATGTGCTAATTTTTCAGACCGTTGGTTGAAGATATAATAGTAAATCAATATGGACCGCTGAGGGAAAGTATAATAGTAAATAAATATGGATCGCTGGTTTAAAGTTTTAATAGTAAATCAGTATGGACCGTTGTTTTAAGTTTTAATAGTAAACCAAGTTTTAATAGTAAACCAATATGGACCGTCTGCGCTTAAAAGTAAATCAATCTGGACCGCTTCATCAATTAGTTACTATTCACCCATTCTCCTATAAATAAAGCTCATTCCTTCATTATTTCTTACGAATTCACTGAAACTCTAGAGGGAGAAACTATAGAGAGAAAGAAGAAAAATATTCTGCTACTTCACTACTTCAGTATTCAGTTTTTCTAAGGTAGGGAATATTATTTGTTGTACTCGTAAGGGATATTCTTTCTTTCTTATTCATGAAGAGAACTTCTATTATTCCATTCTTTATTATTCTGTTGGAATAACCTGTATACGCGGGATACCCTATACTTGGTGAAATTCTTCTAGTTATTCCATTCTTATTATTCTGGTTGAATAACTTTGTTTATGCTGGCACCGCATACATGGTGAAATTCTTCTAATATTCCGTTCTTTATTATTCTCATTTAATATCCTCGCCTATGCGCTCTGCCTTTAACTCGTTCCATTATTTATTATTCTCGCCGAATATCCTGCTTTTGCGCTTTTCGCGTGCATTACTGGTTCCATTATTAATTATTTTGTCAATATCCCGTCTGCATGCGCTTACGCTTGGACTCGGTTCCATTATTTATTATTCTGCTGGGAATAACCTCGTCTGCGCAGCCTATCGCACGCACGGTGAATCCTTCATTATTCCATTCTTTATTATTCTCGTTGAATAACTCGCCTATGTGGATTACCACATGCATGATGAATGATCATCCGTATTCAATCCTTATTAAATTGTGGAAATGATCTGTCTACGTGGATTACCGCATGGCGGACGAAAATCTATTTACAGTTTCATATATTTTATTATACTTAGTTGGTTAAAGATTTGGCTTCTATACTCCATGAAATTAGTGGAATATCCTTGATATTTGCGCTTCATCCGGTATCTTTTCATGGAAATATTCTTCTGAGCATTCTTGAATTTTACTTCACAAAGCAGTATAAAGTTGACAATTTGGACTTTAGTGAGTTCAGGATAAATTAACTTATAAATCTTTAAAATTTATTCTTGAACCTGTTTTATTGAATTGTCATCATCCTCATTCTTATATTATGTTGAAAGTCATCTTTGGCTTACGTGCATAGATGGACTTGGTATGATTATGACCAGGGATTATTCGGTATAATCATGACCGTAATGTGACGAATGATGTGGTAAAAGTCCTCATTGGCTCATAGTTCATTGGTGGACAATTGTTGGTATGATTATGACCGAGGATTATTCTAGATAGTCATGACCATTGATGATTTCATGAATATCCTTTCTTTGTGGAGCAGGATGATTCGATTTTATTTATTAAGTCGAGTCTCAAATGATAAAGTTGATGGAAAACTTTTTAAATCATAGAAGATAGTAGATTTTATACCTTACTTGACTCTTCTAATGGATTGTTTGATCCGCTGCAGTTAAACTTGTTGTTAATATATTCTGTCAGTTTAACATTATTGAAGGCTAATGATAATTTATTCTGCATTATCTTAGTCATAATATTTCTTACTAGGCTAGTTGAGCTCACCCTTTCTTTCATTGTTCTCTTCAGGAAATGAGAACGTAGTTGGGACTAGTCGAGGAACAGAGTGATGGTCCTAGATGGTGCATTAGTAGTCCTCACTATTCGGTGAAATAGTGTGATAATAAATGTAATGAGGACTCCATTGAGTGTGGATATTATCTAGATGACAATATTTGTATTAAAACTCATAGCCTATGTTTTGTCGTATTTCACACGACTGTTGTATAATTAAGTTGTATTTGTATTCAGTACCTTGTATCTGGCGACTCAAGATGGGTGATGTATACCTATTTTGGGGGCGTCACAGTTGGTATCAAAGCTTAGGGATATGATCCCTGGCTGAGATGTGAGATAAGAACTAGGAGGGGAGAGACGGGGAATTCCTTCACTAGTATGACCTACTTAAGTTTATTTGGTATTTAACTGGTTGGTCAGAGTAAAGGGATAATATGTGATATATTAATTAACCCTTGTTTTGTGGCAATTTGAAAAATGGCATCCGAAAATGTTGAGATAAGCAATGAAGCACATGAGATCGTGGAGTCACCACAGATTAATACTCATGAAAATGTGCAACAGGAAGACAATAATCCTCAGGTGAACAACAACACCGACCAAATGGCGAACGACGGAATGTGTAGGAGCTTTCTGCAATTCGTACAACATCAGGCAAGAGAAACTCCTGTCCAAAATGTAGGTGGAAACACTGGAAACTCTCGGACAGTCACCGCTAAATAGTTCAAGGAGTTGGGACCACCGGAGTTTATTGGAGAGCCAAAACCACTTAAGGCAGATTCATGGATAAAGCAGATCACCAAGATATTTGATGTCTTGGGATGCTCCGACGAGCAAAAGGTTCCTTTTGCCACCTTTATGTTGTGAGGGGAGGCATATTACTGGTGGGAATCTGTAAAGCGTACCCAGCCTGACGCACTCAAGATGTCTTGGGAGAAGTTCCAAGAGCTGTTCAACGACAAATACTTTTCCAAAAGTATTCGTCACATGAAGGAGGTGGAGTTTATCAAGTTAGAACAAAACCATATGACCGTGTCGCAATACGAGGCTAAATTTGCGGAGTTATCCCAGTTTGCATCCCATTTGGTTGATAATGAGGAGCGAATGACGCGAATGTTTTTAAGAGGTTTGAAACCGGAGATACGTCA
This sequence comes from Panax ginseng, assembly GCA_020205605.1. Lineage (NCBI taxonomy): Eukaryota > Viridiplantae > Streptophyta > Magnoliopsida > Apiales > Araliaceae > Panax > Panax ginseng. The sequence continues at coordinate 67,693,957 of CM035136.1, forward strand.
ATATCTTATTTCTCATAAACTGTGTTTGTATTCAGATGTTGTAAGTAGGGCTCAGTTATTGGAGCGCAATAACGAGTCAATACAACCAAGAAAAAGCAGCCGGCAGAATGAAAATACCAGTGGTAACAGTCATCGAAGCGGTGATAACAAACATGGAGGGAATCAACATGTCAGAAATGGTAACCACTTCGGTGGTAATCATGGCTAAGACAATAAAAGTGGGAGTGTCAAGAAGAAGAGATTTAATAATGATGGAAGGATGTCAGCACCAACACCTGTTGTTAAGGAAGGAGAACGACCGCCGGTTCTATGTTACAAATGCGGAGGGAGGACACATCATCAAATCAAAATCTGTGATCAAAAGCATGTTACAATTGTGGAAGAGAAGGTCACTTAGCCCGATTTTGTCATGCACCAAAGTCAAGTCCAGCTGAGATGGAGGCATCAAAGTCTGTCCCAGACAAGACAAAACCAGTAGTTCAAGGGAGAGCATTTGTTGTAACCTCCCAGAAAGCAAGGAACCCGAACGAGGTCATCAAGGGTAAGCTTATCATAAACTCTAATGAAGTATATACCTTATTTGATATCGGCTCTACCCATTCTTTTATTTCTCCTACTTGCGCTCAATGTTTAAATTTGACTCCAGAGAAATTGGAATTTGACTTATCGGTTGAAACTCCGTTGGGAGAAACCTTCATTACATCCACGGTTTATAAGTCTTGTTTGATTCAAATTGGTAACCGCACATTACCTGTCGATATTATTTCTTTAAAAATACTTGTGTTTGACGTAAGTCTAGGGATTGATTGGTTAACTACTCATCATGCAAAAATTGATTGTTTTCGTAAGATTGTTAGTTTTATATTCCTAATCAACCTATTATGCGAATTCAAGAGACTAAACCATTAAAATCAATCACGGTCATTTCAAGCCATAAAGCCATTCGTTTATTGAAAAATGGATGTCAAGCTTTCTTAGCTCATGTCACAGATTTAAACAAAAATACGTCAGTTTTGAATGATATTTCTATTGTTAATAAATTTCCTGACGTATTCCCTGAAGAACTTCCTGGCCTACCCCCAGAGCATGAAATTGAATTTTGTATCAACCTTGAACCTGGTACAAAACCCATTTAAAAGCCCTATATCAAATGGCTCCTATTGAACTTTAGGAGTTAAAGACCCAATTGTAGGAATTATTAGACATTGGTTTCATTCGTCTTAGTACGTCTCCTTTGGGTGCTCCTATTCTATTCATGAAGAAGAAAGATGGGAGTATGCGACTTTGTATTGACTACTGAGAATTGAACCATGTCACCATCAAGAATAGTATCCGCTACCTCGCATTGATGACCCGTTTGACCAACCAAAGGAGCACAATTCTTTTCAAAGATCGATCTTCGCTCGGATATCATCACCGAAGGTTAAAACCGAGGATATTCCAAAGACCGCCTTTCGTAACTCAAGACGGGCATTATGAATTCTTGGTCATGTCTTTTGATCGACTAATGCTCCCGGCACGCCTTCATGGATATGATGAACCGAGTATTCAAGGAATATTTGGATCACTTTGTGGTTGTCTTTGTTGATGATATTCTCATATATTCCAAAAGCCGTGAAGATCATGAGCAGCACTTGAGGCTGATACTCCAAAAGCTTCGTGAAAACAAGCTTTACGCCAAGTTTAAGAAATGTGAGTTCTGGCTTGAGGTAGTTGCATTCCTTGGGCATGTTATATCAAATCATGGAATATCTGTTGACCCAGCAAAGATTGAAGCAATTCAATGCTGGGAGCAACCAAAGTCAGTGACTGAAGTACGTAGCTTTCTCGGCTTAGTTGGTTATTATCGGAGATTCGTGGAAGGATTTTCTCGAATCGCTACTCCATTAACCCAGCTGACTCAAAAAGATACAAAGTTCGGTTGGAGCGAGGAATGTGAGAAGAGTTTTCAAGAACTCAAGGACAGACTCATTTCAGCACTTGTTCTGATAATACCATCTGGCTCAGAGGGATTTGTCATCTACAGTGATGCTTTGGGCAAAGGGCTAGGATGTGTTCTCATGCAACATAGGAAAGTCATAACATATGCCTCTCGGGAACTCAAAGAATATGAGAGGAATTATCCTACTCATGATCTAGAGTTGGCAGCTGTTGTCTTCGCGCTCAAGATTTGGAGACATTTCCTATATGAAGAGAAGGTGGAGATCTATATGGATCATAAAAGCCTCAAATATTTCTTTACCCAAAAGGAACTCAACATGCGACAACGACGTTGGCTTGAACTTGAAAGATTATGATCATACCATTCAATACCATCCTAGTAAAGCGAACGTAGTAGCTAACGCATTGAGTAGAAGATCATATGCGGGTACGAGTTTAATATTGTCAATACAAAGTCCCATTTTGTATGACTTACAAAGGATGGAGATAGATTTAAAGACTCCAGGGACCTATGTGATGATGGCGAATATACGAGTAGAACTGACTTTAATTGATAAAGTTAAAGCTGCTCAAGATACAGACCTGGAGCTGATACGTATGAGGAAGAAAGTGTAAGAAGGTGCTATTCCGGAAGAAAGAATAGATGAAGAAGGAATACTTCTAGTCAACTCCAGACTTTGTGTTCCTAACAACCCTGATTTAAAGTATAAAATCATTATGGAGGCGCACAACACACCACATACAATCCATCCTGGGAGTACCAAAATGTATCATGATCTTCGACATACATTGGTGGAGCAATATGAAGAGAGAGATAGCGGAGTTTATCTTAAGGTGTTTAACTTGTCAAAGAGTTAAGGAGGAGCATCAAGTACCAAAAGGTCCATTGCAACCACTTGAAATTCCAGAATGGAAGTGGGAGCACATTACCATGGATTTCGTTACTGGTCTTCCCAAGGTTTCTCAAGGCATAAATGTAATTTGGGTCATTGTTGATAGATTGACCAAGTCTGCTCACTTCTTACCTATACGAGAAACTTATACACTTGAACGTCTTTCTCGTATGTACATAAATGAGATTGTAAGACTGCATGGTATGCCAGTATCCATAGTTTTTGATCGAGACCCAAGATTCACTTCACGATTTTGGGTTAGTTTGCAGAAAGCTATGGGCATAGATTTATGATTTAGCTCGGCATATCATCCTCAGACGGACGGGCAGTCGGAGAGGACTATTCAAACTCTTGAAGATCTATTAAGACTCTATGTCCTTGACTTCAAAGGAAGTTGGGACAAGTTCTTACCGTTGGTGGAGTTTTCCTACAACAACAATTATCAAGCAAGTATTGTCATGGCTCCATTTGAGGCGTTGTATGGGAGAAAGTGTCGTTCTCCAGTATGTTGGGATGTGGTGGGTGAAGCAACATTGTTGGGACCGGAGTTGGTACGTATGACTATAGAAAAGATTCAAATGATCCAACAACGTATAAAAACTTCACAAGATCGACAAAAGAGTTATGTTGATCTTCATCGAAAGGACGTAGAATTCGATATTGGAGATCATTTGTTGTTACGTGTTGCTCCATGGAAAGGAGTTACGAGATTTGGAAAGAGAGGAAAGCTCAATCCTCGATTCATTGGCCCATTTTTAATTCTCAAACGAGTAGGAACTGTGTCTTATAGACTCGCCTTACCGCCAAGTATGTCGCGTGTTCATAACGTTTTTCACATATCTATGTTACGTAAATATGTGAAAGACCTGAACCACATTATTGAATTAGAACCAGACGAGATAGAGGAAGATTTAACGTATGAAGAGTTGTTTGTTAAAATCTTGAATACGAAGGATCATGTTCTACGCTCCAAGATTATACCTCAAGTCAAAGTTTTGTGGAGAAACCACGATGTGGAAGAAATGACTTGGGAGTTAGAATCTGAGATGAAGTCAAGGTATCCTCATCTCTTCGACATACCAAGTATGTACCCTAATTTCGAGGATGAAATTTCATAAGAAGGGGAGGTTGTAAGACCCCAACTTTTATGAATAAAGAATAATTTTCTCGAAATATATTTTTAAATATTATGGTGTAGATTTGATATAATGTTATAGTTGTGGGTAATATTTACAAATTTTGCAAAGTAAGCAAGTGCTTATATATTATTCGATTGGTTAGGGAATATTCGCTTTTAACAGGAATATTCAATGCGACTAAGACAATCATTAGTGGACCCCATTAACGGAAGTATTGTCGTAGTTAGAAAAACGACAAAAATATCTTTCTATAAAAATAACTACGGAGTGTTACCATTAAAACCGCTGAACTACCCTAGTTAAAGTATAGTAATACGCGCATGGTTGCATAGTAGCACACAGTATTGATTATTGATGCTTACGTGAGAAGTCACTCAGTTATACTCAATTATTGCTACAGTAATTGCTGCATCATATCTCTCATACTATTGATTCAATTATTATTACAGTATCATCTACATAATATGATATATTATTAAATCAATAATTGAGAGGACAAAGTTATTCATATTATTATTTGCAATATTGACAATGTCTAGAAGTTTTGTCAAGGAGAGGTTTGGTCACCTAATTGCGCGCCAATAAGGAGAAATCCTTATCGGAAAGCCCCTCTTTCTTGGGAACGACCTGGTTGTTAAATATTGTGAATTATAATATTAATGATGAATAAGTTCGTGTTGATTAAAGATGAATTTTATAGTTCCATTGTGTTGGACTTATTTGTGTTAGTATAATTGATGTCTGGAGGTTATATTGTTCAATTGGGTATTCGGGACACTTTTCGTGTCAGAGTACTATTCATGAGTTACTATTCATGAGTTACTATTCACAAGTTACTATTCATGAGTTACTATTCACAGGGTACTATTCACCCGTAAGATATATTTCTTTTCGGTCCAAATCATTTTTGGGTACAATATTATTCCATGAGGAGATGTGCTAATTTTTCAGACCGTTGGTTGAAGATATAATAGTAAATCAATATGGACCGCTGGTGGAAAGTATAATAGTAAATCAATATGGATCGTTGGTTTAAAGTTTTAATAGTAAATCAGTATGGATCGTTGCTTTAAGTTTTAATAGTAAACCAATATGGACCGTCCGTTTAAAAGTAAATCAATCTAGACTGTTCATGAATTAGTTACTATTCAGTCCATTCTCCTAAAAATAGAAGCTCATTCCTTCATTATTTCTTATGAATTCACTGAAACTCTAGAGAGAGAAACTATAGAGAGAAAGAAGAAAAGTATTCTGCTACTTCACTACTTCAGTATTTAGTTTTTCTAAGGTAGGGAATATTATTTGTTGTACTCGTAAGGGGTATTCTTTCTTTCTTATTCATGAAGAGAACTTCGGTTATTGCATTCATTATTATTCTGTTGGAATAACCTATATACGCGGGATACCCTATACTTGGTGAAATTCTTTTGTTATTCCATTCTTATTATTCTGTTGGAATAACCTGTTTATGCGAAGTACCGCTGTGACGCCCCCAAAACAGGTATACATCACCTATTATGAGTCGCCAAATACATGGTACAGAATACAAATACAATCTTTAATATACAACAAGAGAGCTGTGAGTTTTAATACAAATACTGTCTTCTAGACAATATCCACTCTCAAAATAAGTCCTCATTACATTTATTGTCACACTATTTAACAGAATAGTGAGGACTACTAGCTAATACTATCATCCAGACCATCACTCCGTTCTCTGACTCGTCCCAACTATGTTCTCATTTCCTTAAGAGAACAGTGAAAGAAAGGGTGAGCTCAACTAGCCCAGTAAGAAATATTATGACTAAGATAATGCAGAATAAATTATCATTAGCCTTCAACAGTGTTAAACTGATAAAATATAACAAACATCAATTTTAACTGCAGCGGAACAAGCAATCCATTAGAAGAGTCAAGTAGAGATTAAAATTTACTATCTTCTATGATTTAAAAGGTTTTTCATGACTTTTATCGCTGAGACTCAGCTTAATAAATAATTCACATCATCGAATCACCCCTGCACTACGGCCAAGGATATTCTTTAGTATCATGACCACAATTATCCATGTACTACGGGCCAAGAATATTTGTGTATTCATTAATGGTCATGATCATGCCAACAACTGTCCATCAATGCACTACGGGCCAACGAGGACTTTTACCACATAATTTGTAATATTACCGTCATGATTACACCAAATAATCCCTGGTCATAATCATACCAAGTCCATCTATGCACTACAGGCCACATATGACTTTCAAAAAAATATAAACATGAGGATGATGACAATGATATAAGAATTCAATAAAACAAGTTCAAGAATTAATTTATCCAGGAACTAATAATGTCCAAATTGTCAACATGATACTGCTTTGTATAGTAAAATTCAAGAATCCTCATAAGAATATTTTCATGAAAAGATACTGGATGAAGCGCAAATATCAAGTATATTCCACTAATTTCATGGAGTATAGAAGTCAAAACTTTAACCAACTGAGTATAATAAATAATGGAATAACAAAAGAAATCACCATGCATGCAGTACGATGACAGACAAAGTTATTCCAACATAATACTAAATAACGGAACCAAAGTTAAAGCGAAATTCACCCACTTGAGATGTTCCAATGTAATAATAAAGACCGGAATAACAACATAAATCACCATGCATGCGGTATTTACGATAGACAGGTTATTCCAATGTATCACTAATAAGGACGGAATCAGTCCCACAGAAATGCATGATGTATAAGATATTCCAACATAATAATAATAAAGAAGACGGAACTGTGTTTCACAGAAAACGCATGCATGTGATATTCCAACGTAATAATAAAGACTTTTAATCAGTCCGCAGAAAACGCATGTATAGTGATATTCCAAATGTAATAGTAAAGACTTTAATAATAGAAGAATTTCACCAAGTATAGGGTAGCCCGCGTATACAGGTTATTCCAACATAATAATAAAGAATTGAATAACAGAAGTTCTCTTCATGAATACAAAAGAAATAATACTCCCTACGAGTACAACAAATAATATTCCCTACCTTAAGAAGAAGAGTACTGGATATATAAGTAGTGAAGTAGCAGAATACTTTCTTCTTTCTCTCTATAGTTTATCTCTCTAGAGTTTCAGTGAATTCGTAAGAAAATAATGAAGGAATGAGCTTCTATTTATAGGAAAATGGACTGCATAGTAACTAACTCATGAACGGTCCAGATTGATTTACTTTAATCTGACGGTCCATATTTAAAGAAAAATCTTTTAAATAAAATATAATATATTCTATTTATAATTTAATAAAATGAATAACTTTATAAAAGATTTTACTATGCAAACACTATGCAGGCACTATGCAAACACTATGTATAATAAAATATAATATATTCTAATTATTGTCTAATAAAACAGATAACTTTATAAAAGTATTCTGTTTTATATAAAAAGATTTTACTATGCAAAACACTATACAGACACTATGCAACACTATGCATAATAGAATATAATATATTCTATTTATAGAATAACTTTATAAAAGTATTTTGTTTTATATAAAAAGATTTTATGTATTATTACATTAATAATACCAACAAAACTGAGTGACTTATCACGTAAGCATTAATAATTAATACCGTGTGGTACTATGCAACCACGCATATTACTGTACTTTTAACACCGGGTATTTCAACAGTTAACGGTAAAACTTTCGTTGTTATTTTCATAAAGTATTTTTGTCGTTTTCTCAATTCGACAATAATTCCGTTGTAGGGTCCACCAATGATTGTGCCGTTGTACGAATATTCCCTGTTAAAATGAATATTCCCCACCAATCGAATATTATATAACAACTTGCATGACTTTTGCAAAATTTATAAATATTACCCACAACTATAACATTATATCAATTTCATTCCATAATATTCAAAAATAATATTTATAGAAAATTCATCTTTATTCAAAAAGTTGGGGTTTTACAATCTCCCCTTCTTATGAAATTTCGCTCTCGAAATTATGGTACGTACCTGGTATGTCGAAGAGGTAAAGATACCTTCATTTCATTTCAGATTCTAACTCCCAAGTCATTTCCTCAACATCGTGGTTTCTCCACAAAACTTTGACTTGAGGTATAACCTTGGTGCGTAGAATATGTTCCTTCTTATCCAAGATTTGAACAGGAACCTCTTCATACATCAAATCTTCTGCTATTTTGTCTGGTTCTAACTCAATAATGTGGTTTGGGTCTTCCACATATTTACGTAGCATGGATATGTGAAAAACGATATGAACATGAGACATACTTGGCGGTAAAACGAGTCTATAGGCCACAGTTCCTACTCGATCAAAGATTAAAAATGGGTCGATGAATCGAGGATTGAGCTTTCCTCTCTTTCCAAATCTCGTAACTCCTTTCCAATGGAGCAACACGTAACAACACATGATCTCTTATATCGAATTCCACGTCCTTTCGATGAAGATCAACATAACTCTTTTGTCTATCTTGTGAGGTCTTTATACGTTGTCGGATTGTTTGAATCTTTTCCGTAGTCATACGTACCAACTCTGGTCCCAACAACATTTCTTTACCCACCTCATCCCAACATACTGGAGAACAACACTTTCTTCCATACAACGCTTCGAATGGAGCCATGACAATACTTGCTTGATAACTGTTGTTGTAGGAAATCTCCACCAATGGTAAGAACTTGTCCCAACTTCCCTTGAAGTCAAGGACACAGAGTCTTAATAAATCTTCAAGAGTTTGAATCGTCCTCTCCGACTACCCGTCCGTCTGAGGATGATATGCTGAGCTAAATCATAAATTCGTGCCCATAGCTTTTTGCAAACTAACCCAAAATCTTGAAGTGAATCTTGGGTCTCGATCAGAAACTATGGATACTGGCATACCATGCAATCTTACAACCTCGTTTATGTACATACGAGCAAGACGTTCAAGTGTATAAGTTTCTCGTATTGGTAAGAAATGAGCAGACTTGGTCAATCTATCAACAATGACCCAAATCACATCTATGCCTTGAGAAACTTTGGGAAGACCGGTAACGAAATCCATGGTAATGTGCTCCCACTTCCATTCTGGAATTTCAAGTGGTTGCAATGGACCTTTTGGTACTTGATGCTCCGCCTTGACTCGTTGACATGTTAGACACCTTGAGATAAACAGAGCTATCTCTCTCTTCATATTGCCCCACCAAAATGTATGTCGAAGATCATGATACATTTTGGTACTACTAGGATGGATTGCAAACGGTATGTTGTGCACCTCCATCATGATTTTATACTTTAAATCAGGGTCGTTAGGAACACAAAGTCTGGAGTTGACACGGAGTATTCCTTCTTCATCGATTCTTGCTTCCGGCATAACACCTTCTTGCACTTTCTTCCTCATACGCATCGCCTCCGTCCTCCAGTGTGAGCTTTGAGCGACTTTTAACTTTACCAATTAAAGTAGGTTCTACTCGTATGTTCACCATTATCACATTGGTCCCTGGAGTCTTTAACTCTATTTCCATCTTTGCAAGTCACGCAAAATGGGCCTTTGTGTTGTCAATATTGCACTCGTACCCGCATATGATCTTCTACTTAATGCGTCAGCTACCATGTTCGCTTTTCCAGGATGGTATTGGATGGTATGATCATAATCTTTCAACAGTTCAAGCCAACGTCCTTGTCGCATGTTGAGTTCCTTTTGAGTGACGAAATATTTGAGGCTTTTATGATCCGTAAAGATCTCCACTTTTTCCCCCATACAAGTAATGCCTCCAAATCTTTAGTGCGAAGACAACAGCTGCCAACTCTAGATCATGAGTAAGATAATTCCTCTCATATTTTTTGAGTTGTCGAGAGGCATAGGCTATGAATTTCCCATTTTTCATGAGAACACATCCTAACCCTTTGCCCAAGCATCACACCAGAGATGACAAATCCTCCGAACCGGATGGTATTGTCGTAATGTGTTGAAATGAGTCTCCTCTTGAGTTCTTGAAAACTCTTCTCACATTCCTCGCTCCAACCGAACTTTATATCTTTCCGAGTCAGCTGAGTTAGTGGAGTAGCGATTCGAGAAAACCCTTCTACGAATCTCTGATAATAACCAGCTAAGCCGAGAAAGCTACGTACTTAGGTCACTAATTTAGGTTTCTCCCAGCTTTGAATAGCTTCAATATTTGCTGGGTCAATAGATATTCCATGACTTGATACCACGTGCCCAAGGAATGCTACTTCCTCAAGCCAGAACTCGTATTTCTTTAACTTGGCATAAAGCTTATATTCAAAAAGCTTTTGGAGTATCAACCTCAAGTGTTGCTCATGATCTTCACGGGTTTTGGAATATATGAGGATGTCATCAATAAAGACGACCACAAAGTGATCCAAATATTCCTTGAATACTCGGTTCATCATATCCATGAAGGCAGAAAGAGCATTAGTCAATCCAAAGGATATGACTAGGAATTCATAATGCCCGTACCGAGTTCTGAAAGCCGTCTTTGGAATGTCATCGGTTCTAATCTTCAATTGGTGATATTCGGAACGAAGATCAATCTTTGAAAAGAATTTGGCTCCTTGCAACTGGTCAAATAGGTCATCAATACGTGGCAATGGGTACCTAATTTTGATGGTGACATGATTCAACTCCCGATAATCAATACAAAGTCGCATACTCCCATCTTTCTTTTTCACGAATAGAACAGAGCACCCCAAGGAGAAGTACTAGGACTAATGAAACCGATGTCTAAACAATTCCTCGTAGTTGGGTCTTTAACTCTCGAGTTCAATAGAGCCATTCGATATGGGGCTTTGGAAATATGTTTTGTACCAGTTCAAGGTCGATACAAAATTCAATTTCACGCTCTGGGGTAGGCCAGAAGTTCTTCAGGGAATACGTCAGGAAATTCATTAACAATAGAAATATCATTCAAAACTGACGTATTTTTATTTAGATCCGTGACATGAGCTAAGAAAGCTTGACATCCATTTTTCAATAAACGAATAACTTTATGGCTTGAGATGACAGTGATTGATTTTAATGGTTTGGTGGCTTGAATTCGCATAACAGATTGGTTAGGAATATGAAAGCTAACAATTTTACGAAAACAATCAATTTTTGCATTATGAGTAGTTAACCAATCAATCCCTAGAATTACGTCAAATCCAAGTATTTTTAATGAAATAAGATCGACAGGTAATGTGAGGGTACCGATTTGAACCAAACAAGACTTATAAATAGTGGATGTAATGAAGGTTTCTCCCAACGGGGTTTCTACAGATAACTCAAAGTCTAATTTCTACAGAGTCAAATTTAATCGTTGAGCGTGAGTAGGAGAAATAAAAGAATGGGTAAAACCGGTATCAAATAAGGTATAGACTTCGCTAGAGTTTATGATAAGCTTACTCGTGATGACCTCATTCGGGTTCCTTGCTTTCTGGGAGTTCACTACAAACGCTCTCCCTTGCACTACCAGCTTTGACTTTTCGGGGACGGTCTTTGGTGCCTCCATCCTGGCTGAACTTGTCTTCGGTGAACGACAAAATCGGGCTAAGTGACCTTCTCTTCCACAATTATAACATGCTTTGGACGGCATCACGTAGTTTGGACTGATGTGTCCCTCCACTCCGCATTTGAAGCATATGATAGGTGGTCGTTCTCATTCCTTAAAAATGGGTGCTGGTGTTGACGTCCTTCCATCATTGTTGAATCTCCTTTTCTTGAAATGTCCATTTTTACTGTCTTGGCCATGATTACCACCGAAGTGGTTACCATTTCTGGCATGTTGATTCCCTCCACGTTTGTTGTCACCATTTCGATGACTGATACCACTGGTATTTTCATGTTGCCAGCTGCTTTCTCTTGGTTGCGTTGACTCGTCAATAATTGAGCCCTATTTACAACATCTGAGTACAAACACAGTTTATGAGAAATAAGATATTGACGTATCTCCAGTTTCAAACCTCTTAAAAACATTCGCGTCATTTGCTCCTCATTATCGACCAAATGGGATGCAAATCGGGATAACTCCGCAAATTTAGCCTCGTATTGCGACAAGGTCATATTGTTATGTTCCAATTTGATAAACTCCACTTCTTTCATGTGACGAATACTCTCGGGAAAGTACTTGTCATTGAATAGCTCTTGGAACTTTTCCCAAGACATCTTGAGTGCGTTAGGCTGGGTACGTTTTACAGATTCCCACCAGTAGTCTGCCTCTTCACGCAACATGAAGGTGGCAAAAGGAACCTTTTTCTCCTCGGAGCATCCCAAGACATCAAATATCTTGGTGATCTACTTTATCCATGCTTCCGCCTTCAGTGGTTTTGGCTATCCAATAAACTCCGGTGGTCCCAGCTCCTAGAACTGTTTAGCGGTGACCGTCCAAGAGTTTCCAGTGTTTCCACCTACATTTTGGACAGGAGACGCTCTCGCCTGATGTTGCATGAATTTCATAAAGCCTCTGAACAATCCATCATTCATCATTTGGTCAATGTTGTTGTTTGCATGAGGATTGTCGCCTTCCTGATGCACATTCTCCTGATTATTGATATATGGAGACTCAACGGTCTCTTGTGCTCCATTGCTATTCTCAACATTCTTGGATGTCATTTTCAGATAATGCCACAAAACAAAGGTTAATTAACATATAATATATTATCCCTATACTTTGACCGAGCAATTAAATACCAAATAAACTTAGGTAGGTCATACTAGCGAAGGAATTCCCCGTCTCTCCCCTCTTAGTTCTAGTCTCACATCTTAGCCAGCGATCATATCCCTAAGCATTGATACCAACTGTGACGCCCCCAAAACAGGTATACACCACCTATTCTGAGTCGCCAAATACATGGTATAGAATACAAATACAATCTTTAATATACAACAAGAGAGCTATGAGTTATAATACAAATACTGTCCTCTAGACAATATCCACTCTCAAAATAAGTCCTCATTATATTTATTGTCACACAATTTAACAGAATAGTGAGGACTACTAGCTAATACTATCATCCGGACCATCACTCCGTTCCCCGACTCGTCCCAACTACGTTCTCATTTCCTTAAGAGAACAGTGAAAGAAAGGGTGAGCTCAACTAGCCCAGTAAGAAATATTATGACTAAGGTAATGCAGAATAAATTATCCTTAGCCTTCAACAGTGTTAAACCGATACAATATAACAAACATCAAGTTTAACTACAGCGGAACAAGCAATCCATTAGAAGAGTCAAGTAGAGAATAAAATCTACTATCTTCTATGATTTAAAAGGTTTTTCATGACTTTTATCGCTGAGACTCAGCTTAATAAATAATTCACATCATTGAATCACCCCTACACTATGGCCAAGGATATTCTTTAGTATCGCGACCACAATTATCCATATAATACGGGCCAAGAATATTTGTGTATTCATTGATGGTCATGATCATGCCAACAACTGTCCATCAATGCACTACGGGCCAATGAGGACTTTTACTGCATAATTTGTAATATTACGGTCATGATTACACCGAATAATCCCTGGTCATAATCATACCAAGTCCATCTATACAATACAGGCCACATATGACTTTCAAAAAAATATAAACATGAGGATGATGACAATGATATAAGAATTCAATAAAATAAGTTAAAGATTAATTTATCCAGGAACTAATAATGTCCAAATTGTCAACATGATACTGCTTTGTATAGTAAAATTCAAGAATCCTCAGAAGAATATTTCCATGAAAAGATACTGGATGAAGCGCAAATATCAAGGATATTCCACTAATTTCATGGAGTATAGAAGTCAAAACTTTAACCAACTGAGTATAATAAAGAATGGAATAACAAAAGAAATCACCATGCATGCGGTACTTCGCATAGACAGGTTATTCCAATAGAATACAAAATAACGGAACCAGGTTATCCCCGATAGGATGTTCCAACAGAATAATAAAGACTGGAATAACAACATAAATCACCATCCATGCGGTATCCGATGACGAGTTATTCCAATGTAATACTAATAAGGATTTTAATCGGTCCCACAAAACGCATGCATGTGAGGATATATTCCAACAAAATAATAATAAAGACGGAACCAGGACCGGTGTAAAACGCACAGACAGGATATTCCAACAGAATAATAAAGACGGAATCAGGTCCAGCGTAAAACGCACAGACAGGATATTCCAATAGAATAGTAAAGACGGAATAATAGAAGAATTTCACCAAATATAGGGTAGCCCTGCGTATACAGGTTATTCCAACATAATAATAAAGAATTGAATAACAGAAGTTCTCTTCATGAATACAAAAGAAATAATACTCCCTACGAGTACAACAAATAATATTCCCTACCTTAAGAAGAAGAGTACTGGATATATAAGTAGTGAAGTAGCAGAATACTTTCTTCTTTCTCTCTATAGTTTATCTCTCTAGAGTTTCAAAGTGAATTCGTAAGAAAATAATGACGGAATGAGCTTCTATTTATAGAAAAATGGATCAGATAAGAACTAACTCATGAACGGTCAGATTGATTTACTTTAATCTGACGGTCCATATTTACAGAAAAATCTTTTAAATAAAATATAATATATTTTATTTATAATATAATAAAACGAATAACTTTATAAAAGATTTTACTATACAAACACTATGTAGGCACTATGTAAATACTATGCATAATAAAATATAATATATTCTAATTATTGTCTAATAAAACAGATAACTTTATAAAAGTATTCTGTTTTATATAAAAAGATTTTACTATGCAGACACTATGCAACACTATGCATAAAAGAATATAATATATTCTATTTATAGAATAACTTTATTAAAGTATTCTATTTTATATAAAAAGATTTTCCGTATTATTACATTAATAATACCAACAAAACTGAGTGACTTATCACGTAAGTATCAATAATTAATACCGTGTGCTACTATGCAACCATGCCAGACATCAGATTTTTTAACATCGGTATTTCAACAGCTTAATGGTAAAACTTCCATTATTATTTTCATAAAAGTATTTTCGCTGCTTTCTCAATTCGACAATAATTCCGTTAGGGGTCCACCAATGATTGTGCTTGCCATTTAATATTCCCTGTTAAAATGAATATTCCCCACCAATCAAATATTATATAACAACTTATGTACTTTTGCAAAATTTATAAATATTACCCACAACTATAACATTATATCAATTTTACTCCATAATATTCAAAAATTATATTTATAGAAAATTCATCTTTATTCAAAAAGTTGGGGTTTTACAACCGCATACATGGTGAAATTCTTCTAATATTCCGTTCTTTATTATTTTGTTTAATATCCGCTCTGCGCGCTACTTCTGTGGGACTGGGTTTGATTATTTATTATTCGCCGTAATATCACATGCGTGCGTTCTGTACGCCTTTAACTAGTTCCATTATTTATTATTCGCGCCGAACATCATGTCGTAAGCGCTTCGCCTAACCCGGTTCCATTATTTATTATTCATTGGGAATAACATGTATATGCGATCTATCGCACGCATGGTGAATCCTTCATTATTCCATTCTTTATTATTCTATTGGAATAACTTGTCTATGTGGATTACCACATGCATGGTGAATGATCCTTCAGATTCATTCCTTATTAAAATATGGAAATGATCTGTCTTCGTGGATTACCGCATGGCGGGTGAAAATCCATTTGCAGTTTCATATATTTTATTATACTCAGTTGGTTAAAGCTTTGGCTTCTATACTCTATGAAATTAGTGGAATATCCTTGATATTTGCGCTTCATCCAGTATCTTTTCATGGAAATATTCTTCTGAGCATTCTTGAATTTTACATCACAAAGCAGTATCAAGTTGACAATTTGGACTTTAGTGAGTTCAGGATAAATTAACTTATAAATCTTTAAAATTTATTCTTGAACCTGTTTTATTGAATTGTAATCACCCTCATGCTTATATTATGTTGAAAGTCATCTTTGGCTTACGTGCATAGATGGACTTAGTATGATTATGACTAGGGATTATTTGGTATAATCATGACCGTAAAGTGATGAATGATGTGGTAAAAGTCCTAATTGGCCTGTAGTTCATTGATGGACAGTTGTTGGTATGATTATGACCAGGGATTATTCGGTATAGTCATGACCATTGATGATTACATGAATATCCTTGGCCGTGCAGCAGGGATGATTTGATTTTATTTATTAAGCTGAGTCTTAACGATGAAGTTGTTGGAAAACTTTTTAAATTATAGAAGATAGTAGATTTTATACCTTACTTGACTCTTCTAATGGATTGATTGATCCGCTGCAGTTAAACTTGTTCTCTATTATATTCTATCAGTTTAACATTATTGAAGGCTAATGATAATTTATTCTGCGTTATCTTAGTCATAATATTTCTTACTGGGCTAGTTGAGCTCACCCTTTCTTTCATTGTTCTCTTCAAGAATTGAGAACGTAGCTGGGACTAGTCGGGGAACAGAGTTATGGTCCTAGATGGTGCATTAGTATTCCTCACTATTCGGTGAAATAGTGTGATAATAAATGTAATGAGGACTCCATTGAGTGTGGATATTGTCTAGATGACAATATTTGTATTAAAACTCACAGCCTATGTTTTGTCGTATTTCACACGACTGTTGTATAATTAAGTTGTATTTGTATTCAGTACCTTGTATCTGGCGACTCAAGATGGGTGATGTATACCTGTTTTGGGGGCGTCACAGTGTGTGAATTCGTGGATGTATTTCCGAGTGAGTTATCGGGTCTTCCACCGGATAGGGAGACCTAGTTCGTAATAGACATTGTTCTAGGAGCGGCACCAGTTTCAGGGCACCGTATCGTATGGCGCCAGTGGAGATGAAAGAGTTGATGGTGCAGTTGCAAGAACTGTTAGACAGGAAGTACATACAACCAAGTGTTTCGCCATGGGGAGCACCGGTACTGTTTGTCAAGAAGAAGGATAGATCGTTAAGACTTTGTATCGACTATCGAGAGTTAAACAAGTTAACAATAAAGAATAAGTATCCGTTGCCCAGGATCGATGATCTTTTTGATCAGTTGAAGGGGGCAAAATATTTTTTTAAAATAGATTTAAGGACTGGGTATCATCAACTGAAGGTTGGGAATGAAGACGTGCCAAAGACAGCATTCAGAACTCGTTATAGTCATTATGAGTTCCTGGTGATGTCATTTAGATTGACTAATGCACCTGCTACATTTATGGACATGATGAACAGAGTTATATGCGAAGTTTACTAAGTGTGAATTTTGGTTAGAGAGGGTACAGTTTTTAGGTCATGTCATTGACCACGAGGGGATTTCAGTAGATCCAGCGAAGGTGGAAGCCGTGATGAATTGGGAACAACCGAAAATGCCAACTGAGGTGCGGAGTTTCCTAGGGTTAGCGGGTTACTATCGGAGATTTATTTACGATTTTTCAAAGATAGCTACTCCATTGACTAATTTGACGAGGAAGACGGTGAAGTACGTATGGACTGAGAAATGCGAAGACAATTTTCAAGAACTGAAGAAGAGGTTGAGTGAAGCTACTGCTTGTCATTACCCGTGACACGAAATTTTGTAGTTTATAGCGATGCTTCGCGATAGAGGACTTGGGTGCATGCTCATGCAAAGATGGCAAAGTCATTACAGTATGCATCTAGGCGATTGAAGGATTATGAGAAAGCTTACCCTACTCATGATCTCGAATCGTCATGCAGATGAGTGTTGCCTTAAAGATATGGCGACATTATCTTTATGGGAAAAAGTGTGAGATATACACGGACCATAAGAGTTTAAAATATATCATCACACAGAAGGAGTTGAATATGAGGCAGAGGAGATGGTTGGAGTTGATAAAGGATTATGATTGTGAAATCCTGTATCACCCTGGGAAAGCCAATGTAGTGGTTGACGCCTTAAGTAGAAAGGGTCGGGAGAAGTTGTCTATGTTAACGGCTCAAACTGAGTTAATAACAGAGATGCCTAGGATGGAGTTGGAAATGAAGTTGCCAAGTGAGGCGAATCAAAGACTGTTTGCGATAGAGATACAATCTACCATCATAGAGAGAGTCAAGGAGATGAAGCTCAAAACTGTTGAGTGTGACCAGATGAAGGAGCGGTTAACCACTGAAAAAGATATTAAGTTTAGTCTTGATAATGAGGGATTATTAAGATTTGAAGGAAGAATTTGGGTTTCGAATGAGACAGAATTAAAGGAGAAAGTTTTACAAGAGGCTCAAAGTTTGAGGTACTCGATTCATCCTGGTAGCACTAAGATGTATCAAGACCTTCGACAGTGTTTTTGGTGGCCGAATATGAAGAGAGAAATAGCCGAGTATGTTAGTAAGTGTTTGACTTGTCAAAGTGTTAAAGCCGAGCATCAACAACCAACTGGCTTGTTGCAGTCATTGGAGATTCCGGAGTGGAAATGGGAGCATATCACGATGGACTTTGTGGTGGGACTTCCGACTACTCAAAAGAGATATGATGCGATTTGGGTAATAGTGGACCGGTGACGAAGTCGGCTCACTTTTTGCAAATTTGAGTTAAGTATAACCTAGATCAGTTAGCTACACTTTATGTTAAGGAAATTATTTCCAAACATGGAGCACCGGTTTCGATTGTGTCAGATCATGACCCACGATTCACAGTTGAAGTTGAGTACGGCATATCATCAACAAACCGATGGACAGAGCGAGAGAAGAATTCAGACGTTAGAATATATGTTGAGATCTTACGTCATGGATTTCAAGGGTAGTTGGGATGATCATCTACCATTAGTAAAATTTGCGTATAACAACGGTTATCATGCAAGCATAGGTATGCCGCCGTACGAAGCGTTGTATGGAAGAAAATGCAGAACACCATTGTATTGGGATGAAGTGGGAGAACGCTGAATGCTAGGACCAGAATTGGTGCAGCAAATAGCGGAAGTGGTGAAGTTGATTCGAATGCGTCTCGTAGCAGCTCAAGATAGACAAAAGAAATACGCAGACGTACATCGAGAGAATAGGGAGTTTGAGGTAGGCTCGTATGTATTTCTAAAGGTATCTCCCTAGAAAGGAAAGATACGCTTTGGAAAGAAGGGAAAACTAAGCCCAAGGTTTATAGGACCTTTTGAGGTATTAGAACGGGTAGGTGAGGTAGCTTATATGGTAGCGTTACCTCCAGACCTAGAGAGAATACATAACGTATTTCACGTTTCAGTGCTACGTCCTTACAAACAGGATTGCAAGAACGTGATAGAATTTGAGCCTATTCAAATCCAGAAAGATTTAACATATTAAGAGATGTCGATTCAAATCATCGATAGAAAAGAGCAAGTTCTGCGAAGCAAGGTAATATCGTCGGTAAAGGTATTATGGAAGAACCACGATGTTGAGGAAGCAACGTGGGAATTGGAAGAGAAGATAAAGAAGGATTACCCTCTCTTGTTTGAGTAATGTAGAGTGAGATTCTGGGGACAAAATCTTTATAAGGGGGGGAGGAATGTAACGACCGAGAAATTCGGATCCTTTGTAAAATATTTGTAAGAATTAAATAATGAATAAAATAACCTTATTTGTCATTATGTGTGTTAATAAGATGTATGTCTTTCTATAACCTAGAAACGTCGGAACATCATAGTATTTGAACCACGTGAATGAATTAAAGTGTTTGAATTTCCAAGACAAAAATAAAAGTTTTCCGAGAAAGTTTACGAAAAACACTATTCACCGTTTAACGCTCGGGAGTTATTTTTGAACTTCTGAAAAATATTTAAAGTTATAATATAAAGACGAGATGGATTGTGTAATAATAATCTAAGTATGGAAAACGTAATATTTCGCATGCAGACTTAATTTGGGAACGTTTGTTTATTAAGCGTTAAGGAAAGAAAGTTATAATCGTATGATGCATATGTATATACGAGGTAATGAATGTTAGTATAATACGATGTATTATACTATTGTGTATGGAGAATGAAATAACATATATTACGAATTAGTATACGAGCTAGCTTACGAGAATTATACGTGGTGTATATTTGTTAAGTTGTTTAATTAAATGTAATAGACTTGTAAGATTATTAGCTTAATAATAGAAGTCCAATAGAAAGTAATATTCAAGCCCAAGTGTTTGATATGTCATGAGTCCAAATTATTGTAGCATAGGCCCAATAAGAAATTAGCTAGATTAATTAGCAAGCCCAATGAATGGGACATGATCCATGGAGCAATCCAAGTGTAAGTGGGTAGACTTGATGGACAAACATTTTATGTGATGAGCAAGTGTTGTGGCTAGCAAGTTTACTTGGTTGCTAGGTTATGAATAGTAAGGAGGTGGAAGTTGAGGAGGTTAACTAAGGAAGTGGGATGGCCTAAATGTCCATAGTGCCCTCACTTGGAGTTGCCTATAAATACCAAGCTTCATTTCATTTGTTGGTTGTTCAAATTCCATCCAACTCCTCTTAAGATAAACAACTTACTTGGTAAAGAGAATAAGCCACATAAGCACTTATAAGCCATTTCAACTTTTGGTAGATTTTCCAAAGTGAAGTGAAGTAATAGTCTTTAAGGGTAAGACTCATATCTATTATCTTCATCTCTTCTATGATAAGATAGATAGAGAAGTGGGATGATTTGATGCTAACATGTAATAAGTCATTGATGAATGAACTTAAGCTGAATAAGTTGAATAAGCAACTTGTACCTAAATAAGTTGATGAACTTATGAAGAACTTGCCATATGTTTGTCATATGATGTTAGTATGTTCAAAATAGTATGAGAACATTGATTGATGGACTTAAGTTCATGGTAAGTCATAAGCATGAGAATTTATAGTTAATAAGTTGAATAAGTCATTGACATATGACAATAAGTCAAAACCTACTTTGATAATAAGTTGGTGTAATAAGTAACTTAAAATGTTTATATGTTGATTAAAATCCATTTAGAACGTTTAGTAATGAAGCTTTTCCGAATTCACACGATGGGACGATTATCGTCAAATTCGTGAAATTCTCGAAACAGATGTCGTATTTTGTGTTTGAAGTCGTAAACATTGGTTTTCAATGGAGACAAGTCATATTTGGCATTATAGAGTTACGGACTTGAAAATGGCCAGATTTCGACTTAGAACGAAGAAACGAGCGTTGAACGTTCACGAACGTTTATCGTTTTTGTTAAAAATGGACTAATAGGTGAAATTTTAGCAAACAAAGTCTAATAGATAAAATTCTTGCATGAACACGTAGAGTTTATGATTTATGAACCGTAGGCTCTTGAACGAGCCAATTTGGACTTATAACAAAGAAGTTTCGAGTCCGGGAGTTTCACAAAATTTCAAAATCGAAAAAATTTCGATGCATGAAGTCGGCGATGCGCTGGCGCCACCAAGGCAAATAAGCCCATGCCATGACATAAAAATGCCATCATCACTGAGAGTCATGCCAGCAGCAACTTGCCGTTCTGAAGGACTCATGCTACGCAAAGACCGAGTCCGGGTTCTGGGCAATAATAGGTGACGCCGCAGCGCGGCACTAAGAGTAAATAGACGGCGCCTCAGCGCCAACCTTATAACCTAGACAATAAAGAATGTTTACATGTTGAACATGGACGGTAATTGATGAACACTTAAGTAAGAATCTTAATGAAACATTGTTAGGACATAATTAAGCCTTAAGTATGAACACTTAGGGTTAATATTAAGTTGATTACTTATGAACATAAGAATGACGTAATGGAAAGTCGGAACCTATAATAACAAATCTAATACGTAATTAGATTGAGAAGAAAGGTAAGATTCTTTAGAAACTATGTATGATCATTCATGACCTAATGTACTATGTGATGTTATCATCTACTGTAGAGACTTAAGGACCTAAAGTGCACATGTTATAAACTATAGCAGACGCTAAAGGCAAGTACTCTAACCCTTTTTCCAGTTCGATCTGGACAAGTCTTTGTGATTCATGTATTCTTCACATAAGTTAATGTTTGAGGAAGTCAAAGCCAATTCTTTCGGCTAGACGTATGCTAAGTTATTCTATCAAGTGTTGATAAGGGATTTGCCAAACTAATATTGTTGTGGTTTTCAAAAGTAGACTGATTATGCTAAAAATGTTTTGTTGTCAAACGACAGGCACGTGAGGTTGCCACAACTTAAACGTATACACGTTTAATGAATGTAGTTTTGATCAACATAGAGTACTATAGGCTGATCACCTAGACGTGCTCGTAAGTTATGTCGGACTTATGGACTTAGTGTCGGGACGTCCTTTTTCTAAGTACTTATGATATGCTTACGGTCTTGAACCGGAATTGATATTTTACTGAATATTGTTGTTGTAAAACATTTTGAATGAAAAGAAGTGCTATTTTGAATTGTCGATAGTACTTCATAGCTATTGTTCAATTATTGAAGATATACTATTCCTATGTTTCAAGTATGCTATTTCCCTAGAATTGTTGTACTTGCTGAGCTAGTTAGGCTCATTCTTGCTTGAAATATATGAATGCAGCTAAGACCGAATGGACTGATGGATCCGGCAAGGATAAAGGGAAGGCGAAAGTGAACCACTGGATTACATATGTAATAGTATAGGTTTTGTAAGAATAATACTGATATTATGATAAAGACAAATGTATTGGTTGTAAAGAACCTGGGGAATGTAAATATTTTATATATAAGACATATCCATTCTTTTGAGGCATTTCAATTGAATGTTTATGCGAACTGTAGCACCGTGTAGCACCATCTGTTGGGTTAGAAGATACCTGGATTTGGGGGCATCACAGTTGTTATTCCATTCTTTATTATTCTGTTGGAATAACCAGTCTGTGCGGTCTATCGCATGCCTGGTGAATTCTGTTGTTATTCCATTCTTTATTGTTTTGTTGGAATATCATGTCTGTGCGGATTACGCATGACTTGGTTCCATTCTTTATTATTCTGTTGGAATATTCTGTCTATGCGGGTTACGCATGACCTGGTTCCATTCTTTATTATTCTGTTGGAATAACCTATCTGTGCGGATTACGCACGCCTGGTGAATTCTTCTATTATTCCATTCTTTATTATTCTGTTGGAATAACCTGTCTATGTGGATTACCGCATGCATGGTGAATGATCCTTCATATTCATTCCTTATTAAATCGTGGAAATGATCTGTCTACGTGGATTACTGCATGGCGGGCAAAAATACATTTGAGGTTTCATATATTCTATTATACTCAGTTGGTTAAAGTTTTGGCTTCTATACTTCATGAAATTAGTGGAATATCCTTGATATTTGCGCTTCATCTAGTATTTTTTCATAGAAATATTCTTCTGAGCATTCTTGAATTTTACTCCACAAAACAGTATCATGTTGACAATTTGGACATTATTGATTTCTTGTTAAATTAAATTATAAATCTTTAAAAATATATCCTTGAACTTGTTTTATTGAATTCTTATATCATTGTCATCATCCACATGTTTATAATATATTGAAAGTCATCTGTGGCCTGTAATGCATAGATGGACTTGGTATGATTATGACCAGGGATTATACGGTATAATCATGACCGTAATGTTACAAATGATGTGGTAAAAGTACTCATTGGTCGTAGTGCATTGATGGACAGTTGTTGGCATGATCATGACCATTGATGAATACACGAATATCCTTGGCCTGTAGTGCATGGATAAGTTGTGGTCATGATACTAATGAATATCCTTGGACGTAGTGCTGGGATGATGTGGTTTATTTATTAAGCTGAGTCTCAGTGATAAAAGTGATGAAAAACCTTTTAAATCATAGAAGATAGTAGATTTTATTCTCTACTTGACTCTTCTAATGGATTGCTTGTTCCGCTGCAGTTAAACTTGATGGTTGTTATATTTTGTCAATTTAACACTGTTGAAGGCTAATGATAAATTATTCTGCATTATCTTAGTCATAATATTTCTTACTGGGCTAGTTGAGCTCACCCTTTCTTTCACTGTTCTCTTCAGGAAATGAGAATATAAATTTGGGACGAGTCGGGGAACGGATTGACGGTCCAGATGGTTGTTTTAGTAGTCCTCACTATTCTATAAAATAGTGTAACAATAAATGTAATGAGGACTCCATTGAGTGTGGATATTGTCTAGATGACAATATTCTCATTAAAACTCTTATATTATGTTTTGTCGTATTTTACACGACTGTTGTATAATTAAGTTGTATTTGAATTTTGTACCATGTATTTGGCGACTCAAGATGGGTGATGTATACCTATTTTGGGGGCGTCACAGTTGGTATCAAAGCTTGGGGATATGATCCCTGGCTAAGATATGAGACTAGAACTAGGAGGGGAGAGACGGGGAATTCCTTCGCTAGTATGACCAACCTAAGTTTATTTGGTATTTAATTGCTCGGTCAGAGTATAGGGATAATATGTTGCATGTCAATTAACCTTTTTTTGTGGCAGTATTTGAAAATGACAGCCGAGAATGTTGAGAATAGCAATAGAGCACAAGAGACCGCTGAGTCTCCACAGATCAATTATCAGGATAATGTACATCAGGAAGGCAACAATCATCATGCAAACAACAACACTGACCAAATGATGAACGATGGAATGTTCAGAGGCTTTATGAAATTCATGCAACATCAGGCGAGAGAGGCTCTTGTCTAAAATGTAGGTGGAAACAATGGAAACTCTCGGACGGTCACCGCTAAACAGTTCAAGGAGCTGGGACCACCGGAGTTTATTGGAGAGCCAAAACCACTTAAGGCCCAAGCGTGGATAAAGCAGATCACCAAGATATTTGATGTCTTGGGATGCTCCGAGGAGCAAAAGGTTCCCTTTGCCACCTTTATGTTGCGAGGAGAGGAAGATTACTGGTGGAAATCGGTAGAAGCGTACTCTCAACTCTTCCGTGACCAAGATGTCTTGGGAGAAGTTCCAAGAACTATTCAACGACAAGTACTTTCTCGAAAGTATTCGTCACATGAAAGAGGTAGAGTTCATCAAGTTGGAGCAGAACAATATGACCGTGTCACAATACGAAGCTAAGTTTGTCGAGTTGTCCCGGTTTGCGTCTCACTTGGTTGATAATGAGGAGAAAATGACGTGGATGTTTCTAAGAGGTTTGAAACCCGAGCTACGTCAATATCTAATTTCTCATAAACTATGTTTGTATTCAGATGTTGTAAATAGGGCTCTGTTATTGGAGCGTGATAACGAGTCAACCCAACCAAGAGAAAGCAGCCGGCAAAATGATAATACTAGTTGTGGCAGTCATAGAAGCGGTGACAACAAACGTGGAGGGAATCAACATGCCAGAAATGGTAACCACTTCGGTGGTAATCATGGCCAAGACAATAAGAATGGACATTTCAAGAAGAGGAGATTCAACAATGATAGAAAGACGTCAGCCCCAACACCCGTTGTTAAAGAAGGAGAACGACCACCTATCATATGCTTCAAATGCGGAGGGGAGGGACACATCAGTCCAAACTGTGCTTAGCAGTCCAAAATGTGTTACAATTAGGGAAGAGAATGTCGCCTTGCCCGATTTTATCGTGCACCGAAGTGAAGTCCAGTTGGGATGGAGGCATCAAAGGCCGTCCCAGACAAGACAAAACCAGTAGTTCAAGGGAGAGCGTTTGTTGTAACCTCCAAAAAAGCGAGAAATTCGAACGAGGTGATCACAGGTAAGCTAATCATAAACTCTAGCGAAGTTTATACTTTATTTGATACCGGTTCTACCGATTCTTTTATTTTTCCTACTTGCGTTCAACGTTTAAATTTGGCTCCAGAAAAATTAGACTTTGATTTATCTGTTGAAACTCCGTTGGGAGAAACCTTCATCACATCCACTGTTTATAATTCTTGTTTGATTCAAATCGGTAACTGCACGTTACCTATCGATCTTATCTCCTTAAAAATACTTGCATTTGACGTGATTCTAGGGATTGATTGATTAACTACTCATCATGTTAAAATTGATTGTTTTCATAAGGTTGTTAGCTTTCATATTCCTAATCAACCTATTATGCGAATTTAAGTGACCAAACCATTAAAATCAATCACGGTCATCTCAAGCCATAAAGCTATTCGTTTATTGAAAAATGGATGTCAAGCTTTCTTAGCTCATATCACAGATTTAAACAAAAATACGTCAGATTTGAATGATATTTCTATTGTTAATAAATTTCCTGACGTATTCCCCGAAGAACTTCTTGGCCTACCCCCGGAGTGTGAAATCGAGTTTGGTATCGACCTTGAACCTAGTGCAAACCCCATTTCCAAATCCCCATATCGAATGGCTACTATTGAACTTTAGGAGTTAAAAACCCATTAATAGGAATTGTTAGACATCGGTTTCATTCATCCTAGTACGTCTCCTTGGGGTGCTCCTGTTCTATTTGTGAAGAAGAAAGATGGAAGTATGCGACTTTATATTGATTATCGCGAGTTGAATCATGTCACCATCAAAAATAGGTACCCATTGCCTCGCATTGATGACCTGTTTGACCAGTTGCAAGGAGCCAAATTCTTTTCAAAGATTGATCTTCGTTCCAGATATCATCAGTTGAAGATTAAAACTGATGACATTCCAAAGACTGCTTTCAGAACTCGGTACGGGCATTATGAATTCCTACTCATGTCTTTTGGATTGACTAATGCTCCTGCTACCTTTATGGACATGATGAACCGAGTATTCATGGAATATTTGGATCACTTTGTGGTCGTCTTTATTGATGACATCCTCATATACTCCAAAAGCCATGAAGACCATGTGCAACACTTGAGGCTGATACTCCAAAAGCTTCGTGAAAACATGCTTTATGCCAAGTTGAAGAAATACGAGTTCTGGCTTGAGGAAGATGCATTCCTTGGGCACATGATATAATATCATGGAATATCTGTTGACCCGGCAAAGATTGAAGCAATTCAAAGCTGGAAGAAACCTAAGTCAGTGACCAAAGTACGTAGCTTTCTCGGCTTAGCTGGTTATTATCGGAGATTCATAGAAGGGTTTTCTCGAATCGCTACTCTATAAACTCAGCTGACTCGAAAAAAATACAAAATTCGGTTGGAGCGAGGAATGTGAGAAGAGTTTTCAAGAACTCAAGAGGAGACTCATTTCAGCACCTGTTCTGACAATACCATCTGGTTCAGAGGGATTTGTTGTGAGATCCTGAATTTTATGAAATAAAAGTATTCAATTTTTCTATTTTGGTAAATAGTTAATTGATAAAAGTTTAAAGTTTAGGGTCATATTTGAAATTTTTTTAAAGTAAACAAGTTGTTATAAAATAATCGGTAGTAAACGAACAGTAATACGCGTGGTTGCATAGTAGCACACGGTATTGGTTATTGATGCTTACGTGAGAAGTCACTTAGTTATACTCAATTATTGCTATAGTAATTGCCGCATCATATCTCTCATATTATTCATTCAATTATTGTTATAGTATCATCTGCATAATATGTTATATTATTAAATCAATAATTGAAACGGAAAAATTATTCATATTATTATTTGCAATATTGACAATGTCTAGAAGTTCTGTCAAGGAGAGGTTTGGTCATCTAATTGCGCGCCAAAAAGGAGAAATCCTTATAGGAAAGCCCCCTCTTTCCTGAGAACGACCTGGTTGTTGAATATTATAAATTATAATATTAATAATGAATGTTATTAAAAATCGAATTTGAGTTTGGAGTTGAATTTGGAGACGCGAACGTGATATTAGAGTCCAGAACGATGAAATTAGTAAAAGTAGACTATAAACACAAAATTTTCCGGGGTTGACTTTTTGGTCAAAAAGTCAACAGTTGACTTTTTCGGAAAAAAAAGTCGAACTTCGAAATTTCAAAAATAAATTTTTTTTTATAAAATTAGTTCTATTATGTTGGAATTATTAGTGTTAGTGAAAATCGACATTTATTTCAATAATAATTGATGTCTGGAGGTTATATTGACCAATCGGGTAATTAACCGGATAAATGAGCAATTAATTGCTATTATTTCACATGATTATAACTATTTGTTCACATGTGTGTACTATTGATTCACATTCTTGTACTATTAGGGTAGTTGGTGCAAGATTGATAATACTTGCATGACTAAGTTAAAAATGGAGGTATAGATAGAGGTATTATACTGTAATTTGTATATGATTATAACTATTGATTCACATGATTGAACTATTGATTCACATTATTTACTATTAGAGGAGGTGGTGTAAGTTTGATAATACTTGCAAGACTAAATTAAAAATAAAGAAAAAGAGGGATTTATTATAATGTAATATTCTGATTCCAAAAACGTGCAATTATCGAGACTATATTTTCTTATAAATAGAAGCTCATTCTTCCTTCATTTCTCACCAATTCACTAAAGCTATAGAGCAATTATTATAGATAGAAAGAAGAAGAGAAGTATGCTACCTCACTATTCTAGTATCCAGACTTCTTTTGAGGTGAAGATAGGTGATGATTATGAGTTATTCATATGATTGTAGACAGGAATTGTTGATTGATGTTACATGGATAAAACATTATTGGTGGACTTTTAACATGGAGAAGATAATAGACCTGATGGTCTATTTGATTCTTCTAATGGATTGCTCGTTCCGCTGCAACTATGGTTGAAAAGTTTTATCATCTACCATATGTCCTAAATCTCTGATTTATTACTGATGAAGGCTATTGATGATGTAAATTCTCTTTAGTCATGATATTCTTTGATGGGCTAGTTATGCTCACCCTTTTTGCTTCACAATTCCTTTCAGGTAATAAGAGTGTAGCTGGGTCGAGCGGGGATAACAGGGGAATAGAACAGTGGTCTATAGCTGTTGAGGTTCTCCCTAAATAGTATAAAAATAATTCGTTGAGAACTTTAGATAAGTTTGTCGTATTGTATACGTCATTTGATATTTAATTTTGGTGAACCGAATAGGGTGAGGTGAACCCAACTTTAGAAGGGTGTTTTGCCAATATCATATAAGATGTCTAATGACATATAACCTCGTGTTATCATAAGACATGGTTGTGCACATCCACTTGCTGAGTATCTCTACGAGCACTACCTATATGATCTTGGAGTATATTTGAAATATAATATTCACTTGGAGATAACGTAGATAATTATATGTCAAGAGAAGAGTCACACCCAACTTTAGAAGGGTGTTTTGCCAATATCATATAAGATGTCTAATGACATATAACCTTGTGTTATCATAAGACATGGTTGTGCACATCCACTTGCTGAGTATCTCTACGAGCACTACCTATATGATCTTGGAGTATATTTGAAATATAATATTCAGTTGGAGATAACGTAGATAATTATATGTCAAGAGAAGAGTCACCATTGGAAAGAAGATGATAATAATCTTCTTGTTTTTCTTTGGGGACTTTTGGGTTAACCAAGGATAATTCTGTGGACATATGATATCTATCATAACCTAGATGCATGGCCTCCCATGTACGAAGGTTTCCTTGAGCACTTCCCAAAGATTTTAATTTCTAAAACAGTTTTTGACTGTACTTTTATGTAAAGTACCATTGTAAGGTTGTGGTCGAGACACCAGGAGAGTTATATACCTTTGTATTAAAACTCACAGCTTATCTGTTGTCGTACTCTGCACGACAGTTCAACTGTTGTATAAATGAAGTTTGTATTTGATTTTTATAGTGCGATATCTGGCGACTCAAAATGGTTGATGTATACCTATTTTGGGGGCGTCACAAATGGTATCAGAGCTTAGGGATATGGTTGCTGGCGGAGATATGAGTCTAGAACTAGGAGGGGAGAGACGAGTAATATACTTCGCTAGTGTGTGACTTACCTAAGCCAAAATTTTTTACTTGATAAGTTAACAATTTGTGATATGTCAATTAACCTTTGTTTTGAAGATATATTCTAGAATGATATCTGAAATACAGGAGATGAGCAATGGAAAATCATGATACAGATGATATAATCAGGAATGTATAATCCAAAAAGAAAGTAAGGTATTCTCATCTCTTCAAACTACCAGGTATGCAAATTTCGAGGGCGAAATTTAATAAGGAGGGGAGATTGTGAGATCCCGAATTTTATAAAATAAAAGTATTCAATTTTTCTATTTTGGTAAATTGTTAAATTGATAAAAGTTTAAAGTTAAGGGTCATATTTGAAAATTTTTCAAAGTAAACAAGTTATTATAAAATAATCGGTAGTAAAAGAACAGTAATACGCGTGGTTGCATAGTAGCACACGGTATTGGTTATTAATGCTTACGTGAGAAGTCACTTAGTTATACTCAATTATTTGTTATAGTAATTGCCGCATCATATCTCTCATATTATTCATTCAATTATTGTTACAATATCATCTGCATAATATGTTATATTATTAAATCAATAATTGAGACGGCAAAGTTATTCATATTATTATTTGCAATATTGACAATGTTTAGAAGTTCTATTAAGGAGAGGTTTGGTCATCTAATTTCGCGCCAATAAGGAGAAATCCTTATCGAAAAGCCCCATTTTTCCTGGGAACGACCTGGTTGTTGAATATTGTGAATTATAATATTAATGATGAATGTAATTAAAAATCAAATTTGAGTTCGGAGTTGAATTTGGAGACGCAAACGTGATATTCGAGTCCGGAACGATGAAATTAGTAAAAATAGACTATAAACACAAAATTTTCTGGGGTTAACTTTTTGGTTAAAAAGTCAACAGTTGACATTTTCGGGAAGAAAAAGTCAAACTTCGAAATTTCAAAAATAAATTTTTTTTATAAAAATAGTTCCATTGTGTTGGAATTATTAGTGTTAGTGAAAATTGACATTTATTTCGATAATAATTGATGTCTGGAGGTTATATTGACCAATCGAATAATTAACCGGATAAATGAGCAATTAATTGCTATTAATTGACATGATTATAACTATTTATTCACATGTGTGTACTATTGATTCACATTCTTGTACAATTAGGGGAGTTGGTGCAAGATTGATAATACTTGCATGACTAAGTTAAAAATGGAGGTATAGATAGAGGTATTATACTGTAATTTGTATATGATTATAACTATTGATTCACATGATTGAACTATTGATTCACATTATTTACTATTAGGGGAGGTGGTGTAAGTTTGATAATACTTGCAAGACTAAATTAAAAATAAAGAAAAAGAGGGATTTATTATAATGTAATATTCTGATTCCAAAAACATGCAATTATCGAGACTATATTTTCTTATAAATAGAAGCTCATTCTTCCTTCATTTCTCACCAATTCACTAAAGCTATAGAGCAATTATTATAGATAGAAAGAAGAAGAGAAGTATGCTACCTCACTATTCCAGTATCCAGTCTTCTTTTGAGGTGAAGATAGGTGATGAAAATTATCTTTGTCCTTGGTGCGAAGAGGAATGTAGAATCACAATTATGATTATGAGTTATTCATATGATTGTGGACAGGAATTGTTGATTGATGTTACAGGGATAAAACATTATTGGTGGACTTTTAACATGGAGAAGATAATAGACCTGATGGTCTATTTAACTCTTCTAATGGATTGCTCGTTTCGCTGCAACTATGGTTGAAAAGTTTTATCATCTACCATATATCCTAAATCTCTGATTTATTACTGATGAAGGCTATTGATGATGTAAATTCTCTTTAGTCATGATATTCTTTGATGGGCTAGTTGTGTTCACCCTTTTTGCTTCACAATTCCTTTCAGGTAATAAGAGTGTAGCTGAGTCGAGCAAGGATAATAGGGGAATAGAACGGTGGTCTATAGCTGTTGAGGTTCTCCCTAAATAGTATTGAAATAATTTGTTGAGAACTTTAGATAAGTTTGTCGTATTGTATACGTCATTTGATATTTGATTTTGGTGAACCGAATAGGGTGAGGTGAACCCAACTTTGGAAGGGTGTTTTGCCACTATCATACAAGATGTCTATTGACATATAACCTCGTGTTATCATAAGACATGGTTGTGCACATCCACTTGTTGAGTATCTCTACGAGCACTACCTATATGATCTTGGAGTATATTTGAAATTTAATATTCACTTGGAGATAACGGAGATAATTATATGTCAAGAGAAGACCCACCATTGGAAAGAAGATGATAGTAATCTTCTTGTTTTACTTTGGGGACTTTTGGGTCAACCGAGGATAATTCTGTGGACATATGATATCTATCATAAACTAGACGCATGGCCTCCCATGTACGAAGGTTTCCTTGAGCACTTCCAAAAGATTTTAATTTCTAAAATAATTTTTGACTGTACTTTTATTAAAAGTACCATTGTAAGGTTGTGGTCGAGACTCCAGGAGAGTTAAATACCTTTGTTTTAAAACTCACAGCTTATCTGTTGTCGTACTCTGCACGACAGTTCAACAGTTGTATAAATGAAGTTTGTATTTGATTTTTATAGTGCGATATCTGGCGACTCAAGATGGGTGATGTATACCTATCTTGGGGGCGTCACAAATGGTATCGAGCTTAGGGATATGGTTCACAGGCGGAGATATGAGTCTAGAACTAGGAGGGGAGAGACGAGTAATATACTTCGCTAGTGTGTGACTTACCTAAGCCAAAAATTTTTACTTGATAAGTTAACAATTTGTGATATATCAATTGACTTTTGTTTTCAAGATATATATTCGAATGATATCTGAAATTCAAAAGATGAGCAATGGAAAAATCATGATACAGAGGATATAATCGGGAATATATAATCCGAAAAGAAAGCAAGGTATTCTCATCTCTTCGACTACCAAGTACGTAAATTTCGAGGGCGAAATTTCATAAGGAGGGGAGATTGTGAGATCCCGAATTTTATGAAATAAAAGTATTCAATTTTTCTATTTTGGTAAATAGTTAAATTTATAAAAGTTTAAAGTTAAGGGTCATATTTGAAAAATTTTCAAAGAAAACAAGTTGTTTAAAATAATCGGTAGTAAAAGAACAATAATACGCATGATTGCATAGTAGCACACGGTATTGGTTATTGATGCGTACGTGAGAAGTCACTTAGTTATACTCAATTATTGCTATAGTAATTGCAGCATCATATCTCTCATATTTTGGTAAATAGTTAAATTGATGTTACAGGGATAAAACATTATTGGTGGACTTTTAACATGGAGAAGATAATAGACCTGATGGTCTATTTGACTCTTCTAATGGATTGGTCGTTCCTCTACAACTATGGTTGAAAAGTTCTATCATCTACCATATGTCCTAAATCTCTGATTTATTACTGATGAAGGCTATTGATGATGCAAATTATCTTTAGTAATGATATTCTTTGTTGGGCTAGTTGTGCTCACCCTTTTTGCTTCACAATTCCTTTCAGGTAATAAGAGTGTAGCTGGGTCTAGCGGGGATAATAGGGGAATAGAATGGTTGTCTATAGCTGTTGAGGTTCTCCCTAAATAGTATGGAAATAATTTGTTGAGAACTTTAGATAAGTTTGTCGTATTGTATACATCATTTGATATTAAATTTTGGTGAACCGAATAGGGTGAGGTGAACCCAACTTTGGAAGGGTGTTTTGCCACTATCATACAAGATTTCTAATGACATACAACCTCGTGTTATCATAAGACATGGTTGTACACATCCACTTGCTGAGTCTCTCTACGAGCACTACCTATATGATCTTGGAGTATATTTGAAATATAATATTCACTTGGAGATAACAGAGATAATTATATGTCAAGAGATGACTCACCATTGGAAAGAAGATGATATTAATCTTCTTGTTTTTCTTTGGGGACTTTTGGGTCAACCAAGGATAATTCTGTGGACATATGATATCTATCATAACCTAGACGCATGGCCTCCCATGTACGAAGGTTTCCTTGAGCACTTTCCAAAGATTTTAATTTCTAAAACAGTTTTTTATTGTACTTTTATGTAAAGTACCATTGTAAGTTTGTGGTCGAGACACCAAGAGAGTTACATACCTTTGTATTAAAACTCATAGCTTATCTGTTGTCATACTCTGCACGACAGTTCAACAGTTGTATAAATGAAGTTCGTATTTGATTTTTATAGTGCGATATCTGGCGACTCAAGATGGGTGATGTATACCTATCTTGGGGGCGTCACAAATGGTATCAGAGCTTAGGGATATGGTCGCTGGCGGAGATATGAGTCTTGAACTAGGAGGGGAGAGACGAGTAATATACTTCGCTAGTGTGTGACTTACCTAAGCCAAAAAATTTTACTTGATAAGTTGACAATTTGTGATATGTCAATTGACTTTTGTTTTGAAGATATATTCTAGAATGATATCTGAAATACAGGAGATGAGCAATAGAAAAATCATGATACAGAGGATATAATCGGGAATGTACAATCCGAAAAGAAAGCAAGGTATTCTCATCTCTTCGAACTACTAGGTATGTAAATTTAGAGGGCAAAATTTCATAAGGAGGGGAGATTGTGATATCCCGAATTTTATAAAATAAAAGTATTCAATTTTTCTATTTTGGTAAATAGTTAAATTGATAAAAGTTTAAAGTTAAGGGTCATATTTGAAAAATTTTCAAAGAAAACAAGTTGTTATAAAATAATCGGTAGTAAAAGAACATTAATACGTGTGGTTGCATAATAGCACACGGTATTGGTTATTGATGCGTACGTGAGAAGTCACTTAGTTATACTCAATTATTGCTATAGTAATTGCAGCATCATATCTCTCATATTATTCATTCAATTATTGTTACATTATCTTCTGCATAATATGTTATATTATTAAATCAATAATTGAGACGACAAAGTTATTCATATTATTATTTGCAATATTGACATTGTCTAGAAGTTCTGTCAAGGAGAGGTTTGGTCATCTAATTGCGCACCAATAAGGAGAAATCCTTATCGGAAAGCCCCCTCTTTTCTGGGAACGACCTGGTTATTGAATATTGTTATTAATGATGAATGTTA
The DNA here is from genome assembly GCA_020205605.1 of Panax ginseng. Lineage (NCBI taxonomy): Eukaryota > Viridiplantae > Streptophyta > Magnoliopsida > Apiales > Araliaceae > Panax > Panax ginseng. The sequence goes on from CM035136.1 coordinate 67,728,866, forward strand.
TTAAAAATCGAATTTGAGTTCAGAGTTGAATTTGGAGACGCGAACGTGATATTCGAGTCCGGAACGATGAAATTAGTAAAAATAGACTATAAACACAAAATTTTCCGGGATTGACTGTTTGATCAAAAATTCAGCAGTTGACTTTTTCAGAAAAAAAAGTCAAACTTCAAAATTTCAAAAATAATTTTTTTTATAAAAATAGTTCCATTATGTTGGAATTATTAGTGTTAGTGAAAATTGACATTTATTTCGATAATAATTGATGTCTGTATGTTATATTGACCAATCGGGTAATTAACCGGATAAATGAGCAATTGTAGAGCCCCCAAATCCGGGTACTTGAAACCCGAACTCGGTGCTTCACGATACCATTTCTATGAGCGGAATAATACTAATAATAATAACAATAATATAAAGATCAACTTAATTTACATATCATCAGAGTCTGAATCCCAAGTACGTAACCTTTAAACATTCATTACAACCCATGATAGATAATATATATCATACTTGTCTTAATAAAGTTAACTATTACATAAAGTAACATTTTGTTCATTCAGCAACCTTTCCCTTTCCTTTGTTCTTAGCAGAGCTCTCTGCTCGTTCACACTTAGCTGAAAACATTTAAATTAAGCAAGGATGAGCATTTGAGTGCCCAACAAGTAATAACAACTATATATATAAGCTGAAAGAATTTAAATGTTTTCTTTATACTACCCTTCTACAACAAATCAACAGTTGTGAAGTAATCTGAACCGATAATAATAACATAACAACTCTCTTTCAATTTTTTGAAACTACATATTGACTATACATAGGGTTTAAGTGACATGCTATGAACATTATTTTTATTTTCAAATAGGTTAAACAGAAATTCATCTGCAAACCGTCATAACTTACGAGCACGGGGGGTGATCAGCCCGTTATGCCCTGCATTGATCAATACTACATGCAAGAACGAGGGTATCGTTCACTCTGTCTGCCTTGGGTGCATAAAAGTTTTCCCGCGTAGGGATGTTCATACTTGTGTGGGTTCCAAATCAAAGGTTTTATCTTGTTCAACAATAATCTATAATTCAACATATATGTATATGGGTAATTGACAATGGTATATCAACATGTGATTAAATACAATGATTATCCAAGTGATGACACTTGTATAACCATTTATAGAAATTAATGAACAGAATATATATATCTGAATTACCATATACTAACATGTTGATAATCAATGAGCGTATATAATATAGGGTTAATAATTTGTATAGTAATAATATAGTTTAGAAACATTCTTACTCATGTCCATTGTATAAAGAAAATGCAAATATAAGATACTTGCCTGATGCGTTGCTTACAGTTCACAACTTAGTTTTATCATTTATATCACAACCTATCATTAATTAGATCATTTGTTCGATTAGAACAATATACTATAACACATAGTACTGCATTTCGCAGTCAGCACATAACCTAATCACATTATCACATATGTTTAACAAACATTGAATCACAAATAATCACATATCTAATTAAATTATCTAAGTCCAGATCAATTTCTGAAACATGTCGGGGTACCGACAGCTTTATCGGGTAATTATCGAGTCTAAGACTCTATTCTGTAACTCAATGTCTGTAAGTATCAGTCATATTATTTTTAAATGACTTAATATGATTTTAAAACATTTAGTATAATTTATCATTAATTTTCAAACACCGGAATCATTATTAAATGATTTTTGTGACGCCCCCAAATCAGGTCCAATCCACCCAACCTATTCTGAGTCGCCAAATACATGGTATAGAAATAACTACAACTTCATTAATACAATTGTCGTGAAAAATACGACAACATATAAACTGTGAGTTTAAATACAAATATTGTCTTCTAGACAATCTCCACAATCAAATAAGTCCTCATTATAATTATTGATACACTATTTTACAAAATAGTGAGGACTACTAAAACAACTGTCTTGAACCATTACTCCATACCCCGACTAGTTCCTGCTATATTCTCGTCTCCTGAGAAGAAAAATGGAACAAAAAGGAAAAGGGTGAGCTCAACTAGCCCAGTAAAGAATATTATGACTAAGATAATGTACAACAAATTATCCTTAGTCTTCAACAGGGAAAAATCTGATAAAATACAATAGACAACAATGTTTAGATCAACAACTGCAGCGGAAACAACAATTCATTAGAAGAGTTAAGTAGAGAATGAAATCTATTGTCATCTATGAATTTAAAAGTCCATCATCGATATTTTATCCCTGTAACATCAATCAATATACATCTTGAATCAAATAGTCATCTTTGCACTACGGGCCAAAGATATTTATCAATTGGTCATGTTCATCTCAACACCGCTCATCTTTGCGATGCAGGCCAAAGATATTCATCGATTGGTCATGTTCATCTAAACACCTATTCATCTTTTACACTACGGGCCAAAGATATTCATCAGAAATCATTCATCTTTGCACTACAGGCCAAAGATATTCAGTTATATCATCATTTAGGACTGAGGATGATGAAAAATATTTTAAAGAAAACGAATCCAGTGTAACAAAAGAACAAATATTAAGGATTCGTACTTTAAACAATCCAAGTTCAAAAATACTTCATAAATAACCAGAGTGTAGTAAAATTCAAGAATGAAGACCAAAAGATAGATCCAATCAATGATAGGAATCATAACAGACAATCTTGGATACAGAAAAGAAAATTTAATTTTTCTGTGAATAGTATCGTATTCGCGAATAGTACCATATACGTGAATAGTGTCGTATACGTGAATAGTAACTCCGACACCAAAAGATAGAAATTCCACAAAAAAATCATCATGCTTCGTGAATAGTACTCGTGAATAGTAACTCATGAATAGTAACCCCGACATGAAAAAGTTCCAAATTTGATAAAAATTTCCAACAATTATTTCGGCATAATGATATTGAAGAAATAATATCATTTTCGAATAAAATAACATCCCTTACCTCAGAAAAAATAGTACTTCTGACTGGAATACTAGATATAGTGCTGAAAGTGTTAGAGTTTATGCCCTAGAGGCCAATTATTTGATATAATTGCTTAACTTTTTGATATTATATTTGATTGAATAAATATATGATTTTATTATGGTTTTATTTACTGCGTAATATAATTGTTAACATAATAAAATTCCTTAGAATAGTGATACAAATTATATAGTTTCAAGTATGTGACTTGAACATGAGATTATATATTACCATTAGTATCGTTGTTCTTAAATGTCCTTAATCGAGTATCATTGTTGATGGGACAACAATGATGCATTGAGACTAGTATGTGGATCGATGATGACCAAATCTCATTGGTCATAAATATATGAGATATTAAGTCAATGCATAGGTACATGTTAGAGAACGATGTCTTTGGATGCACCCACCATGAGAATTCTATATGGAGCATTATGCGAAGTGTCATTAGCAATTCTCATAGTGATAATGATGTAATGGTCCTCCCGACACGAAATCGCTATATTACTACACGAGAATTTATGTACTTTGATATCATCAAATGTCACCTTTAATAGGGTGGACTATAAAGGTGATTATTGGGTTCATCATTAATCGTGTGAGAAATATGAGTGATCTAGATGGAATTTAACCATCCTATATATTATGGGTGATATCCATAGGCCTCTTGATTGAGTAGGACTATGAAATGCATGGCCATGCTCAAATAGTGATTTGTTTCATATAGTCTACTCATTGATCAAGAAAACTCAGATTAAATTATGAAGAGTATGACACATTCCATGACTCGAGTTTAATCTAGGATATTAAGGTTAAAAGGATTAAATTACATTGAAACATTGGTCACGAAAAGGTTGCATCGAATCATCGATCTTATTATTACTTGGGTAGCAGTGATGCATTACTAGATGCCGCTCACTGTTTATAATTTTATAATATGATTTTAAAATTATTGTCAACGTAATAATAACCTATAGGGTCACACACATAGAACGTTATTTAAAAGGGAATTAATTTAAATTTTAAGGATTTAAATATATTAATATGATTAATAGTATTTAAATCACGAATTTAAATTAAAAGGATAATTTGTATATATGTATATTAATTAAGTAAGACTTAATTAAGAGATATATATATATATATATATATATATATATATATATATAAATTTGGATTTTATGAAATTAGGTTTTCATTTGATTAATTCCTTTTAACTACTATATATGATATATATAGCATTTACTTAGGATATATCATAATTGAAAAAACCTAGCCGCTCTTAGAGAGAGACTAGAGAGAAAATAGTTTCGAAAAATCCAATCCTTTTGGTGGCTAATCTTACCAAGTCCTTCTTCTTATTGCGTAATCGTTCGACGGTTCAAATGCGGCGTCGTGGTGGATACTGTAGAGGCTAATCGGTTTGTATATTCGCTGGAGATTTGAGGCGCAATGGGTTTGATTCTCATTTTTTATATATCTGGTATAATCTCTAAACCTCTCTAATTAATTGATTTTTTTCAGATGGATCCTGCTTTTAGGTTTCAAAATTGCTTTAAAATTTTAATTTCATTTAAGCGTTTTCGTCAAAACCAAAAGAAAGAACTTGAACCGTATAGCAATACTTAAAGTACTAAAATACACACAAAATACCCTCGATATTATAGAGAGAGAAAGAGAGAGAAATCTTTAGTTTCTGGTATGATTTTCATTTCTAACCTAAGCACCATATTTATAGGAAATTGCTTAGAACACCAAAGCAGAAAATTTAATATAATAATAATATATATAATCAAATTTTCTACGCACACAAATCTGGTCCAAACTTCAGCCACACATGTGCCAAAAACAATAAAAACGTTTTTCTTAATAGAAATAATTAAAACTTCCAAAAATTAATTATTTCGGAACTTCGGAACTTCAATAATTCATAATAAATAGCCCTTTTATCAGAAAATTCAAATCTCGCAATTTGTATAGGAAATTCAATTCTCTACAACTTTGCAGAAGAAAGTTTTTCCAAATTCCAAACAAAAATTGACCGAAATCCACATACGGACGATTTTACAAGCTATAATCAAATTTCAGTCAAGAAATGGGGTCCACCGACACACAAAACATGTGTTAATCATTTAATGCAACAAAAATACTCTTCCTCCTCATATACTCATATATCCCACATTCATTATAAAAATATCATTATTATATAATAATATAATAAAATATTATTTTATCAGAAAAGATAAAATATTAATTTTTTAACAATTGTCACTTTAAAAATTTTCTCCATCTATATCCACATAAAATCAATATTTTTCTCATCATATAAATCAATAATTAATTATTCACAAATAATATTAGAGAATCACAAGATCTTGTAAACCGTGCCTTTCCTCAGAAAGAGGGGCTTTCCAATAAGAATTTCTCATCTTGGGCGCCGCAATTAGGTGACCAAACCTCTCCTTAGAAAGAACTTTCTAGACATTGCCAATAATATTTTCTAATAATATTATTCAGATAATATAAATTATTGCTTCGATAATGAAAAATACTGTGTAGTGACAATTATTGAAACAACAGTAATATAAAATATCAACGCAAAGAATTATTGAATCAATAAAATAAAATACTTTGAGCAAGAACTCATCGTAACAATTATTGAGTAGTGCCTTCTTATGTAAGAATCAATAATTGGTGCAATACCGCGTATACTCTCAAGTGCAACAACGCGTATTCTTGTGTTTTAACCACACGGGTATTCCAACAAGATAATTGAGAATAACTACGCCAGTTATTTATAAACAACTTATACTTGTCATTTTTTCACCAATCACTTTCCGTTATGGGCCCACACAAGGTCATACTACGTCATTTAATATTCCCAGAAAAGCAAGAATATTCCACGACCAAACGAATATTCTCCGACAACAATTAATATTTTATAACCACTTGCTTATTTAAAATATTTGCGCATTTAACCCATAACTAACCACATTAATCAAATCAACCCCTTACTATTTAAAAATAATAATTAGAGAAATTAAATCTTTATTTATAAAAAGTTGGGGTCTTACAATTTAAATATTAAACAATTTTATTATCATTAATATTTAATTAATATTAAACTATTAATGAAATCATTTCTAAAATGTTAAAGTTATTTATAATAACTTAAAATACTTTTAAAGTATTAATATTACCCTTAAATGATTTTTAAAACATTTAAAATCATTTTTAAATAATTACCATTAATATTAAAGTATTAATGTATTATTTATAAATTATTAAAAGTTATTATTTATAACTTAAAATAATTTTAATTCATTTATATCCTTTTAAATGATTTTTCAATTAAGAAAACCATGTTTAAACTATTTATTGAATATAATTGTTAAATAAATTTAATATCATTAATAATAAATTAATATTAAATTATTTATGAAATTATCCTTTAAATATTAAAAGTTATATTTTATAACTTAAAATATCTTTAAACACTTTATTTTCATTTAAAATGATTTTTATATTAATAAAATCATTTTTAAATTAATTTATTTAATATAATTATTTCATAATCTTAATATCATTAATAATAATTAATTAATGAAATTTACCTTTAAATATTGAAAGTTATATTTTATAACTTACAATATTTTTAAATACATTATTATCATTTAAAATTATTTTTAATATAATAAAATCATTTTTAATTAATCTATTTAATTTATTTAGTAAATAACTTAATGATCATTAATATTTAATAATTAATGAAATATTGCTTTAAAATATTAAAAGTTATATTTTATAACTTAAAATATTTTAAATAACTTTTATCATTTAAAATGATTTTTAATATAATAAAATTATTTTTAATTAATTTATTTAATGTATTTAATATATAAATTAATTATCAATAATATTTAAATAATTACTAATATTTATGAAAAATATTTCAAATTATTAAAAGATAATTTTTAAAATAATTTTTGTAATTTTTAGAAATTAAATACTATTTTTAAATAATTTTCGAAATTTAAATAATTAATTTTAATAAAAGTGTCGCTAAAAGATCGCTTATAGCGGCAGGCACGTCATATATGTGTTCTTCGTGTTCTTGGCCAAACCTAGAAATTCAAGTCAGTTTGCCAGGTACCACGTTTGACCAACAATTATTCTTCACACAAAGTGTTTCTGGACATGTTGTTGATTAGATCATGTAGTACTCATACAAGACAACATGATCCAGCAACAAGAATGATCATAACATGCATCAACTGAAAGATCAGGAGATTCAAAGTGGTTGTCAGGCCCTTCCAGGTTTTTTGGTTACCCGAAAAACCCGAGCGAAGGTTTTGATAGCTACTTTGTGCCTTGGTTTAAACAATTTCTAGTTGATGTTATGGTGATTTAACGGTTTTAGCTTGTAGTACAAATGTAAATGAAGAGATATAACAATTAAAACACCTAAAGAAACAACAAAATCTCTAGATACACACTAGTCAAATCTTGTCAGAACCCGTGTTCATAGATTTTCTGGGTTTCCCAGAAAACCGTAAACATTAACTACTTAGCTACTTTGACCAGCTACTACTTTCATCTTGTTTGATGTATAGGTGATATAAAAGCATAAACATGTAGTACATATACAACTCTACAACTTAGATAACACGACAACAACAAAACTCCAATACACTGACAGATCAAGACGATTTAAAATGTTGTCAGGCCGGTTCTGGGCTGTTTCTGGGTTACCCGGAAACGCCCGATCATGGCTGGTCAACTATGTTTGACTTTGAATATCTTGTAATCTAGACCAGATCTAAGTCTGATTCTTGTTCCAGGTCAAAGCCGACATGTCAGACTACATATGTAAACCTTTAAACCACAAAAAGTATACATGAACAAGGATCTGTACCACCGACATCGGTTGTCGGACCACGCTTTGAACATTTTCCAGATTTGGCAAATCTTCAAATCCGAGCCTCTAGATGTTAAGGATCTAACATCTAGCAACCCAGATCATCCTTAGACACCTTATATAACATGTTTAACACAAAAAAATAACATCAAACCATAGATCGATGGTCAGATTGTATGGCTAGGGTTTATACATTCTTTGATCAATTTTGATTTCTAGCTTCGAATTTGTTATGGTTGATCGTGAGGCTGTTCTTAGGGACTGATATGTTAGAGAACTTCGTAGGTTTTGAGAGAGGATTACTTGGTTGAGTGTTTGGACAAAATGAGTGAGCAAAATGATTTTCTCTCTCTCTCTTGGATCTATTTATATAACGTTGCAATGCATGGCTGAGATCTGTTGGCTGATATGTGTTGCATTTCAGTCACATAGAGAGTCAATGGTTGGCCAACAACTCCAACCACTCCAACACTTGGCAAAATTCAATAATACAATAGGGGTATTTTGGTCATTTGGTTGGGAATTTTAATGGCAAACCCTTAGGGTTTGACCCTTAGGTTTAGTACATAGCATTTGTAGGATTTCCAAATTTAGGGTTTGCACAAAAAATAAAATTAAATAAATTTTAGTTTCTAAAATTTGTAATTAGGGTTTTCTTAATTAAATTAGGTTTCTAATTAAATTATACAGGAACGTTAGGGTTTAAATCATATAATTATCATTAACTTTGCTAATTTAGCAATTAGGGTTTACAATTAGTAATTTAGTTTTAAAATTACTAATTAGGGTTACTAAATATAGAAATTAGGGTTTCTAATTTAGTAATAAGGGTTTTCATGATTAACAATTATAATTCTAATACTTGTTAATTAATCATCTTATCACAATTACCAATCAATCTTGAACTCTAATTTGAGTTTCAAATTAGGGTTTCTCAATTCTGAAATTAGGGTTTTATAATTAGGGGTTTCTAAAAATTTATTTAGAGTTTCTAAAATTAGGGTTTACCTAATTAATCAAATCATTATATAATACACAGCATAAATCATATAACACAGTTATATAACAGTCTTAAACTCCCAATTGATTTTCAAATTAGGGTTTCCCATAGTAAAACTAAGGTTTTGACATTAAACACCAAAATTGACCAACCATTATCAATACGTACATACTGTACATATTTATAACACTAAAAAATCAAAATATAATTAATATTATATTATTATTCTCATTCATTGATCAAAATCCAAAATTAGGGTTTGGATTCCATATCTGATTTATTCTTCCATATTTAACCTTAATAATTAAGGTAAAATAATTAACTTAATAATTTGTACAAAATTCATATAATAAAATAATTATTATAATTATTCAAAAAAATCATTTCATATATTATTTTAGTAATATATGATTATATTTTCATGAAAAATAATTAATAAAAATATTTCTACTATAATATTAATTAATATAAGAATATACTTTATAATAATCAATAATTCTAAAATAAAATTATTTGTAAATATTTATGTTATAAATATATTTTTATTTACCACATAAATACATATACACATTATCTTGTACAAATCTTCATCCTTAAAATAAAAAAAATAATTAAACGCAAAATTTCTGATTTATTTATATAGAAAATATCGGGTTGTTACATTCACCCTCCCTTATAAAGATTTTGTCCCCGGAATCACCGTTTTAAAACCTATGCATACAATGCTACATAGCATACATAACCATTGCAAGTAGATCTCGATCATAATTTTATCGAACTGATCTTTAACTATTCACATAAAGCTTGTCTTTCTGATTAAACGGAAATTGAATTTCTAAAAGAACTCAAATTCCTCCATCAAAATTTCTTTATAAAATAATTTACTATAGATAGGAAAATAATGTATAATAAAATAAAAGTTGTATGAATAATACCTGGAGTTCCATTGTCAGCTGTTACCGTATCCTGGATTGTCATGTTGTAGACCCTTACAGTAGATTTTGTTGGCTTGCTCGATGACGTAGGTCCCATGATTGCTAAAGTCCCGCTACCAGTGCCAATATTCATACTTCCTACCTCCACCCTCCTCTTTGGACAATCCTTCACCTTGTGCTTAGTCGACCCACATAGAAAACATCCACTATTCATCCTACGATTAGGGCAGTTGTGTGACGCCCCTAGAATATGTATACATCACCCATTCTGAGTTGTCAAATACATGGTACAGAAACAACTACAACTTTATTAATACAATTGTTGAGCAAAATACGACAACACTTGAACTGTGAGTTTAAATCCAAATATTGTCTTCTAGACAATATCCACACCCAAATAAGTCCTCATTACAATTATTGATACGTTATTTTACAAAAATAGTGAGGACTACTAAAACCACTTCTAGAACCATCATTCCATACCCCGACTAGTACTCGCTATATTCTCGCCTCCTGAGAAGAAAAATGGAACAAAAAGGAAAAGGGTGAGCTCAACTAGCCCAGTAAAGAATATTATGGCTAACATAATAAAGAACAAATTACCGTTAGTCTTCAACAGAGAAAAATCTGATAAAATACAATAGACAACAAGTTTCAGATCAATATTCACAGCGAAAATAATAATTCATAGAAACGTTACGTAGAGAATGAAATCTACTATTATCTATGAATTTAAAAGTCCATCATCAATATTTTATCTCTGTAACATCAATCAATATACATCATAAATCAAATATTCATCTTTGTACTACAGGCCAAAGATATTCACCAGTTGGTCATGTTCATCTAAACACCTGTTCATCTTTGCACTACGGGCCAAAAATATTCATCAGAAATCATTCATCTTTGCACTACAGGGCAAAGATATTCAGTAATATCATCATTTAGGACTGAGGATGATGAAAAATATTTTTAAAAAAATGAATCCAGTGAAGCAAAAGAACAAATATTAGGGATTCGTATTACAATTTTATCCAAGTTCAATAATACTCCATAATAACCAATTTTGAAGCAGAATTCAAAAATAAAGATCAAAATATGAATACAATCAAAGATAGTAACCATAATTGACATCTTGGACAAAAAGATGAAAATTTCATTTTTCGGTGAATAGTGCCGTATACGTGAATAGTGCCATATACGTGAATAGTAATCCCAACACAAAAAGTTCCAAATTTGATAAAAAGTTCAGACCAATATTTTGGCATAATGATATTGAAGAAAATAATATCATTTAAGAAGAAAACAACATCCCTTACCTCGAAAGAATAGTACTTCTGGCTGGAATACTGAATATAGTGCTGAAAGAAACTTACACCGTATAGCAACACTCAAAGTATCAAAATACTCACAAGAATAGGCTCAATATTTCGAGAAAGAAAGAGAGAAAACTTTAGTTTCTGGTGTGATTTTCAATTCTAACCTAAGCACCCTATTTATAGGAAATTGCTTAGAACACCAAAGTAGAAAATTTAATAAAATATAATAATTATTAAAATTTGTCTACGCCAACCTTTGAATTCAGATTTCAGCATGCTTAACAACACATGAGCCCGCCAACCAACAACAAAAACATTTTTCTTTTAAAACAAAGTTAAAACTTTTAAAAAATAATTATTTCAGAACTTTAGAACTTCAATCATTCATAATAAATAGCCCTTTTATCAGCAAAATTTGAACCGCATGTCCTTTCCATAGGAAATTCCATTCTCTACAGCTTTGCAGAAGAAAGTTTTTCCAAATTCCAAACAGAAATTGACCGAAATCCACAAACAGACGGTTTTATAGGCTATAATCAAATTTCAGTCAAGAAATGGGGTCCACCAACATGAAAAATATGTTTTAAATATTTATTAGAACAAAAATACTCTTCCTCCTCATATATTCATATATCCCACATTCATTGTAAAAATATTACCATTATTATATTATTAAAATATAATAATATATTTAAATGAATTATTTTATCAGAAAAAGATAAAATATTAATTTTCAACAATTGTCACATTAAAAATTTTCTCCATCTATATCCACATAAAATCAATATTTTTCTCATCATATAAATCAATAATTAATTATTCACAAATAATATTACGTAATCACAATATCGACAACCAAAGCTCCCAGAAAGAGGGGCTTTCCAATAAGGATTTCTCCTTCATCGGCGCCGCAATTAGGTGACCAAACCTCTCCTTAGATGTAACTTTCTAGACATTTCCAATAATGTTATCTAATAATATTATTCAGATAATATGAATTATTGCTTCGATAATGGAAAATACTGTGTAGTGACAATTATTGAAACAACAGTAATATAAAATATCAACGTAGCAATTATTGAATCAATAAAATAAAATATTGAACAGTAATTACTGTAACAATTATTGAGTAGTGCCTTCTTACGTAAGAATCAATAATTGGTGCAATACAGTGTGCTATTGTGTTTTAACCACCGAGTATTTCAACAGTATTAACGGTAATAACAACATCGTTATTTATAAACAACTTATTTTTTGTCGTTTTCGTCATCCAATTGCTTTTCTTTATGGGGCCGACACAAGGCTGCGCCGTCGTACGAATATTCCCCGACAGTAAAAATATTCCACGACCAAACGAATATTCTCCGATAAAAATGAATATTTTATAACCACTTGCTTATTTAAAATATTTGCGCATTTTACCCATAACTAACCACATTAATCAAATCAACCCTTACTATTTCAAAATAATAAATAGAGGAATTAAATTTCATTTATTAATAATTTGGGGTCTTACAACCTCCCCTCCTTATGAAATTTCGTCCTCGAAATTGACGTACGTACCTGGTGTTTCTAAAAGATGAGGATACCTCGCTTTCATTTTCGTTTCCAACTCCCAAGTCATTTCCTCAATAGCATGGTTCCTCCACAAAACTTTAACTTGTGGTATAACCTTTGTGCGTAGGACATGCTCCTTTTTATCCAAGATCTTGACAAGTACCTCTTCGTACGTTAAGTCTTCGGCTATCTCGTCCGGTTCTAACTCAATAACGTGGTTCGGGTCTTTCATATATTTACGAAGCACAGATATATGAAAAACATTATGAACCCGAGACATACTTGGAGGTAATGCGAGTCTATAGGCCACATTTCCTACTCGGTCAAGAATCTGAAATGGACCAATAAATCGTGGATTGAGCTTTTCTCTCTTCCAAAATCTTGTAACTCCCTTCCATGGAGCAACACGCAACAATACATGATCCCCAATACTAAATTCCACGTCCTTTCGATGAAGATCCGCATAACTCTTTTGTCAATCCTGTGCCGTTTGTATACGTTGTCGAATCATTTGGATCTTTTCTGTAGTCATACATACCAACTCGGGTCCCAACAATGTTGCTTCACCCACCTCATCTCAACATATTGGAGAGCAACAATTTCGTCCATACAATGCTTCGAATGGAGCCACACCTATACTTGCCTGATAATTGTTGTTGTAGGAGAATTCCACCAATGGTAATACTTATCCCAACTGTGTGAGACCCCAGATTTTATGAATAAAGATTTAATTTTCTCGAAATAATTTTTTTAATATTATGGTGTTGATTTGATGTAGTGTTATAGTTGTGAGTAATATTTACAAATTTTTCAAAGTAAGCAAGTGGTTGTATAATATTCGATTGGTCGGGGAATATTCGTACGACGTTACAATCATTGGTGGACCCCACAACAGAATTATTGTCGGATAGAAAAAACGACAAAAATACTTTATAAAAATAACGGCGGAAGTTTTACTGCGTTAATCGCTGAAACACCCGTGTTAAAAGTACAATGAATACGCGTGGTTGCATAAAGAGTACACTGCAGTATTGATTATTGATGCTTACGTGAGAAGTCACTCAGTTATACTCAATTATTGCTACAGTAATTGCTGCATCATATCTCTCATATTATTGATTCAATTATTGTTACAGTATCATCTACATAATGTGATATATTGTTCAATCGGGTATTCGGGACACTTTTTGTGTCAGAGTACTATTCATAAGTTACTATTCATGAGTTACTATTCACGAGTTACTATTCACCCGGTTACTATTCACTCTAGTATTGTGCATTCGGGTATTTGGGTACAATATTATTCCATGAAGAGATGTGCTAATTTTTCAGACCGTTGGTTGAAGATATAATAGTAAGTCAATATGGACCACTGGTGGAGTTATAATAGTAAATCAATATGGATCGCTGATTTAAAGTTTTAATATTAAATAAGTATGGACCGTTGTTTTAAGTTTTAATAGTAAACCAATATGGACCTTCCGTTTAATAGTAAATCAATCTGGATCGTTCATGAATTAGTTACTATTCATTCCATTTTTCTATAAATAGAAGCCCATTCCTTCATTATTTCTTACGAATTCACTGAAACTCTAGAGAGAGAATTACAAGAGAACCTATAAAAAAGTATTCTGCTACTTCCCTACTCTTATATTCAATTTCTTTTACGGTAAGGGATGTTATTTATTGTACTCATGAAGAGAACTTACATTATTCCATTATTTATTATTCATTGGAATAACTCAGATACGCTGCTCTGTGAGCTACCCTATACATGGTAAAATTTTTCTAATATTTCGCTTCTTTATTATTCTCGCCTAATATATCACATACATGCGTTCTGGGGACCGGTTCCATTATTTATTATTCATTCGAATATCCTATCTGTCTATGCGTTCTGTGGGACTGTTCCATTATTTATTATTACGTCAATAATATCCATGCGTGCGTTCTGGCGGGACTGGTTCTATTCTTTATTATTCTGTTGGAATAACCTGCATGTGTGGTCTATCGTATGCGTGGTGAAATTAGTGGAATATCTTTGATATTTGCGCTTCATCCAGTATCTTTTCATGGAAATATTCTTCTGAGCATTCTTGAATTTTACTCTACAAAGCAGTATCATGTTGAAAATTTGGACGTTATCAGTTCCTAGATAAATTAATTCTTGAACTTGTTTTATTGAATTCTTATATCATTGTCATCATTCTCATGTTTATATTTTGTTGAAAGTCATATGTGGCCTGTAGTGCATAGATGGACTTGGTATGATTATGACCAGGGATTATTCGGTGTAATTATGACCGTAATGTTACAAATGATGTGGAAAAAGTCCTCATTGGCCCGCAGTGCATTGATGGACAGTTTTTTGTATGATTATGGCTATGGATTCTCTTTGGCCGTAGTGCAAAGATGAATTGTTTTATGGCATGATCAGGACCGTTGATGAAAACATGATTATCTTAAGCCGTAGTGCATGGATAATTCATGGTCGTGATACTAAAGAATATCCTTGGCCGTAGTTTAGGGGTGATTCGATGATGTGGATTATTTATTAAGTTGAGTCCCAGCAATAAAAGTGATGAAAAACCTTTTAAATCATAGAAGATAGTAGATTTTATTCCCTACTTGACTCTTCTAATGGATTGCTTGTTCCGCTGCAGTTAAACTTGATAGTTGTTATATTTTATCAGTTTAACACTGTTGAAGGCTAACGATAAATTATTCTGCATTATCTTAGTCATAATATTTCTTACTGGACTAGTTGAGCTCACCCTTTCTTTTACTGTTCTCTTCAGGAAATGAGAACGTAAATTGGGACTAGTCGGGAAACAGTGATGGTCCTAGATGGTGCATTAGTAGTCCTCACTATTCTGTGAAATAGTGTGATAATAATTGTAATGAGGACTCCTTTTGAGTTTGTATAATCTCTAGTAGACAATATTTGTATTCAGACTCATAGTTTATGTTTTGTCGTATTGTACACGAGAGTTGTATTATTAAGTTATATTTAAATTCTGTACCATATATCTGGCGACTCGAGATGGGTGATGTATACCTAATTTTGGGGGCGTCACAGTTGGTATCAAAGCTTAGGGATGTGATCCTTGGCTAGGATGTGAGAATAGAACTAGGAGGGGAGAGACGGGGAATTTCTTCGCTAGTATGACCTACCTAAGTTTTTTGGTATTTAACTGGTCGGTCAGAATATAGGGATAATATATTACAGTTCAATTAACCTTTTGTTTCGTGGCAGTATCTGAAAATGACATCCGAGAATGTTGAGAATAACAATGGAGCACAGGAGACCGTTGATTCTCTACAGATCAATAATCAGGACAATGTGCAATAGGATGTCGATAATCCTCCTGTAAACAACAACACTGATCAATTGACGAATGACGGTACGTTTAGGAGCTTTTTAGAATTCATGTAACATCAGGTGAAGGTGGCTCCTGTTCATAATGCAGGAGGAAACAATGGCAACCCACGGTTGGTCACCGCTAAGCAATTCAAGGAGCTGGGACCACCGGAGTTTTTAGGAAAGCCAGAACCACTTAAGGCGGAGACGTGGTTAAAGAAGATCACCAAGATATTTGATATCTTGGGATGCTCCGAGGAGAAAAAGGTTCCCTTTGCCACCTTTATGTTGCGTGAAGAGGCAAATCACTGGTGGGAATCAGAAACGCATTCCTTGACTGGCCTTTTCTCAAGATGTCTTGGGAGAAGTTCCAAGAGCTGTTCAATGACAAGTACTTTCCCGAAAGCATTCGTCACATGAAGGGGGTGGAATTTATCAAGTTGGAGCAAAACAACATGACCGTGTCGCAGTACGAAGCCAAGTTTGCCAAGTTATCCCGATTTGCATCCCACTTGGTTGATAATGAAGAGAGAATGACGCGGATGTTTTTAAGAGGTTTGAAGCCGGAGATACGTCAATATCTTATTTCTCATAAACTGTATTTGTATTCAGATGTTCAAAATAGGGCTCAGTTAGTGGAGCGTGATAACGAGTCAAAGCAACCAAAAGAGAGCAGCTGAAAAAATGATAATACCGGTGATAACAGTCATCAAGGTGGTGTCAATAAGCATGGAGGGAATCAACATGCCAGAAATGGTAACCATTTCGGTGGTAATCATGGTCAAAACAATAAGAATGGACATTTCAAGAAGAGGAGATTCAACAATGATGGAAAGACGTCAGCACCAGCACCCGTTGTTAAGGAAGGAGAACGACCACCTATCATATGCTTCAAATGCGGAGGGGAGGGACACATTAGTCCAAACTACGCGATGCCGTCCAAAGCATACTATAATTGTGGAAGAGAAGGTCACTTAGCCTGATTTTTCATTCACCGAAGACAAGTTTAGCTAGGATGGAGGCACCAAAGGATGTCCCAGACAAGCCAAAGCCAGTAGTTTAAGAGAGAGCAATTTTTTTTCGTGACAAGGAATCTGAATAAAATTATCATGGGTATGTTAGTTATAAACTCTTGCGAAGTCTATACCATGTTAGATACCGGTTCTACTCACTCTTTTATTGCACCTAGTTGTGTTCAATGTTTGAAGTTAACTCCGGAGAAGTTAGACTTTGATATTCTGTTTAAACTCAGTTGGGAGAAACCTTCGTTACCTCCACTATTTATAAATCTTGTTCAAATTAACACTTTCACGTTACCTGTCGATCTTATCTCTCTGAAAATACTTGCTTTTGATGTGATTTTTGGAAACGATTGGTTAACTACTCATCATGCTTTTTGTACGGTTGTTAGCTTTCATACTCCTAACCAACCTGTTATTCGAATTCAAAGTAACCAAACCACTAAAGTCAATCATTGTTATATAAAGCCATAAATAAAGAGCCCCGATCCTTTCGTTGTTGACTTTCTTGTGTGGAATGCACCAAAGCCAGACTTTCTGTAGGCAACATCGTGAATGACGGTGACAAGTTGATAGGTATCAATGTGACGTGCTATCCAAGTCTTGGATGAGAGTCACAGTTTTTAATGATATTTCTATTGTTAATAAATTTCCTGACGTATTCTTGAAGACTTCTTAGCCTACCCCTAGAGCATGAAATCAAATTTTGTATTAACCCTAGTACAAAACCCATTTCTAAAACCCTCAAATATTTTCTTCACCTAAAACAAACGTAACATGTGCCAAAGACGTTGACTCGAGCTGTTGAAGATTACGATCGTACCATTCAATATCATCGTGAGAAAAATGAACGTGGTAACTGACACGTTGAGTAGAAGATCGTATGCGTTTATGAGTGTGATGTTGTTAACACAAAGACTCATTTCGTATAACTTACAAATGATGGAGATAGAGTTAAAGACTCTAGGGACCCACGTGAAGATAACGAATATATGATTAGAATCGACTTTAATCGATAAAGTTAAAGCCGTGCATGCTACATACTCAGAGCTGATGAATGTGAACAAGAAGGTTCAAGAGGGCGTTATTCTAGAAGTAAGAATCGACGAAGAGAGGAAATCTCAACCCTTAATTTAATTAGCACATTTGAAATCCTCGATAAAGTAGGAACTGTGGCTTATAGACTCGTTTTACCGTCAAGTATGTCACGTGTTCATAACGTTTTTAACGTATCAATGTTACATAAATATGTGGACGACCCGAACCACATTATTAATTTAGAACCGGACGAGATAGCAGAAGATTTAACGTATGAGAAGATACGTGTTAACATCTTGGATAAGAAGGATTATATTCGACGCTAAATGGTTATACCTCAAGAGTTATAATTTGAAGTGAAGTTAAGGTATCCTCGCCTGTTCGGCATACCAGGTACGTACGTAAACTTTGAGGGCGAAATTTCATAAGGAGGGGGAGATTGTGAGACCCCAGATTTTATGAATAAAGATTTAATTTTCTCGAAATAATTTTTTTAATAGTATGGTGTTGATTTGATGTAGTGTTATAGTTGTGGGTAATATTTATAAATTTTGCAAAGTAAGCAAGTGGTTGTATAATATTCGATTGGTCGGAGAATATTCTTTTTGTTGGGGAATATCCATACGATGATACAATCATTGGTGGAACCCACAACAGAATTATTGTCAGATAGAGAAAATGACAAAAATACTTATATAAAAATAACGGCGGAAGTTTTACTGTTAACCTGTTGAAACACCTTGTGTTAAAGATGTGAATATCTGCTGTGGTTGCACAAGAGCTACACCTAGTATTGATTATTGATGCTTATGTGAGAAGTCACTTTCGCTTATACTCAATTATTGCTATAGTAATTGCGAAGATCATATCTCTCATATTATTGATTCAATTATTATTCTGATTATCATCTGCGTAATATGATATATTGTTCAATCGAATTATTCGAGACACTTTTTCGTGGTTTGAAGTACTATTCATGAGTTACTATTCACGAGTTACTATTCATGAGTTACTATTCACGAGTTACTATTCACGAGTTACTATTCATCTGGTTACTATTCACTCTAGTATTGTGCATTCGGGTATTTGGGTACAATATTATTCAATGATGAGATGTGCTAATTTTTCAGACCGTTGGTTGAAGATATAATAGTAAGTCAATATGGACCACTGGTGGAGTTATAATAGTAAATCAATATGGATCGATGGTTTAAAGTTTTAATAGTAAATCAGTATGGACCGTTGTTTTAAGTTTTAATAGTAAGCCAATATGGACCGTCCGTTTAATAGTAAATCAATCTGGACCGTTCATGAATTAGTTACTATTCATTCTATTTTCCTATAAATAGAAGCTCATTCCTTCATTATTTCTTACGAATTAATTGATACTCTAGAGAGAGAATTACAAGAGAACCTATAGAAAAGTATTCTGGTACTTCCCTACTTGAGCAACTTTAACTTTATCGATTAAAGTTGGTTCTATGCGTATACTTGACATCATCGCATTCGTTCCTGCATATGATCTTCTACTCAACGCGTTAGCTACCACGTCGTTGCCACATGTTGAGTTCTTTTTTAGTGAAGAAATATTTGAGGCTTTTATGGTCTGAATATATCTCCACTTTCTCCCCATATAGATAGTGCCTCTAGATCTTTAGCGCGAAAACGACTGTTGCCAACTCTAGATCATGAGTAGGATAATTCCTCTCATATTCTTTAAGTTGTCGCGAGGCATATGCTATGACTTCCCCACGTTGCATGAGAACACATCCTAACCCTTTGCACGATGCATCATCAGAGATAACAAATCCATCCGAACCGGATGGTATTGTCGAGCAGTGCTTAAAATGATTCTCCTCTTAAGCTCTTGGAAACTCTTCTCGTATTCCTCTCTCCATACGAATTTTATATCTTTCCGAGTCAGCTGAGTTAATGGAGTAGAGATTCGAGAAAATCCTTCCACGAATCTCCGATAATAACCAGCTAAGCCTGTAAACTACGTCTTGATCCACCGAATTCGGTTGTTCCCAACTTTGTATTACATCAATCTTCGTCGGGTCAACAGATACTCCATGTTTTAACACCGCGTGCCCAAGGAATGCTACTTCCTCAAGCCAGAACTCGCATTTCTTCAACTTGGCATATAACTTGTTTTCACGAAGCCTTTGGAGTACCAGCTTCAAATGGTGCTCATGATCTTCACGACTTTTGGAATATATGAGGATGTCATCAATAAAGACAACAACGAATTGATCCAAATATTCCTTGAATACTCGGTTCATCATATCCATGAAAGCCGCAGGAGCATTAGTCAATCCAAAAGACATGACTAAGAATTCATAATGCCCGTACCGAGTTCTAAAGGCAGTCTTTGGAATATCCTCAGTTCTAATCTTCAGCTGATGATATCCAGAACGAAGATCGATTTTTGAAAAGAATTATGCTCCTTGTAACTGGTCAAACAGGTCATCAATACGAGGTAGCGGATACCTATTCTTGATAGTGACATGGTTTAATTCTCGGTAGTCGATACAAAGTCGCATACTCCCGTCTTTCTTCTTTACGAATAAAACAGGAGCACCCCAAGGATATGTATTAGGACGAATGAAACCGATGTCCAACAACTCCTGTAGTTGGACCTTTAACTCCTGAAGTTCAATAGGAGCCATTCGATATGGGTTTTTAGAAATGGGCTTTGTGCGGGTTCAAGATCAATAAAGAATTCAACTTCACGTTACGGGGGTGAAGCCGGGAAGTTCTTTAGGAAATACGTCAGGAAAGTCAATAACAACAAGAATATTATTCAAATATGATGTGTCTTTATTCAAATCCATAACATGTGCTAAGAAAGCTTGACATCCGTTTTTTAATAAACGAATAGCTTTCTGACTTGATATAACAATGATTGATTTTAATGGCTTAGTTGCTTGAATTCGCACAACAGGTTGGTTAGGAATATGAAAACTAACAACCTTACGAAAAAAAATCAATTTTGGCATAATGAGTAGTTAACCAATCAATCCCTAAAATTACGTCAAATGCAAGTATCTTTAAAGAGATAAGGTCAACAGGTAAGGTGATGGTGCCAACTTGGATCAAACAAGATTTATAAACAATGGATGTGATGAAAGTTCTCCTAACGGAGTCTCCACAGATAAATCAAAGTCTAATTTCTCCGGAGTCAAGTTTAAACGTTGAGCACAAGTAGGAGAAATAAATGAATGGGTAGCACCGGTATTTAGTTAGGTATAAACTTCGCATGAATTTATGATTAGCTTACCCGTGATCACCTCGTTTGGGTTCCTCGCATGTTGACCAGTCACGACAAACGCTCTTCCATGAGCCGTTAACTTTGACTTTTCCGGGATGACCTTTTGAGTCACCATCCCCATTGGACTTGGTTTCGCTCTGGTTACAATCTCGAAGCGATATGTCCTTCCTTTCCATAATTATAACATACCTTAAACCTGTTGTGGGCGGTTTGGGATGATATGTCCTTCTTTTCCGCACTTATAGCATATGGCCCGTGGTCGTTTCTCCTCCTTTGGAACCAGATTCTTTCTTTGGTGCTTACGTCTTCGTATTGTCATTATTGAATCTCCTCTTTTTAAAATCTCCTCCTGACTCGCTTCTTCTATTCTCATGGCCATGATTACCACCAGAGTGGTTACTGCTCTTGTCCGTATTTTTCTTTCTCATTGGTTATCGTTGTTACGATGGCTACCATCCTTGGATATGATCTGGTTGTGGTCCCTCGGTTGAACGTACTCGTTATCTCGCTCTAATAATTGAGCCCTGTTGACAACATCTAAATAGAGAGAAAATTTATGTGAAATGAGAGATTGACGTATGCCGGGTTTTAAACCTCTTAGAAACATCCGCGTCATACGTTCCTCATTCTCCACTAAATGAGGTGCAAACCTGGACAACTCTGCAAACTTCGCCTCTTACTGGGACACCGTCATGTTATTCTGCTCCAGTCTAATAAATTCTACCTCCTTCATATGACGAATACTTTTAGGAAAGTGCTTGTCATTGAACAGTTTCTGAAACGTTTCCCAAGACATGCTAAGTGCGGTTGGATGGGTACGCTTCACAGATTTCCACCAGTAATCTGCCTCATTACGGAACATAAAGGTGGCGAATAGAACCTTCTTTTCCTCCGTGCATCCCAAGACATCGAATATCTTGGTAATTTATTTGACCCATGTCTCCGCCTTAATCGGATCCGACTTTCACCAGAATTCTGGTGGTCCCAACTCCTTGAACTGCTTGGCTGTGACAAACCGTGAATTGCTATCATTTCCTCCTGTATTTTGAACACGAGTCTCCCTCGTCTAATTTTGCATGAACTGAAAAAAGTTTCTAAACATCCCATCGTTCATCATCTGCTCAGTGGTGGTGTTCACAGGAGGAACATTGCCAGCCTGTTGCACGTTCTCCTCGTTGGTGAGTACAGGAGTCTCCACGGTCTCATTTACTCCACTGTTAACATTCTCAGTTACCATTCTTAAATACTGCCATAAAACAAGGGTTAATTAAACAAATTAAAAAATCACATAATACCCCTATATTATGACCGACCAACAAATAAGCTTAAATAGGACACACTAGCGAAGGATTTACTCGTCTCTCCCCTCCTAGTTCTATTTCCCGATCTCCGCCAGAGATCATATCCCTAAGCTCTGATACCAATCATGGCGCCCCGAATAGGTATACATCACCCATTCTGAGTTGTCAAATACATGGTACAGAAACAACAACAACTTTATTAATACAATTGTCGTGCAAAATACGACAACACTTGAACTATGAGTTTAAATACAAATATTGTCTTCTAGACAATATCCACACCCAAATAAGTCCTCATTACAATTATTGATACATTATTTTACAAAAATAGTGAGGACTACTAAAACCACTTCTAGAACCATCATTCCATACCCCGACTAGTACTCGCTACATTCTCGCCTCCTGAGAAGAAAAATGGAACAAAAAGGAAAAGGGTGAGCTCAACTAGCCCAGTAAAGAATATTATGACTAAGATAATATAGAACAAATTATCGTTAGTCTTCAACAGGGAAAAATCTGATAAAATACAATAGACAACAAGTTTCAGATCAATATTCGCAGCGGAAATAATAATTCATAGAAGAGTTACGTAGAGAATGAAATCTACTATTATATATGAATTTAAAAGTCCATCATCAATATTTTATCCCTGTAACATAAATCAATATACATCATAAATCAAATATTTATCTTTGCACTACAGGCCAAAAATATTCACCATTGGTCATGTTCATCTTTTGACCACGGGCCAAAGATATTCATCGAAA
The DNA here is from genome assembly GCA_020205605.1 of Panax ginseng. Taxonomy (NCBI): domain Eukaryota; kingdom Viridiplantae; phylum Streptophyta; class Magnoliopsida; order Apiales; family Araliaceae; genus Panax; species Panax ginseng. The sequence continues at coordinate 67,752,366 of CM035136.1, forward strand.
TAATTCATCTTTTGCCTTTATAGGCCAAAGATATTCATAAATATCATCATTTAGGACCGAGGATGATGAAAAATATTTTAAAGAAAAACGAATCCGATGAAGCAAAAGAACAAATATTAGGGATTCGTATTACAATTTTATCCAAGTTCAATAATACTCCATAATAACCAATTTTGAAGCAGAATTCAAAAATAAAGATCAAAACATGGATACAATCAAAGATAATAACCATAATAGACATCTTGGACAAAAAGATGAATATTTCATTTTTCGGTGAATAGTGCCGTATTCGTGAATAGTGTTGTATACGTGAATAGTGCCGTATACGTGAATAGTAATCCCGACACAAAAAGCTCCAAATTTGATAAAAAGTTCAGACCAATATTTCGGCATAATGATATTGAAGAAAATAATATCATTTAAGAAGAAAACAACATCCCTTAGCTCGAAAGAATAGTACTCCTGGCTGGAATACTGAATATAGTGCTAAAGGAAACTTACACCGTATAGCAACACTCAAAGTATGAAAATACTCACAAGAATACGCTCAATATTTCGAGAGAGAAAGAGAGAGAAAACATTAGTTTCTGGTGAGATTTTTAATTCTAACCTAAGCACCTTATTTATAGGAAATTGCTTAGAACACCAAAGTAGAAAATTTAATAAAATATAATAATTATTAAAAAAAATTTATGCCAGCCTTTGAATTCAGATTGCAGCATGCTTAACAACACATGAGCCCACCAACAAACCACAAAAACGTTTTTCTTTTAAAGCAAATTTTAAACTTTTAAAAAATAATTATTTCGGAACTTCAGAACTTCAATAATTCATAATAAATAGCCCTTTTATCAGAAAAAATCGAACCTCATGTCCTTTCGATAGGAAATTTCATTCTCTAAAACTTTGCAGAAGAAAGTTTTTCCAAATTCCAAATAGAAATTGACCGAAATTCATAAACGGGCGATTTTACAGGCTATAATAAAATTTCAGTCAAGAAATGGGGTCCACCAACATGAAAAACATGTTTTAAATATTTATTGCAACAAAAATACTCTTCCTCCTCATATACTCATATATCCCACATTCTTTGTAAAAATATCACCATTATTATATTATTAAAATATAATAATATATTTAATGAATTATTTTATCAAAAAAAAGATAAAATATTAATTTTCAACAATTGTCACATTAAAAATTTTCTCTATCCATATCCACATAAAATCAATATTTTTCTCATCATATAAATCAATAATTAATTATTCACAAATAATATTACAGAATCACAATACTGACAACCATGCCGTTCCCAGGAAAGAGGGGGCTTTCCAATAAGGATTTCTCCTTCACCCGGTTACTATATGATTTTGATTGTTGCTGTATGATGTAGTACAACATTAGTTCTATAAACTGTGAGCAATAGATAGTCTAGAAACATCATGAACTGATCAGAAATTTAGGTCAAAGGAGGCCACTCGGTAACTGTTTATGAAGATCTGGGTTGCATGAAGAACACCTATAGCGACAATTATGTCACTATAGGTGGTCTTTAGCGACAGACAGTATAATTAAATTAAATTAAATTCCAAAAATTAATTAATTTAATTAAATAAATAGAAAAAAATAGTTTTTAATTATTAAAAATACAAAATAAATTATTAAAAATTATTTTAAATTCTAAAAATTAGTTTTTAATTATTTTAATATATTTCATAAATATTTAATATTTTGAAATATTAAAAGTATTTAATTTATTTAATTATTATATTAAATATATCATTTAAAATGATTTTTATATTTGAAAAATCATTTAAAATTATATTATGCCATAAGAAAATATTTGAAGTTATTTTAATGACTTTTAATATTTTGTGATAAATTTCATTAATAAATTAATATTAATGAATATTAAGTTATTTACTAAATGAATTAAATAAATTAATTAAAAATCATTTTATTATATTAAAAATCATTTTAAATAATAATAAGGTATTTAAAAATATTTGAAGTTATAAAATATAAATTTTAATATTTAAAGGTAAATTTCATTAATTAATTAGTATTAATGATATTAAAGTTATTTAATAATTATATTAAATAATTTAGTTTTAAAATGATTTTAATATTATAATAATCATTTTAAATAAAATAAAGTGTTTAAAGATATTTTAAGTTATAAAATATAACTTTTAATATTTAAAGGGTAATTTCATTAATAATTTAATATGAATAATTATAAATTTATTATTAATGATATTAAATTTATTTAATAATTATATTAAATAAATAGTTTAAAATGGTTTTATTAATTTAAAAATCATTTAAAAGGGATATAAATGAATTAAAAATATTTTAAGTTATAAATAATGACTTTTAATATTTTGATAAATAGTACATTAATATTTAAATATTAATGGTAATTATTGAAAAATGATTTTAAATGTTTTAAAAATCATTTAAGAGTAATATTAATACTTTAAAAGTATTTCAAGTTATTATAAATAACTTTAACATTTTGGAAATGATTTCATTAATAGTTTAATATTAATTAAATATTAATGATAATAGAATTTTTTAATATTTAAATCATTTAATAATGATTCCGATGTTTGAAAATTCATGATAAATTATAATAAATATTTTAAAATTATTATAAGTTATTTAAAAATAATATGACTGATACTAAGATATGGGACAGAGTCTTAGACTCAATAATTACCCGATAAAGCCGTCGGTACACCGACATGTTTCAGAAATTGATCTGGACTTAGATAATCTAATTAGATATGTGATTATTTGTGATTCAATGGTTGTTAAACATGGGTAATAATGTGATTAGATTATGTGCTGACTGCGAAATGCAGTACTATGTGTTATGGTATATTATTCTAATCAAACGAATGATCTGATTAATGATAAGTCGTGATATAAACGATAAATTTAAATTGCAAATTGTAAGCAGCGCATCAGGCAAATATCTTACCTTTGCATTTTCTTTATACAATGGACATGAGTAAGAATGTTTCTAAACTATATTATTACTGTACAGATTATTAACCCTATATTATATACGCTCATTGATTATCAACATGTTAGTATATGACAATTCAGATATATATTATGTTCATTAATTTCTATAAATGGATATACAAGTGTCCCCACTTGGATAATCATTTTATTTAATCACATGTTGATATACCTTTGTCAATTACCCGTATATATATATATATATATATATATATATATATATATATGTTGAGTTATAGATTATTGTTGAACAAGATAAAACCTTTGATTTGGAACCCAGACAAGTATGAACATCCCAACACGGGAAAAAATTTTATGCACCCAAGGTGGACAGAGTGAATGATACTCTCGTTCTTGCACGTAGTATTGATCAATGCAGGGCATAACGGGCTGATCACCCTCCGTGCCCGTAAGTTATAATGGTTTGAAGATGAATTTCTGTTTAACCTATTTCAAAATTGAAAACAATGTTCATAACCTGTCACCTAAACCCTATTTATAGTCAGTACGTAGTTTCAAAGATTTTGTATAAAATTGATATATTATTATCATTGGTACAAATTACTTCACAACTGTTGAATCGTTGTAGAATGGTAGTATAAAGAAAACATTTAAATTCTTTCAAACTTATATATATAATTGCTATTACTTCTTTGGGCACTCAAATACTCATCCTTGCTTAATTTAAATGTTTTCAGCTAAGTGTGAAGAACCAGAAAGCTCATGCAGAAACAAAGGAAAGGGAAAGCTAACCAAATATGATTTGTGGTATTCTATGTAATAGTTTGAGACTATTAAGACAATGATATATATATTATCTATCATGATATGTAATGAATGTAATAAAGGTTACGTACTTGGGAGCTAGACTCTGATAATTATGTAAATTAAGTTTGAACTTTATATTATTGTTATTATTATTAGTATTATTCCGCTCATAGAAATGGTATTGTAAAGCACCGAGTTCGGGTTTCAAGTACCCGGATTTGGGGGCTCTAAAGGTTGGTATCAGAGCTTAGGGTTAAAAACCTTAGGTGGGATAGACCTTAGGCTATAACCTTAGAACATAGGGAAACGTTGAAAATATAAATAACTCATATAGAGTTTAAAAAGAGATGAATTGAATAAATTCATTGTCAAACAAAATAAAAGATAACTTATATAAAACTCTTATTTGTTGTGTGTATATACTATATGCTAATCAGGATTATTTATATGTGTAGATGTCTGGTGGAAAAGGCTTGTTATATGCATATAGCATGAAGAAGAATAAAACTCAAACACCCGAGTTGATATCGAAACCAATAGCTGAAATGGAGGCTCACAATGAAAACAACTCAGACGAGGTGGTTATTGTAGAAAACGTAATACCAGATCCGGAGATGGTGGAGCTGACAAATAGTGATTCGGACACTAAAGTTGAAGCTAATCAAGCATTAACGGAGGTGCAAGATCTGAGGAACAAGGTTTCATCTCTAGAAAGGCTGTGGGAGATAGAAAAGCTGTTAAATAGTCAATTGCGTCAAGCTTTAAGAGAAACAATGGAAGAACAAGATAAGCTTAAAATCCAAATTGATCAGATGGGAGCCACAAACAACATATCATGTGCAGCTTCGAGCAAGAAGGGAAAAAGAAAGATAGAAGACCATGACTTAGGATAATCAAATAAGAAGAAAGGGAAAAGAATTTGTTACCTTTGCGGTTATGAAGGACATACTACTCTGTATTGTCCCGACTACAAACCAGGAGCATGTTTTAACTGTGGGATAGAAGGTCATCAGGCGAAAAGTTGTCCAAGGAAAAGGTGTAATAAATAGGTAGTATTTCTTCTGTTGATGTAGGTGTGTTTAATGTAATATATAGGATAGTATGTCTGTGTAATGTAATATTCTAAAACTTTTGTAATGATCAAGTTTGTAAATCCCGACTTTTGTAGTCACCAAGGGATAACAGATGTTTAAAGCATTATCTGCTATGTTATGTAAAATATTTGTTAAATGTATGCTTGAGAAATGAAACAAGTTTAATATATTAAACTTATACGATAAGGTTTAGAATTTAAGTTAAATTTATTATTTCATTTAATCAGATAATGCCGCCAAGACGACGAACTCGCAATCAAAGTGCAGAAGAATCTGTCAACAATGTTGAGGGACAATACTTTGCAAACATGGTAGCACAAGCTATGCATCAAGGAATACCAGCCGCAGAGAACCAGCTGGACAACCACTTGGCGAACTTCAAAGACTTTAAGGCTGTAGGACCGCAGGAATTTAAAGGTACAACTGACCCTGTAGAAGCCCAAACTTGGGTTAAGGAGATTGAGAAGGCGTTCATAATAGCTAGGGTAGCTGAGGGGCAGAAGACTGCTTTTGCCACTTACATGATGAAGGGGGGGCAAACTTTTGGTGGGAAGCGAATCAGGCGAGCGCATGAGAAGGTATAGTTACATAGGATAGGTTCAAAACACTGTTTTTCGAAAATTATTTTTCACCTAGTATGCAGGCTAGGATGGAGGTGAAATTTTTAGAATTGAAGCAGGAAAACATGACGGTGTCAGAATACGCTGCCAAATTTAATGAGTTAGCTAGGTTTGCACCGCATCAAGTTGATACGGAGGCTAGAAAGGCAAGAAGGTTTGAGCTGGGATTAAAACCCCGACTCTATAACAAGGTGGCGGTGTTGCGATTCCTACATTTACAAGACTCATGGAGAAGCGCGATTATTGCTTGAGGAGGGGGTGAGGCTATGAGCACTGTACAACAAGGAAATGAAGAATAAGGGTAAGACCGAAGGAGGTGGGAGGTGGAAATTAATAGTGGGAGTAGGGGTGGTAATAGTAGTAGCAAGAGGAAGGGAAGCAATTTCGGAGTTGTGCAGGTAAAACAGGAAGGTGTTAAGAAACAGATAGTGCCATGTAACACATGCGGAAAGAACCACTCTGGAGAGTGTCTAAAAGGGAAGTTTGTTTGCTACTGAGTGCGGGTGGGAGGGCCATATCTCTCCCAACTGCCCCAATCCTAGGATGAATAGTCGGTGTTTTTATGCTGACGATCGATTGAGCACAAAGTGAAAGATTATCCAGAAGAGGAGGGTGGAGACAGGAAGTGTGAACACGGGCATTGGCGGTGGGACTTTAACAATCAATTGGATCGACTTCGTCAAACAAACCAACAAAATCAACAAGACAGAGTCTACAACATGACAGATCCGGATACTGGCGGTGTTCACTTTGGAACTCCATGTATTATTCGTATAACTTTTATTTTAGAATACATAATTTTCCTATAAATAGTAAATTATTATATAAAGAAATTTTGAGGGAGGAATTTGAGTTCTTTTAGAAATCAAATTTCCGTTTAATCAGAAAGACAAGCTTTATGTGAATAGTTAAAGATCAGTTCGATCAAATTATGATCGAGAACTACTTGCAAAGATTGTGTATGCTATGTAACCGTATATGTGTAGGTTTTTAAAACGGTGATTCCAGGGACGGAATCTTTATAAGGGAGGGTGAATGTAACAACCCGATATTTTCTATATAAATAAATAAGAAATTTTGCATATAATTTTTTTTTAATTTTAAGGATGAGGATTTGTACAAGATAATGTGTATATGTATTTATGTGGTAAATAAAAATATATTTATTACATAAATATTTACAAATAAATTTATTTTAGAATTATTGATTTTATAAAGTATATTCTAATAATAATTAATTTATAGCGAAAATGTTTTTATTAATTATTTTCCATGAAAATATAATCATATATTATTTAAATAATATATGGAATGATTTTTAGAATAATTATAATAATTATTTTATTAGATGAATTTTAGTACAGATTATTAGGTTAATTATTTTACCTTAATTATTAAGGTTAAATAGAAAGAATAAATCATATATGGAATCCAAACCCTAATTTTGGATTATTGTCAAGGTATGAGAATAATAATATAATATTAATTATATTTTGATTTTTTAGTCTTTATGAATATATCTTTGTATTTCAGATTATTGATATGGGTTGGTCAATTACGGTGTATTATGACCAAACCCTAGTAATAATGTTAAACCCTAATTTGAGATCCAAATTAGAGTGCAAGATTATTTTATAAGAGTATTATATAATTTATGTCATGTATTAAATGTATTAATTAGGTAAACCCTAATTAAAAATCCAGAAATCCTAATCTTTAGAAAACCCTAATTATAAAATTAATTTTTAGAAAACCCTAATTAATATTTCTAAAACCCTAATTTTTGAAATGAAACCCCTAATTTGAAATTCAAATTAGAGTTCGAGATTGTTTGTAATTATGATAAGTTAATTAATTAACAAGTATTCGAATTACAACTGTTAATTATGGAAACCCTAAATTGTTAAACCCTAATTACTAAACTAGAACCCTAATTTAGTAATTGGAAACTCTAATTTTAATTTGGGAATCCTAATTACCAAAAGTATAAACCCTAATTGCTAAATTAGCAAAGTTAATTATAATTAGAGATATTAAACCCTAATGTTACTGTATAAAGTAATTAGAAAATTAATCATAATTATGAAACCCTAATTTCAAAATTTAAGAAACTAAAATTTATTTAATTTTTATTTAATTTTATATTTTTTGTGCAAACCCTAATTGCTAAATCCTACATTTGATTTGTGCTAAACCTTAGGGTTAAACCCTAAGGGTTTACAAGGATTACATGGTTGCCCTTAAAATTCCAAGCCAAATGACCATTATACCCCTTTGCATTATTTAAGCTAGATTGTAGATTTTGACTCTAGGTGAGTTGGTGACCTAAACCAACTACCTCATGTGTTAAAATGACAACAACTCTTGAAAGAATCAACCATATACAATGCACACAAGTATTATATATAGATTAGATGAGAGAGAATTTCATTTTGCTAGCTCAAATTTTTCCAACACTCAAACATTTTCTCTCAAGCCCCAAACCCTCTGAAATTCTCTCCTAAGATCGATCAAGAATCCAGCCCCACTAACATCCATAACAAAAAAGAAGCCGTAAATCAAGATTATTCAAAGAAGGTATAAACAAACCCTAGAAAAAATCATCCATTAATTACATTGTTAGATGTTAGTTTGATGTGTTAAATATGTTGTATAAGGTGTCTAAGGATGATGCAGGGTTGCTAGATGTTAGATCCATAACATCTAGAGGCTCAGTTGAAGATTTGCCAAATCGGAAAAGTTCATCTTGTGTTCGACAACTAAATGTCGGTGGCCACGAGATCATTGTTCATGTATTCTTTTGTTGTTTAAAGGTTTACATATATAGTCGACATGTTGTCTTTGATCCGGAGGAAGAATCAGAATTAGACTGGTCTAGATAGCAAGATATTCAAGGTCAAACGTAGTTGATTAGGCCATAACCGGCGTTTACGGGTAACCAAAATTGACCCGAACCTTGACAACATTTTAAACCAAATAGATCTTTCAAATTGTATTTTTTTGTTTTTTGATGAATCTAGATTGTAGTCTTGTATTTGAAGTCCATATTTATGCCTTAAAATCTCCTTAACATTAAAGGAATCGATCTTAGTGACTGGTCAAAGTTGGTATCTTGAGCACGGATCTGGTTTTCTGAACCTGACCAAAAACTATGAACACGATTCGACATGCTTTGGCCATACCGGGATCGACGATTGTGTTATGTTTTTGTTGATGTTATGTGATAGATCTCTTGTCCTACATGTTGTCTACATACTGCAAAGCTTAGATCACAAAAACATCAAAAGGATTTCAAGTTGTGGAAGCCCAAAGTAGGCCCCACGAACTGTTCTTCATTTCTGGGTAACCCAGAAATGAAGAACAGCTCTGACGGCCACTTTGGACGATCAGATCTGCTTTGTTATGTATTATATGATTTTGATTGTTGTTGTATCATGTAGTACTACATTAGTTCTATAATCTGTGAGCAATAGATAGTCCGAAACATCGTGAGCCGTCGAAATTTTGGTTAAAGGAGGCCACTTTCGAATCGCGTATATGAAGATCTAGGTTGCATAAAGAACACCTATAACGACGACAGTTATGTCACTATAGGTGGTCTTTAGAAGACAGACAAGATAATTAAATTAAATTAAATTCCAAAATGAATTAATTTAATTAAATAAATAGAAAAAAATAGTTTTAATTATTAAAAATACAAAATAAATTCTTAAAATTATTTTAAATTAAAAAAATTATTTTTTAATTATTTTAATATATTTCATAAATATTTAATATTTTGAAATATTAAAGTAATTAATTTATTTAATTATTATATTAAATAAATCATTTAAAAATGATTTTTATATTTGAAAAATCATTTAAAATTATATTATGCTATAAGAAAATATTTTAAGTTATTTTTAATGACTTTTAATATTTTGTGATAAATTTCATTAATAAATTAATATTAATGAATATTAAGTTATTTACTAAATGAATTAAATAAATTAATTAAAAATGATTTTATTATATTAAAAATCATTTTAAATAATAATAAGGTATTTAAAAATATTTGAAGTTATAAAATATAATTTTTAATATTTAAAGGTAAATTTTATTAATTAATTATTATTAATGATATTAAAGTTATTTAATAATTATATTAAATAATTTAGTTTTAAAATGATTTTAATATTATAATAATCATTTTAAATAAAAATAAAGTGTTTAAAGATATTTTAAGTTATAAAATATAACTTTTAATATTTAAAGGGTAATTTCATTAATAATTTAATATGAATAATTATTAATTTATTATTAATGATATTAAATTTATTTAATAATTATATTAAATAAATTGTTTAAAAATGGTTTTATTAATTTAAAAATCATTTAAAATGGATATAAATGAATTAAAAATATTTTAAGTTATAAATAATGACTTTTAATATTTTGATAAATAGTACATTAATATTTAAATATTAATGGTAATTATTTAAAAATGATTTTAAATGTTTTAAAAAATCATTTAAGGGTAATATTAATACTTTAAAAGTATTTCAAGTTATTATAAATAACTTTAACATTTTGAAATGATTTCATTAATAGTTTAATATTAATTAAATATTAATGATAATAGAATTGTTTAATATTTAAATCATTTAATAATGATTAGTTGTTTGAAAATTCATGATAAATTATAATAAATGTTTTAAAATTATTATAAGTCATTTAAAAATAATATGATTGATACTAAGATACGGGACAGTCTTAGACTCAATAATTACACGATAAAGCCTTCGGTACACTGACATGTTTCAGAAATTATTCTGGACTTAGAAAATCTAATTAGATATGTGATTATTTGTGATTCAATGGTTGTTAAACATGGGTAATAATGTGATTAGGTTATGTGCTGACTGCGAAATGCAGTACTATGTGTTATAGTATATTATTCTAATCGAACGAATGATCTGATTAATGATAGGTCGTGATATAAACGATAAATCTAAATTGCAAATTGTAAGCAGCGCATCAGGCAAGTATCTTACCTTTGCATTTTCTTTATGCAATGGACATGAGTAAGAATGTTTCTAAACTATATTATTACTGTACAGATTATTAACCCTATATTATATACGCTCATTGATTATCAACATGTTAGTATATGATAATTCAGATATATATTCTGTTCGTTAATTTCTATAAATGGTTATACAAGTGTCCCCACTTGGATAATCATTGTATTTAATCACATGTTGATATACCTTTATCAATTACGTATATATATATATATATATATATATATATATATATATATATATGTTGAGTTATAGATTATTGTTGAACAAGATAAAACCTTTGATTTGGAACCCGGACAAGTATGAACATCCCAACACGGGAAAATTTTTATGCACCCAAGGTGGACAAAGTGAATGATATCCTCGTTCTTGCATAGTAGTATTGATCAACGCAGGCATAACGGAAATTGATCACCCCCGTGCCGTAAGTTATGACGGTTTGAAGATGAATTTACTTTAACCTATTTGAAAATTGAAAACAATGTTCATAGCATGACACCTAAACCCTATTTATAATCGGTCACGTAGTTTCAAAGATTTGGTATAAAATTGATATATTATTATCATTGGTACAAATTACTTCTAACCTGTTGAATCATTGTAGAATTGTAGTATAAAGAAAAAACATTTTAAATTCTTTACGACATATATATATAATTGCTATTACTTGATGGGCACTCAAATGCTCATCCTTGCTTAATTTAAATGTTTTCATTAAGTGTGAAGAAGTAAGCTCATGCGAAACAAAGGAAAGGAAAGCTAACCAAATAAGATTTACGGTATTCTATGTAATAGTTTGAGACTATTAAGACAATGATATATATATTATCTATCATGATATGTAATGAATGTAATATTCTAAAACTTTTGTAATGATCAAGTTTGTAAATCCCGACTTTTGTAGTCACCAAGGGATAACAGATGTTTAAAGCATTATGTGCTATATTATGTAAAATATTCGTTAAATGAATATGAATCTATGTTTGAGAAATGAAACAAGTTTAATATATTAAACTTATGCGATAAGGTTTAGAATATAAGTTAAATTTATGATTTCATTTAATCAGATAATGCCGCCAAGACGACGAACTCGCAATTAAAGGGCAGAAGAATCTGTCAACAATGTTGAGGGACAACAACAAGCAGACCCGATGCAACACTTTGCAAACATGGTAGGACAAGCTATGCATCAAGGAATACCACAATGCAGAAGAACATGCCGACAACCAATTTGCGAACTTCAAAGACTTTAAATTTGTCAGAGGATCGCTAGAAATTTAAAGGTTCAACTGACCCTATAGAAGCCCAAACCTTGGTTAAGGAGATTGAGAAGGCGTTCGTAATAGCTAGGGTAGTTGAGGGGCAGAAGACTGCTTTTGCCACTTACATGATGAAGGGGGAGGCAAACTTTTGGTGGGAAGCGAATCAGGCGAGGGCAGGAGAAGGTATAGTTACGTGGGATAGGTTCAAAACACTATTTTTGAAAATTATTTTTCACCTAGTATGCGAAGCTAGGGATGGAGGTGAAATTTTAGAATTGGGAGCGGGAAAATATGACGGTGTTTAATATCATGTAATTTAATGAGTTAGCTAGGTTTTCCCCGCATCAAGTTGATACGGAAGCTAGAAAGGCAAGAAGGTTTGAGTTGGATTAAAACCTGACTCTATAACAAGGTGGCGGTGTTGTGATTCCTTCACATTTAAAAGACTCATGGAGAAGGCGATTATTGCGAGAGGAGGGGAGTGAGGCTATGAGCCTGCATAACAAGGAAAATGAAGAATAAGGGTAAGACCGAAGGAGCTGGGAAGGTGGAAATTAATAGTGGGAGTAGGGGTGGTAATAGTAGTAGCAAGAGGAAGGGAAGCAATTTCGGAGTTGTGCAGGTAAAACAGGAAGGTGTTAAGAAACAGATAGTGCCATGTAACACATGCGGAAAGAACCACTCTGGAGAGTGTCTAAAAGGGAAGTTTGTTTGCTACAAGTGCGGGTAGGAGGGCCATATCTCTCCCAACTGCCCCAATCCTAGGATGAATAGTCGGTGTTTTCTATGCGGATCGACTGAGCACAAAGTGAAAGATTATCCGAAGAGGAGGGTGGAGACAGGAAGTGTGAACACGGGCATTGGCAGTGGGACTTTAACAATCACCGAATCAAACTTCACAAACAAACCAACAAAATCAATAAAGAAGAGTCTACAACATGACAAATCCGAGATACTACGGCGGTAATTTGGCACTGGAACTCCATGTATTATTCATATAACTTTTATTTTAGAATACATAATTTTCCTATAAATAGTAAATTATTATATAAAGAAATTTTGAGGAGGAATTTGAGTTCTTTTAGAAATCAAATTTCCGCTTAATCGAAAAACAAGCTTTATGTGAATAGTTAAAGATCGGTTCGATCAAATTATGATCGAGAACTACTTCACAAAGATTGTGTATGCTATGTAACCGTATATGTGTAGGTTTTAAAATCTAGTGATTCCGGGGACTTAATCTTTATAAGGGAGGTGAATATAACAACCCGATATTTTCTATATAAATAAATAAGAAATTTTGCATATAATTTTTTTAATTTTAAGGATGAGGATTTGTACAAGATAATGTGTATATGTATTTATGTGGTAAATAAAAATATATTTATTACATAAATATTTACAAATAAATTTATTTTAGAATTATTGATTTTTATAAAGTATATTCTAATAATAATTAATTTATAAGCGAAATGTTTTATTAATTATTTTCCATGAAAATATAATCATATATTATTTAAATAATATATGGAATGATTTTAGAATAATTATAATAATTATTTTATTAGATGAATTTTAAATGCAGATTATTAGGTTAATTATTTTACCTTAATTATTAAGGTTAAATAGAAAGAATAAATCATATATGGAATCCAAACCCTAATTTTGGATTATTGTCAAGGTATGAGAATAATAATATAATATTAATTATATTTTGATTTTTTAGTGCTATGAATATGTACTGTATTTCCGTATTGATATGGGTTGGTCAATTACGGTGTATTATGACCAAACCCTAGTAATAATGTTAAACCCTAATTTGAGATCCAAATTAGAGTGCAAGATTATTTTATAAGAGTATTATATAATTTATGTCGTGTATTAAATGTATTAATTAGGTAAACCCTAATTAAAAATCCAGAAATCCTAATCTTTAGAAAACCCTAATTATAAAATTAATTTTTAGAAAACCCTAATTAATATTTCTAAAACCCTAATTTTTGGAAATGAGAAACCCTAATTTGAAATTCAAATTAGAGTTCGAGATTGTTTGTAATTATGATAAGTTAATTAATTAACAAGTATTCGAATTACAACTGTTAATTATGGAAACCCTAAATTGTTAAACCCTAATTACTAAACTAGAACCCTAATTTAGTAATTGGAAACTCTAATTTTAATTTGGTAATCCTAATTACCAAAAGTATAAACCCTAATTGCTAAATTAGCAAAGTTAATTATAATTAGAGATATTAAACCCTAATGTTACTGTATAAAGTAATTAGAAAATTAATCATAATTATGAAACCCTAATTTCAAAATTTAAGAAACTAAAATTTATTTAATTTTTATTTAATTTTATTTTTTTTGTGCAAACCCTAATTGCTAAATCCTACATTTGATTTGTGCTAAACCTTAGGGTTAAACCCTAAGGGTTTACAAGGATTACATGGTTGCCCTTAAAATTCCAAGCCAAATGACCATTATACCCCTTTGCATTATTTAAGCTAGATTGTAGATTTTGACTCTAGGTGAGTTGGTGACCTAAACCAACTACCTCATGTGCTTAAAAATGACAACAACTCAGCCAGCAATCAACCATATACAATGCACACAAGTATTATATATAGATTAGATGAGAGAGAATTTCATTTTGCTAGCTCAAATTTTTCCAACACTCAAACCTTTTCTCTCAAGCCCCAAACCTACGAAATTCTCTCCTAAGATCAGTCAAGAACCGAGCCCCACTAACATCCATAACAAAAACAGAAGCCAGAAATCAAGATTATTCAAAGAAGGTATAAACAAACCCTAGAAAATCTGTCCATTAATTCTGTTGTTAGATGTTAGTTTGATGTGTTAAATATGTTGTATAAGGTGTCTAAGGATGATCTGGGTTGCTAGATGTTAGATCCATAACATCTAGAGGCTCGGATTTGAAGATTTGCCAAATCTGGAAAAAGTTCATACTGTGTTCTGACAACTAATGTCAGTGGCCACAGATCATTGTTCATGTATTCTTTTTGTTGTTTAAAGGTTTACATATATAGTCTGACATGTTGTCTTTGATCTGGAGGAAGAATCAGAATTAGACTGGTCTAGATAGCAAGATATTCAAGGTCAAACGTAGTTGACGAAGCCATAACCGAAGCGTTCTGGTAACCTGAAGCGTACCGAACCTAACTGACAACATTTTAAACCAGCTAGATCTTTCAGTGTATTTTTTTTTGTTTTTGATGAATCTAGATTGTAGTCTTGTATTTGAAGTCCATATTTATGCCTTAAAATCTCCTTAACATTAAAGGAATCGATCTTAGTGACTGGTCAAAGTTGGTATCTTGAGCACGGATCTGGTTTTCTGGGCAACCCAGAAAACCTATGAACACAGTTTCTGACATGCTTTGACCGGCCCGGATCTGACGATTGTGTTATGTTTTTGTTGATGTTATGTGATAGATCTCTTGTCCTACATGTTGTCTACATACTGCAAAGCTTAGATCACAAAAACATCAAAAGGATTTCAAGTTGTGGAAGCCCAAAGTAGGCCCCACGAACTGTTCTTTATTTCTGGGTAACCCAGAAATGAAGAACAGCTCTGACGGCCACTTTGGACGATCAGATCTGCTTTGTTATATATTATATGATTTTGATTGTTGTTGTATCATGTAGTACTACATTAGTTCTATAATCTGTGAGCAATAGATAGTCCAGAAACATCATGAACCGATCAGAAATTTTGGTTAAAGGAGGCCACTCGGTAACTGTGTATGAAGATCTAGGTTGCATAAAGAACACCTATAACGACAGTTATGTCACTATAGGTGGTCTTTAGAGACAGACAGTATAATTAAATTAAATTAAATTCCAAAAATGAATTAATTTAATTAAATAAATAGAAAAAAATAGTTTTTAATTATTAAAAATACAAAATAAATTCTTAAAAATTATTTTAAATTCTGAAAATTATTTTTTAATTATTTTTAATATATTTCATAAATATTTAATATTTTTGAAATATTAAAAGTATTTAATTTATTTAATTATTATATTAAATAAATCATTTAAAAATGATTTTTATATTTGAAAAATCATTTAAAATTATATTATGCTATAAGAAAATATTTTAAGTTATTTTTAATGACTTTTAATATTTTGTGATAAATTTCATTAATAAATTAATATTAATGAATATTAAGTTATTTACTAAATGAATTAAATAAATTAATTAAAAATGATTTTATTATATTAAAAATCATTTTAAATAATAATAAGGTATTTAAAAATATTTGAAGTTATAAAATATAATTTTAATATTTAAAGGTAAATTTTATTAATTAATTATTATTAATGATATTAAAGTTATTTAATAATTATATTAAATAATTTAGTTTTAAAATGATTTTAATATTATAATAATCATTTTAAATAAAAATAAAGTGTTTAAAGATATTTTAAGTTATAAAATATAACTTTTAATATTTAAAGGGTAATTTCATTAATAATTTAATATGAATAATTATTAATTTATTATTAATGATATTAAATTTATTTAATAATTATATTAAATAAATTGTTTAAAAATGGTTTTATTAATTTAAAAATCATTTAAAATGGATATAAATGAATTAAAAATATTTTAAGTTATAAATAATGACTTTTAATATTTTGATAAATAGTACATTAATACTTAAATATTAATGGTAATTATTTAAAAATGATTTTAAATGTTTTAAAAAATCATTTAAGGGTAATATTAATACTTTAAAAGTATTTCAAGTTATTATAAATAACTTTAACATTTTTGAAATGATTTCATTAATAGTTTAATATTAATTAAATATTAATGATAATAGAATTGTTTAATATTTAAATCATTTAATAATGATTCCGTTGTTTGAAAATTCATGATAAATTATAATAAATGTTTTAAAATTATTATAAGTCATTTAAAAATAATATGATTGATACTAAGATACGGGACAGTCTTAGACTCAATAATTACCCGATAAAGCCTTCGGTACACTGACATGTTTCAGAAATTATATTATTACTGTACAGATTATTAACCCTATATTATATACGCTCATTGATTATCAACATGATAGTATATGATAATTGTATATATATATTACATTCATTAATTTTTATAAATGGTTATACAAGTGTCCCCACTTGGATAATCATTATATTTAATCACATGTTGATATACCTTTGTCAATTACCCGTATATATATATATATATATATATATATATATATATATATATATATATATATATATATATGTTGAGTTATAGATTATTGTTGACCAAGATAAAACCTTTGATTTGGAACCCGCACAAGTATGAATATCCCAACACGGGAAAAATTTTTATGCACCCAAGGTGGACAAAGTGAATGATACCCTCATTCTTGCACGTAGTATTGATCAATGCAGGGCATAACGGGCTGATCACCCCTGTGTCTGTAAGTTATAATGATTTTGAAGATGAATTTCTTTAACCTATTTGAAAATTGAAAACAATGTTCATAGCATGACACCTAAACCCTATTTATAGTCGGTCGACGTAGTTTCAAAGATTTGGTATAAAATTGATATATTATTATCATTGGTATGCATTACTTCACAACTGTTGAATCGTTGTAGAATTGTAGTATAAAGAAAGCATTTAAATTCTTTCAGCTTATATATATAATTGCTATTACTTGATGGGCACTCAAATGCTCATCCTTGCTTAATTTAAATGTTTTCAGCTAAGTGTGAAGAAGTAGAAAGCTCATGCAGAAACAAAGGAAAAGGAAAGCTAACCAAATAAGATTTCTGGTATTCTATGTAATAGTTTGAGACTATTAAGACAATGATATATATATTATCTATCATGATATGTAATGAATGTAATAAAGGTTACGTACTTGGGAGCTACACTCTGATAATTATGTAAATTAAGTATGAACTTTATATTATTGTTATTATTATTAGTATTATTCCTCATAGAAATGGTATTGTAAAGCACCGAAGTTCTGTTTCAAGTACCTTTGATTTGGGGGCTCTACAGTGTTAGTATCGAGCTTAGGGTTAAAAACCTTAGGTGGGATAGACCTTAGGCTATAACCTTAGAACATAGGGAAACGTTGAAAATATAAATAACTCATATAGAGTTTAAAAAGATATAAATTGAATAAATTCATCGTCAAACAAAATAAAAGATAACTTATATAAAACTCTTATTTGTCATGTGTGTATATACTATATACAAATCGTGATTATTTATATGTGTAGATGTCCGTGAAAAGGCTTGTTATATGCATATAGCATGAAGAAGAATCAAACTCATACACCCGAGCTGATATCGAAGCCAATAGCTAAAATGGAGGCTCACAATGAAAACAACTCAGACGAGGTGGTTATTGTAGAAAACGTAATACCAGATCCGGAGATGGTGGAGCTGACAGATAGTGATTCGGACACTAAAGTTGAAGCTAATCAAGCGTCAACGGAGGTGTAGGATCTGAGGAACAAGGTTTCTTCTCTGGAAAGGCTGTGGGAGATAGAAAAGCTGTTAAATAGTCAATTGCATGAAGCTTTAATAGAAACAATAGAAGAACAAGATAAGCTTAAAATCCAAATTGATCAGATGGGAGCCACAAGAAACACATCGTGTAATGCGACTAAGCAAGAAGGGAAAAAGAAAGATAGAAGACCATGACTTAGGAAAATCAAATAAGAAGAAAGGGAAAAGAATTTGTTACCTTTGCGGTTATGAAGGACATACTACTCTGTATTGTCCCGACTACAAACCAGGAGCATGTTTTAACTATGGGATAGAAGGTCATCAGGCGAAAAGTTGTCCAAGGAAAAGGTGTAATAAATAGGTAGTATATCTTCTGTTGATGTAGGTGTGTTTAATGTAATATATAGGATAGTATGTCTGTGTAATGTAATATTCTAAAACTTTTGTAATGATCAAGTTTGTAAATCCCGACTTTTGTAGTCACCAAGGGATAACAGATGTTTAAAGCATTATGTGCTATATTATGTAAAATATTCGTTAAATGAATATGAATCTATGTTTGAGAAATGAAACAAGTTTAATATATTAAACTTATGCGATAAGGTTTAGAATATAAGTTAAATTTATGATTTCATTTAATCAGATAATGCCGCCAAGACGACGAACTCGCAATTAAAGGGCAGAAGAATCTGTCAACTATGTTGAGGGACAACAACAAGCAGACCCGATGCAACACTTTGCAAACATGGTAGGACAAGCTATGCATCAAGGAATACCAGCCGCAGAGAACATGCCAGACAACCGCTTGGCGAACTTCAAAGACTTTAAGGCTGTAGGATCGCCGAAATTTAAAGGTTCAACTGACCCTATAGAAGCCCAAACCTTGGTTAAGGAGATTGAGAAGGCGTTCGTAATAGCTAGGGTAGTTGAGGGGCAGAAGACTGCTTTTGCCACTTACATGATGAAGGGGGAGGCAAACTTTTGGTGGGAAGCGAATCAGGCGAGGGCAGGAGAAGGTATAGTTACGTGGGATAGGTTCAAAACACTATTTTTTGAAAATTATTTTTCACCTAGTATGCAGGCTAGGATGGAGGTGAAATTTTTAGAATTGAAGCAGGAAAATATGACGGTGTCAGAATACGCCGCCAAATTTAATGAGTTAGCTAGGTTTTCCCCGCATCAAGTTGATACGGAAGCTAGAAAGGCAAGAAGGTTTGAGCTGGGATTAAAACCCTGACTCTATAACAAGGTGGCGGTGTTGCAGATTCCTACATTTGCAGCACTCATGGAGAAGGCGATTATTGCTGAGGAGGGGAGTGAGGCTATGAGCCTGTACAACAAGGAAATGAAGAATAAGGGTAAGACTGAAGGAGCTGGGAAGGTGGAAATTAATAGTGGGAGTAGGGGTGGTAATAGTAGTAGCAAGAGGAAGGGAAGCAATTTCGGAGTTGTGCAGGTAAAACAGGAAGGTGTTAAGAAACAGATAGTGCCATGTAACACATGCGGAAAGCACCACTCTGGAGAGTGTCTAAAAGGGAAGTTTGTTTGCTACAAGTGCGGGTAGGAGGGCCATATCTCTCCCAACTGCCCCAATCCTAGGATGAATAGTCGGTGTTTTCTATGCGGATCGACTGAGCACAAAGTGAAAGATTATCCGAAGAGGAGGGTGGAGACAGGAAGTGTGAACACGGGCATTGGCAGTGGGACTTTAACAATCACCGGACCGACTTCGTCAAACAAACCAACAAAATCAACAGCAAGAGTCTACAACATGACAGTCCAGGATACGGCAGCAGCTGGCACTGGAACTCCATGTATTATTCGTATAACTTTTATTTTAGAATACATAATTTTCCTATAAATAGTAAATTATTATATAAAGAAATTTTGAGGGAGGAATTTGAGTTCTTTTAGAAATCAAATTTCCGTTTAATCAGAAAGACAAGCTTTATGTGAATAGTTAAAAGATCGGGCTCGATCAAATTATGATCGAGAACTACTTGCAAAGATTGTGTATGCTATGTAACCGTATATGTGTAGGTTTTTAAAACGGTGATTCCGGGGACGGAATCTTTATAAGGGAGGGTGAATGTAACAACCCGATATTTTCTATATAAATAAATAAGAAATTTTGCATATAATTTTTTTTTAATTTTAAGGATGAGGATTTGTACAAGATAATGTGTATATGTATTTATGTGGTAAATAAAAATATATTTATTACATAAATATTTACAAATAAATTTATTTTAGAATTATTGATTTTTATAAAGTATATTCTAATAATAATTAATTTATAGCAGAAATGTTTTTATTAATTATTTTCCATGAAAATATAATCATATATTATTTAAATAATATATGGAATGATTTTAGAATAATTATAATAATTATTTTATTAGATGAATTTTAAATACTGATTATTAGGTTAATTATTTTACCTTAATTATTAAGGTTAAATAGAAAGAATAAATCATATATGGAATCCAAACCCTAATTTTGGATTATTGTCAAGGTGTGAGAATAATAATATAATATTAATTATATTTTGATTTTTAGTGCTATGAATATGTATCGTATTTCAGATTGATATGGGTTGGTCAATTACTATGTATTATGACCAAACCCTAGTAATAATGTTAAACCCTAATTTGAGATCCAAATTAGAGTGCAAGATTATTTTATAAGAGTATTATATAATTTATGTCGTGTATTAAATGTATTAATTAGGTAAACCCTAATTAAAAATCCAGAAATCCTAATCTTTAGAAAACCCTAATTATAAAATTAATTTTTAGAAAACCCAATTAATATTTCTAAAACCCTAATTTTGAAGTGAGAAACCCTAATTTGAAATTCAAATTAGAGTTCGAGATTATTTGTAATTATGATAAGTTAATTAATTAACAAGTATTCGAATTACAACTGTTAATTATGGAAACCCTAAATTGTTAAACCCTAATTACTAAACTAGAACCCTAATTTAGTAATTGGAAACTCTAATTTTAATTTGGTAATCCTAATTACCAAAAGTATAAACCCTAATTGCTAAATTAGCAAAGTTAATTATAATTAGAGATATTAAACCCTAATGTTATCAGATAAAGTAATTAGAAAATTAATCATAATTATGAAACCCTAATTTCAAAATTTAAGAAACTAAAATTTATTTAATTTTTATTTAATTTTATATTTTTTGTGCAAACCCTAATTGCTAAATCCTACATTTGATTTGTGCTAAACCTTAGGGTTAAACCCTAAGGGTTTACAAGGATTACATGGTTGCCCTTAAAATTCCAAGCCAAATGACCATTATACCCCTTTGCATTATTTAAGCTAGATTGTAGATTTTGACTCTAGGTGAGTTGGTGACCTAAACCAACTACCTCATGTGCTTAAAAATGACAACAACTCAGCCAGCAATCAACCATATACAATGCACACAAGTATTATATATAGATTAGATGAGAGAGAATTTCATTTTGCTAGCTCAAATTTTTCCAACACTCAAACCTTTTCTCTCAAGCCCCAAACCTACGAAATTCTCTCCTAAGATCAGTCAAGAACCGAGCCCCACTAACATCCATAACAAAAATTATAGCGAAATCAAGATTATTCAAAGAAGGTATAAACAAACCCTAGAAAATCTGTCCATTAATTCTGTTGTTAGATGTTAGTTTGATGTGTTAAATATGTTGTATAAGGTGTCTAAGGATGATCTGGGTTGCTAGATGTTAGATCCATAACATCTAGAGGCTCGGATTTGAAGATTTGCCAAATCTGGAAAAAGTTCATACTGTGTTCTGACAACCAATGTCAATGGGCCACGCGATCATCATTGTTCATGTATTCTTTTTGTTGTTTAAAGGTTTACATATATAGTCTGACATGTTGTCTTTGATCTGGAGGAAGAATCAGAATTAGACTGGTCTAGATAGCAAGATATTCAAGGTCAAACGTAGTTGATCGACGGCCATGACCGAGGCGTTTTCTTCGGTAACCTGTAAATTGACTTCAAACCTACCGACAACATTTTAAACCAGCTAGATCTTTCAGTGTATTTTTTTTTGTTTTTGATGAATCTAGATTGTAGTCTTGTATTTGAAGTCCATATTTATGCCTTAAAATCTCCTTAACATTAAAGGAATCGATCTTAGTGACTGGTCAAAGTTGGTATCTTGAGCACGGATCTGGTTTTCTGGGCAACCCAGAAAACCTATGAACACAGTTTCTGACATGCTTTGACCGGCCCGGATCTGACGATTGTGTTATGTTTTTGTTGATGTTATGTGATAGATCTCTTGTCCTACATGTTGTCTACATACTGCAAAGCTTAGATCACAAAACATCAAAAGGATTTCAAGTTGTGGAAGCTCAAAAGTAGGCCCCATTTAATCGTTTCTTTATTTCGGGTAACCTGAAATGAAGAAATAGCGACTCGACAACCACTTTTAGACGATCGAATCTGCTTTGTTATATATTATATGATTTTGATTGTTGTTGTATCATGTAGTACTACATTAGTTCTATAATCTGTGAGCAATAGATAGTCCAGAAACATCATGAACCGATCAGAAATTTTGGTTAAAGGAGGCCACTCGGTAACTGTGTATGAAGATCTAGGTTGCATAAAGAACACCTATAACGACAGTTATGTCACTATAGGTGGTCTTTAGAGACGACAAGATAATTAAATTAAATTAAATTCCAAAATGAATTAATTTAATTAAATAAATAGAAAAAATAGTTTTTAATTAATAAAAATACAAAATAAATTCTTAAAAATTATTTTAAATTCTGAAAATTATTTTTAATTATTTTAATATATTTCATAAATATTTAATATTTTTGAAATATTAAAAGTATTTAATTTATTTAATTATTATATTAAATAAATCATTTAAAAATGATTTTATATTTGAAAAATCATTTAAAATTATATTATGCTATAAGAAAATATTTTAAGTTATTTTAATGACTTTTAATATTTTGTGATAAATTTCATTAATAAATTAATATTAATGAATATTAAGTTATTTACTAAATGAATTAAATAAATTAATTAAAAATGATTTTATTATATTAAAATCATTTTAAATAATAATAAGGTATTTAAAAATATTTGAAGTTATAAAATATAATTTTAATATTTAAAGGTAAATTTCATTAATTAATTATTATTAATGATATTAAAGTTATTTAATAATTATATTAAATAATTTAGTTTTAAAATGATTTTAATATTATAATAATTATTTTAAATAAAAATAAAGTGTTTAAAGATATTTTAAGTTATAAAATATAACTTTTAATATTTAAAGGGTAATTCCATTAATAATTTAATATGAATAATTATTAATTTATTATTAATGATATTAAATTTATTTAATAATTATATTAAATAAATTGTTTAAAAATGGTTTTATTAATTTAAAAATCATTTAAAATGGATATAAATGAATTAAAAATATTTTAAGTTATAAATAATGACTTTTAATATTTTGATAAATAGTACATTAATATTTAAATATTAATGGTAATTATTTAAAAATGATTTTAAATGTTTTAAAAAATCATTTAAGGGTAATATTAATACTTTAAAAGTATTTCAAGTTATTATAAATAACTTTAACATTTTTGAAATGATTTCATTAATAGTTTAATATTAATTAAATATTAATGATAATAGAATTGTTTAATATTTAAATCATTTAATAATGATTCTGTTGTTTGAAAATTCATGATAAATTATAATAAATGTTTTAAAATTATTATAAGTCATTTAAAAATAATATGATTGATACTAAGATACGGGACAGTCTTAGACTCAATAATTACCCGATAAAGCCTTCGGTACACTGACATGTTTCAGAAATTATTCTGGACTTAGAAAATCTAATTAGATATGTGATTATTTATGATTCAATGGTTGTTAAACATGGGTAATAATGTGATTAGATTATGTGCTGACTGCGAAATGCAGTACTATGTGTTATGGTATATTGTTCTAATCGAACGAATGATCTGATTAATGATAGGTCGTGATATAAACGATAAATCTAAATTGCAAATTGTAAGCAACGCATCAGGAAAGTATCTTACCTTTGCATTTTCTTTATGCAATGGACATGAGTAAGAATGTTTCTAAACTATATTATTACTGTACAGATTATTAACCCTATATTATATACGCTCATTGATTATCAACATGATAGTATATGATAATTCAGATATATATTCTGTTCGTTAATTTTTATAAATGGTTATACAAGTGTCCCCACTTGGATAATCATTGTATTTAATCACATGTTGATATACCTTTGTCAATTACCCGTATATATATATATATATATATATATATATATATATATATATATATATATATATATGTTGAGTTATAGATTATTGTTGAACAAGATAAAACCTTTGATTTGGAACCCAGACAAGTATGAACATCCCAACACGGGAAAAATTTTTATGCACCCAAGGTGGACAAAGTGAATGATACCTCGTTCTTGCACGTAGTATTGATCAATGCAGGGCATAACGGGCTGATCACCCCCCGTGCCCGTAAGTTATGACGGTTTGAAGATGAATTTCTGTTTAACCTATTTGAAAATTGAAAACAATGTTCATAGCATGACACCTAAACCCTATTTATAGTCAGTACGTAGTTTCAAAGATTTGGTATAAAATTGATATATTATTATCATTGGTACAGATTACTTCACAACTGTTGAATCGTTGTAGAATTGTAGTATAAAGAAAACATTTAAATTCTTTCAGCTTATATATATAATTGCTATTACTTGATGGGCACTCAAATGCTCATCCTTGCTTAATTTAAATGTTTTCAGCTAAGTGTGAAGAAGTAGAAAGCTCATGCAGAAACAAAGGAAAAGGAAAGCTAACCAAATAAGATTTCTGGTATTCTATGTAATAGTTTGAGACTATTAAGACAATGATATATATATTATCTATCATGATATGTAATGAATGTAATAAAGGTTACGTACTTGGGAGCTACACTCTGATAATTATGTAAATTAAGTATGAACTTTATATTATTGTTATTATTATTAGTATTATTCCGCTCATAGAAATGGTATTGTAAAGCACCGAGTTCGGGTTTCAAGTACCCGGATTTGGGGGCTCTACAGGTTGGTATCAGAGCTTAGGGTTAAAAACCTTAGGTGGGATAGACCTTAGGCTATAACCTTAGAACATAGGGAAACGTTGAAAATATAAATAACTCATATAGAGTTTAAAAAGATATAAATTGAATAAATTCATCGTCAAACAAAATAAAAGATAACTTATATAAAACTCTTATTTGCTGTGTGTATATACTATATACAAATCAGGATTATTTATATGTGTAGATGTCTGGTGGAAAAGGCTTGTTATATGCATATAGCATGAAGAAGAATCAAACTCATACACCCGAGCTGATATCGAAGCCAATAGCTAAAATGGAGGCTCACAATGAAAATAACTCAGACGAGGTGGTTATTGTAGAAAACGTAATACCAGATCCGGAGATGGTGGAGCTGACAGATAGTGATTCGGACACTAAAGTTGAAGCTAATCAAGCGTCAACGGAGGTGTAGGATCTGAGGAACAAGGTTTCTTCTCTGGAAAGGCTGTGGGAGATAGAAAAGCTGTTAAATAGTCAATTGCATGAAGCTTTAATAGAAACAATAGAAGAACAAGATAAGCTTAAAATCCAAATTGATCAGATGGGAGCCACAAGAAACACATCGTGTGCAGCTCCGAGCAAGAAGGGAAAAAGAAAGATAGAAGACCATGACTTAGGAAAATCAAATAAGAAGAAAGGGAAAAGAATTTGTTACCTTTGCGGTTATGAAGGACATACTACTCTGTATTGTCCCGACTATAAACCAGGAACATGTTTTAACTGTGGGATAGAAGGTCATCAGGCGACAAGTTGTCCAAGCAAAAGGTGTAATAAATAGGTAGTATATCTTCTGTTGATGTAGGTGTGTTTAATGTAATATATAGGATAGTATGTCTGTGTAATGTAATATTCTAAAACTTTTGTAATCAAAGGGCAGAAGAATCTGTCAACAATGTTGAGGGACAACAATAAGCAGACCTGATGCAACACTTTGCAAACATGGTAGCACAAGCTATGCATCAAGGAATACCACCAGAGAGAACCATTCAACAACAAATCTTTACGAACTTCAAAGACTTTAAAAAATCAGTAGGACCATGGAATTTAAAGATACAACTGACCCTGCAGAAGCCCAAACTTGGGTTAAGGAGATTGAGAAGATGTTCGTCATAGCTAGGGTAGCTGAGGGGCAGAAGACTGCTTTTGCCACTTACATGATGAAGGGGGAGGCAAACTTTTGGTGGGAAGCAAATCAGGCGAGGGCAGGAGAAGGTATAGTTACATAGGATAGGTTCAAACCACTGTTTTTTGAAAATTATTTTTCACCTAGTATGCAGGCTAGGATGGAGGTGAAATTTTTAGAATTGAAGCAGGAAAACATGATGGTGTCCCCACTTGGATAATCATTGTATTTAATCACATGTTGATATACCTTTGTCAATTACTCGTATATATATATTTTGAGTTATAGATTATTGTTGGACAAGATAAAACCTTTGATTTGGAACCCAGACAAGTATGAACATCCCTACATAGGAAAACTTTTTATGCACCCAAGGTGGACAGAGTGAATGATACCCTCGTTCTTACACGTAGTATTGATCAATGCAGGGCATAACGGGTTGATCACCCCCCCCCCTCCCGTGCCCGTAAGTTATGACGGTTTGCAGATGAATTTCTGTTTAATGTGAGACCCCAACTTTTATAAATAAAGATGAATTTTCTATAAATATTATTTTTTGAATATTATGGATTAAATTTGATATAATGTTATAGTTGTGGGTAATATTTATAAATTTTTCAAAGTAAGCAAGTTGTTGTAAAATATTCGTTTGGTCAGGGAATATTCTTTTTGTTGGGGAATATTCATACGACGGCACAATCATTGGTGGACCCCACAACGGAAGTATTGTCGTAGTTAGAAAACGACAAAATTATCTTTCTATAAAAAATAACGGCGGAGGTGTTACCGTTAAAACTGTTGAACTACCCGGTAGTAAAAGTATAGTAATACGCGTGGTGACATAGTAGCACACGGTATTTATTATTGATGCTTACGTGAGAAGTCACTCAGCTATACTCAATTATTGCTACAATAATTGCTACATTATATCTCTTATATTATTGATTCAATTCGCCACAATATCATCATCAGATAATATGTTATATTATTAAATCAATAATTGAGACGACAAGTTATAAATGATTAATAATTGTTGAAAGATTAAATATGTGTTGATTAAAAATAAAATGATTTGTGGTAATATTTATTCAATCCTTGATGTATATAAAGAGTCTATTATGAGACGTTTGTGGTAAGTTTGGTTATTTTATGGGGGGGCCCATATGTCATCATCTAAGAGTCTCTTCGTCAATAGTAATTACCTTTGTCAATAGTAATTATCTTCGTCAATAGTAATTACCTTCGTCAATAGTAATTACCTTCGTCAATAGTAATTACCTTCGTCAATAGTAATTACCTTCATCAATAGTAATTACCTTTACCAGACGTCAAACCACTTGTCGTTTCATATTACACAAAGTCCGAACCAATTGTCGTTTCACATTACAAAAGGCCAAACCACTTTTCTTTTCACATCACCAGTCGTCAAGTCACTTGCCTTTTCACATTTCAAGTGCTAAGCTAGAAATCTTCTTTAAATAGAGGCCTAGTGCTTCATTATTTTTCAAGAATTCATTCAAGCTATAGAGAGAGAAAGTATAGAGAGAATAAGAGAGAAAGAAGAAGAGTATTTTGTTACTACACTACTGCAGTATTCAATCTCCTACTAATGTAAGGGGTGTTATTCTTTCTTATTCATGAAGAGAACTGTTGTTATTCCATTGCTTATTATTCTGTTGGAATAACCTGTATACGCGGTTTATCCTATACTTGGTGACATTCTTCTATTATTCTATTGGAACATCTTGTCTGTGTGTTTTACACCGGACCTGGTTCCGTCTTTATTATTATTCTGTTGGAACATCTTGTCTGTGTGTTTTACACCGGACCTGGTTCCATCTTTATTATTATTATTCTTGAAACATCCTGCGTGCGTGTGTTTTACACCTTGACCGGTTCCGCTTTTATTATTATTCTGTTGGAACATCCTATCTGTGTGTGTTACGCCGGACCTGGTTCCATTCTTTATTATTCTATTGGAATATCCTGTCTGTGTGTTTTAAGCCGGACCTGGTTCCGTTATTTATTATTCTGTTGGAATAACCTGCCTGTGTGGTCTATCGCATGCATGGTGATTTCTTTTGTTATTCCATTCTTTATTATACTCAGTTGGTTAAAACTTTGACTTCTATACTCCATGAAATTAGTAGAAAATCCTTGATATTTGCACTTCATCCAGTATCTTTTCATGGAAATCTTCTGATTATTCTTGAATTTCATTCTACAAAGCAGTATCTTGTTGACAATTTGGACATTATTAGTTCCTGGATAAATTAATTCTTGAACTTGTTTTATTGAATTCTTATATCATTGTCATCATCCTCATGTTTATATTATGTTGAAAGTCATTTGTGGCCTGTAGTGCATAAATGGACTTGGTATGATTATGACCAGGGATTATTCGGTGTAATCATGACCGTAATGTTACAAATGATGTGGTAAAAGTTATCATTGGCCCGTAGTACATTAATGGACAGTTGTTGGCATGATCATGACCATTAATGAATACACGAATGTCCTTGGCTGTAGTGCATGGATAATTTATGGTCGTGATACTAAAGAATATCTTTGGCCGTAGTGCTTGGGTGATTCGATGATGTGGATTATTTATTAAGTTGAGTCCCAGCGATAAAAGTCATGAAAAACCTTTTAAATCATAAAAGATAGTAGATTTTATTCTCTACTTGACTCTTTTAATGGATTGCTTGTTCCGCTGCAGTTAAACTTGATGTTATTATATTTTATCAGTTTAACACTGTTGAAGGATAACGATAATTTATTATGCATTATCTTAGTCATAATATTTATTACTGGGCTAGTTGAGCTCACCCTTTCTTTCACTGTTCTCTTCAGGAAATGAGAACATAGCAGGGACTAGTCGAGGAACGGAATGACGGTCTAGAGGATAGCATTAGTAGTCCTCACCATTCTGTGAAATATTGTGTTAATAATTGTAATGAGGACTCCTTTTGAGTTTGTATAATCTCTAGTAGACAATAATTGTATTCAAACTCATAGTTATGTTTTATCGTATTGTACATGACAGTTGTATTAGTAAGTTGTATGTAAATTTTGTACCATGTATCTGACGACCCAAGATGGGTGATGTATACCTAATTTTGGGGCGCCACAATTGGTATCGAGCTTAGGATATGATCCTGGCTAAGATGTGAGAATAGTACTAGGAGGGAGAGACGGGGAATTCTTTCGCTAGTATGACCTACCTAAGTTTATGTGGTATTTAATTGGCTCATTTAATTTAGGGATAATATGTTATATGTCAATTAACCTTTGTTTTGTGGCAAGATCTCAAAATGACATCCAAGAATGTTGAGAATAGCAATGGAGCACAAAGCACCGCTGATTCACCACATATCAATAATCGTGGATAATGTGCATTAGGAAGGCGACAATCCTCATGCAAACAACAACAACATCGACCAAATGATGAATGATCAAATGTTCGTGGGCTTTATGCAATTCATGCAACAAAGAAAGCGAGAGTAGCTCTGTCCAAAATATAGGTGGAAACACTAGAAACTCTCGAGGCGGTCATCGCTAAACAGCTTTAAGGAGCCGGGACCACCGGAGTTTAGGGAGAGCCAAAACCACTTATGGCGGAAGCATGGATAAAGCAGATCACCAAGATATTTGATGTCTTGGGATGCTCCGAGGAGCAAAAGGTTCCCTTTGCCGCCTTTATGTTGCGCGAGAGGCGATTCTTCGGTGGGAATCTCAGAAACGCATTAAAACTCATCGTCTCAAGATGTCTTGGGAGAAGTTCCAAGAGCTGTTCAACGATAAATACTTTCCCAAAAGTATTCGTCACATGAAGGAGGTGGAGTTTATCAAGTTGGAACAAAACAATATGACCGTGTCGCAATACGAGGCTAAATTTGCGGAGTTATCCCGATTTGCATCCCATTTAGTGGATAATGAAGAGAGAATGACACATATGTTTTTAAGAGGTTTAAAGCCAGAGATACGTCAACATCTTATTTCTCATAAATTGTGTTTATATTCAGATGTTGTAAATAAGGCTCAGTTAGTGGAGCGCGATAACGAGTCAACGCAACTAAAAGAGAGCAACCGACAAAATGATAATACCAGCGAGAGTAGTCATCGAAGCGGTGACAACAAGCATAGAGGGAATCAACAGGCCAGAAATGGTAACCACTTCGGTGGTAATCAGGACCAAAACAATAAGAATGGACATTTCAAGAAGAGGAGATTCAATAATGATGGAAAGACGTCAGCACCAGCACCTGTCGTTAAGGAAGGAGAACGACCACCTATCATATGTTTCAAATGCGGAGGGGAGGGGCACATCAGTCCAAACTACGCGATGCCGTCCAAAGCATGTTAAATTATGGAAGAGAAGGTCACGTAGACCAATTTTGTCGTTCACCGAAGACAAATTCAGCTAGGATGGAGGCAACAAAGGCCGTCCCAGAAAAGTCAAAACCGGTAGTGCAAGGGGGAGCATTTGTCGTGACCTCCCAAAAAGAAAGGAACCCGAATGAGGTCATCACGGGTAAGCTTATCATAAACTCTAACAAAATCTATACTTTATTTGATACCGGTTTTATCCATCCTTTTATTTCTCTTACTTGCGCTCATCGATTAAATTTGACTCCGGAGAAATTAGACTTTGACTTATCTGTGGAAACTCCATTGGGAGAAACCTTCATTACATCCACTGTTTATAAGTCTTGTTTGGTTTAAATCAGTACCCTCACATTATCTCTCGATCTTATTTCATTGAAAATACTTGCATTTGACGTGATTCTAGGGATTGATTGGTTAACTACTCATCATGCAAAAATTGATTATTTCCGTAAGGTTGTTAGCTTTTATATTCCTAATCAACCTATTATGCGAATTCAAGCGACCAAACCATTAAAATCAATCACGGTCATCTCAAGCCATAAAGCTATTCATTTATTGAAAAACGGATGTCAAGCTTTCTTAGCTCATGTCACAAATTTAAACAAAATTACGTCAGTTTTGAACGATATTTCTATTGTTAATAAATTTCCTGACGTATTCCCCGAAGAACTTCCTGGCTTACCCCCTAAGCGTGAAATTGAATTTTGTATCTACCTTGAACCCGGTACAAAACCCATTTCCAAAGCCCCATATCGAATGGCTCCTATTGAACTTCAGGAGTTAAAAACCTAACTGCAGGAATTGTTAGACATTGGCTTTATTCGTCCTAGTACTTCTCCTTGGGGTGCTCCTGTTCTATTCGTAAAGAAGAAAGATGGGAGTATGCGACTTTGTATTGATTATCGGGAGTTGAATCATGTCACCATCCAAAATAGGTATCCATTGCCACGTATTGATGACCTGTTTGACCAGTTGCAAGGAGCCAAATTCTTTTCAAAGATTGATCTTCGTTCGGATATCACCAATTGAAGATTAGAAACCGATGACATTCCAAAGACGGCTTTGTAACTTCAGATGGGCATTATGAATTCCTAGTCATATCCTTTGGATTGACTAATGCTCCTGCTACCTTCATGGATATGATGAGCCGAGTATTCAAGGAATATTTGGATCACTTTGTGGTCGTCTTTATTGATGACATCCTTATTTATTCCAAAAGTCGTGAAGATCATGAGCAAAACTTGAGGCTGACACTCCAAAAGCTTCGTGAATACAAGCTTTATGCCAAGTTGAAGAAATGTGAATTTTGGCTTGAGGAAGTAGCATTCCTTGGGCACGTAGTATCAAGTCATGGAATATCTGTTGACCCAACAAATATTGAAGCAATTCAAAGCTGGGAGCAACCTAAATCAGTGACCGAAGTACGTAGCTTTCTCGGCTTAGCTGGTTATTATAGGAGATTCATGGAAGGATTTTCTCGAATTGCTACTCCATTAACTCAGCTAACTCGGAAAGATACAAAGTTTAATTGGAGCGAAGAATGTGAGAAGAGTTTTCAAGAACTCAAGAAGAGACTCATTTCAGCACCTGTTCCGATAATAACATCTGGCTCGGAGGGATTTGTCATCTATAGTGATGCTTCGGGCAAAGGGTTGGGATGTGTTCTCATGCAACATGGGAAAGTCATAGCCTATGCCTCAAGACAACTCAAAGAATATGAGAGGAATTATCCTATTCATGATCTAGAGTTGGCAGCTGTTGTCTTTGCACTTAAAATTTGGAGGCATTACTTGTATGGGGAGAAGGTGGAGATCTTTACGGATCATAAAAGCCTCAAATATTTCTTTACTCAAAAGAAACTCAACATACGACAATGACGTTGGCTTGAACTGTTGAAAGATTATGATCATACCATCCAATACCATCTTGGAAAAATGAACGTGGTAGCTGACGCATTGAGTAGAAGATCATATACAAGTACGAGTGCGATATTGTCAACGCAAAGGCCCATTTTGTGTGACTTGCAAAGGATGGAGATAGAGTTAAAGACTCCAGGGACCCATGTGATGATGGCGAATATACGAGTAGAACCGACTTTAATCGATAAAGTTAAAGCTGCTCAAGTTACAGACCTGGAGCTGATGCGTATGAGGAAGAAAGTGCAAGAAGGTGCTATGCCGGAAGCAAGAATCGATGAAGAAGGAATACTTCGAGTCAACTCCAGACTTTGTGTTCCTAACGACCCTGATTTAAAGTATAAAATCATGATGGAGTCGCACAACACACTGTTTGCAATCCATCTTGGGAGTACCAAAATATATCATGATATTCGTCATACATTTTGGTGGAGCAATATGAAGAGAGAGATAGCGTTGTTTATCTCAAGGTGTCTAACTTGTCAACGACTTAAAGCGGAGCATCAAGTACCAAAAGGTCCATTACAACCACTTAAAATTCCAGAATGGAAGTGGGAGCACATTACCATGGATTTCGTTACCGGTCTTCCTAAGGTTTCTCAAGTCATAGATGCGATTTGGGTCATTGTTGATAGATTGACCAAGTCTGCTCATTTCTTACCGATACGAGGAACTTATACACTTGAACGTCTTGCTCGTATGTATATAAACGAGATTGTAAGACTGCATCGTATGCCGGTATCCATAGTTTCTGATCGAGACTCAAGATTCAGTTCACGATTTTGCGTTAGTTTGCAAAAAGCTATGGGCACAGACTTACGATTTAGCTCGGCATATCATCCTCAAACGGACGGACAGTTGGAGAGGACTATTCAAACTCTTGAAGATCTATTAAGACTCTGTGTCCTTGATTTCAAGGGAAGTTGGGACAAGTTCTTACCATTGGTGGAGTTTTCCTACAACAACAGTTATCAAGCAAGTATTGGCATGGCTCCATTCGAAGCGTTGTATGAAAGAAAGTGTCATTCTCCAAGGATATGGGGATGAGGTGGGTGAAGCAACGTTGTTGGGACCAGAGTTGGTACGTATGACTACGGAAAAGATTCAAACGATCCGACAACGTATAAAAACCTCACAAGATCGACAAAAGAGTTATGTTGATCTTCATCGAAAGGACGTGGAATTCGATATAGGAGATCATGTGTTGTTGCGTGTTGCTCCATGGAAAGGAGTTACGAGATTTGGAAAGAGAGGAAAACTCAATCCTCGATTCATCGGCCCATTTTTAATCCTCGATCGAGTAGGAACTGTGGCCTATAGACTCGCTTTACCGACAAGTATGTCTCGTGTTCATAACGTTTTTTACATATCCATGTTACATAAATATGTGAAAGACCCAAACCACATTATTGAGTTAGAACCGGACGAAATAGCGGAAGATTTAATGTATGAAGAGGTTCCTGTTCAAATCTTGGATAAGAAGGAACATATTCTATGCTCCAAGGTTATACCTCAAGTCAAAGTTTTGTGGAGAAACCATGATGTTGAGGAAATGACTTGGGAGTTAGAATCTGAAATGAAATCAAGGTATCCTTACCTCTTCAACATACCAGGTACATACCCTAATTTCGAGGGTGAAATTTTATAAGAAGGGGAGGTTGTAAGACCCCAACTTTTATAAATAAAGATGAATTTTCTATAAATATTATTTTTGAATATTATGGAGTAAATTTGATATAATGTTATAGTTGTGGGTAATATTTATAAATTTTGCAAAGTAAGCAAGTTGTTATAAAATATTCGTTTGGTCGGGGAATATTCTTTTTGTCTAGGAATATTCGCATTTACGGCAAGACAATCA
This sequence comes from Panax ginseng, assembly GCA_020205605.1. NCBI lineage: Eukaryota > Viridiplantae > Streptophyta > Magnoliopsida > Apiales > Araliaceae > Panax > Panax ginseng. The sequence continues at coordinate 67,787,201 of CM035136.1, forward strand.
TCAGTGGACCCCATTAACGGAAGTATTGTCGTAGTTAAAAACGCATACAAAATTATCTTTCTATAAAAAATAACTATGAGGTGTTACCATTAAAACCGTTGAACTACCCTTAGTAAAAGTACAAGAATACTGGCGTGGTTGCATAAGTAGCACATGATATTGATTATTGATGCTTACGTGAGAAGTCACTCACCTATACTCAATTATTATTACGATAATTCACCAGATCATATCTCTTATATTATTGATTTAATTATTGTCACAATATCATCTCAGATAATATGTTATATTATTAAATCAATAATTGAGACGACAAGTTATAAATGATTAATAATTGTTGAAAGATTAAATATGTGTTGATTAAAAATAAAATGATTTGTGGTAATATTTATTCAATCCTTGATGTATATAAAGAGTCTATTATGAGATGTTTGTGGTAAGTTTGGTTATTTTATGGGGGCCCATATGTCATCATCTAAGAGTCTCTTCACAATAGTAATTACCTTCAACAATAGTAATTATCTTCGCAATAGTAATTACCTTTGTCAATAGTAATTACCTTCGTCGATAGTAATTACCTTCGTTAATAGTAATTACCTTCATCAATAGTAATTACCTTCAAATCAATAGTAACTACCTTTACCAGACGCCAAACCACTTGCCGCTTCATATTACAAAGGCCGAACCAATTGTTGTTTCACATTACAAAAGCGCCAAACCACTTTTCTTTTCACATCACCACTCGTCAAGCCACTTGCCTTTTCACATTTCAAGTGCTAAGCTAGAAATCTTCTATAAATAGAGGCCTAGTGCTTCATTATTTTTCAAGAATTCATTCAAGCTATAGAGAGAGAAAGTATAGAGAGAATAAGAGAGAAAGAAGAAGAGTATTCTATTACTACACTACTGCAGTATTCAATCTCCTACTAATGTAAGGGGTGTTATTCTTTCTTATTCATGAAGAGAACTGTTGTTATTTCATTGCTTATTATTCTGTTGGAATAACCTGTATACGCGGTTTACCCTATACTTGGTGACATTCTTCTATTATTCATTGGAACATCCCATCGTGTGTTTACAATTTAACCGGTTCTGCTCTTTATTATTATTCTGTTGGAACATCCTGCTTGTGTGTTTTTACACCGACTGGTTCCGCCTTTTTATTATTATTTTGGTGGAACATCACATGCTCATGTGTTTTACGCCGGACCTGGTTCCATTCTTTATTATTATGTTGGAATATCCTGTCTGTGCGTTTTAAGCCGGACCTAGTTCCGTTATTTATTATTCTGTTGGAATAACTTGCCTGTGCGGTCTATCGCATGCATGGTGATTTCTTTTGTTATTCCATTCTTTATTATACTCAGTTGGTTAAAACTTTGACTTCTATACTCCATGAAATTAGTAGAATATCCTTGATATTTGCGCTTCATCTAGTATCTTTTCATGGAAATATTCTTCTGATCATTCTTGAATTTTACTCTATAAAGCAGTATCATATTGACAATTTGGACATTATTAGTTCCTGGATAAATTAATTCTTGAACTTGTTTTATTAAATTCTTATATCATTGTCATCATCCTCATGTTTATATTATGTTGAAAGTCATTTGTGGCTCAGAGCATAGATGGACTTGGTATGATTATGACCGAGGATTATTCTTGTAATCATGACCGTAATGTTACAAATGATGTGGTAAAAGTTATCATTGGCCCGTAGTGCATTGATGGACATTGTTGGCATGATCATGACCATTAATGAATACACGAATGTCCTTAGTCAGAAAAAGTATGGATAATTTGTGGTCGTGATAATAAAGAATATCCTTGGCCAGAAAGTGTAGGGGTGATTCGATGATGTGGATTATTTATTAAGTCGAGTCCCAATGATAAAAGTCATGAAAACTTTTAAATCATAAAACATAGTAGATTTTATTCTCTACTTGACTCTTTTAATGGATTGCTTGTTCCATCATGCAGCTTAAACTTGATGTTGTTATATTTTATCGCTTTAACATCATTGAAGGCTAACGATAATTTATTCTCGCATTATCTTAGTTATAATATTTCTTCTTCGGGCTAGTTGAGCTCACCCTTTCTTTCACTTTATTCTCTTCAGAAATGAGAACATAGTAGGGACTAGTCGGGAACGAGTGACTTGTGATCTAGAGGATAGCATTAGTAGTCCTCACTATTATGTGAAATAGTGTGTTAATAATTGTAATGAGGACTCCTTTTGAGTTTGTATAATCTCTAGTAGACAATAATTGTATTCAAGCTCATAGTTATGTTTTGTCGTATTGTACACGACAGTTGTATTAGTAAGTTGTATTTGAATTTTGTACCATGTATCTGACGACCCAAGATAGGTGATGTATACCTAATTTTGGGGGCGTCACATTTAACCTATTTGAAAATTGAAAACAATGTTCATAGCATGTCACCTAAACCCTATTTATAGTCAGTACGTAGTTTCAAAGATTTGGTATAAAATTGATATATTATTATCATTGGTACAGATTACTTCACAACTGTTGAATCGTTGTAGAAGGGTAGTATAAAGAAAACATTTAAATTCTTTCAGCTTATATATATAATTGCTATTACTTGCTGGGCACTCAAAAGCTCATCCTTGCTTAATTTAAATATTTTCAGCTAAGTGTGAAGAACTAGAAAGCTCATGCAGAAACAAAGGAAAAGGAAAGCTAACCAAATAAGATTTGTGGTATTCTATGTAATAGTTTGAGACTATTAAGACAATGATATATATTATCTATCATGATATGTAATGAATGTAATAAAGGTTACGTACTTGGGAGCTAGACTTTGATAATTATGTAAATTAAGTTTGAACTTTATATTATTGTTATTATTATTAGTATTATTCCGCTCATAGAAATGGTATCGTAAAGCACCGAGTTCGGGTTTTAAGTACCCGGATTTGGGGGCTCTACAGTAAGAATATTCCACGACCAAACTAATATTTTCCGATAAAAATGAATATTTTATAACCACTTGCTTATTTAAATTATTTGCGCATTTTACCCATAACTAACCACATTAATCAAATCAACCCTTACTATTTCAAAATAATAAATAGAGGAATTAAATTTCATTTATTAATAATTTGGGGTCTTACAAGTTGGGAGAGATATGGCCCTCCTACCCGCACTTATAGCATACAAACTTCCCTTTCAAACATTCCCCCGAGTGGTTCTTTCCACAAGTTTTACACTGTACCGCTGGCTTCTTAATACCTTCTTGTTTCACTTGCACACTTCCAAAGTTGTTCACCTTCCTCTTTCCATCTCCACTCCTGCTCCCACTATTAATTCCTACCTTCCCAGCTCCTTCTACCTTGCCCTTATTCTTCATCTCCTTGTTGTAGAGGCTCATGGCCTCACTTCCCTCCTCAGCTATAATCGCTTTCTCCATGAGTCTTTGCAAATGTAGGAATCGCAACATCGCCACCTTGTTATAGAGCCGTGGTTTTAATCCCACCAAACCTTCTAGCTTTCTAGCCTCCCAGATCAACTTGATGCGGGCAAACCTAGCTAACTCATTGAATTTCGCGGCGTATTCTGACACCGTAATGTTTTCCTGCTTCAACACTAAAACTTTTAGCTCCATCCTAGCTTGCATACTAGGTGAAAAATAGTTCTCTAAGAACAGTGTCTTAAACCTATCCCATGTGACTACACCTTCCCCTGCCCTCGCCTGGTTCGCTTCCCACCAAAAATTTGCCTCACCCTTCCTCATGTAGGTGGCAAAAGCGGTCTTTTGCCCCTCAGCTACCCTAGCTATCATGAATGCTTTTTCAATTTCTTTAACCCAAGTGTGGGCTTCAACAAGGTCAGTTGTACCTTTGAATTCCGGTTGTCCTACAGCCTTAAAGTCTTTGAAGTTCGCTAAGCGATTATTCGGCTGATTCCCAACGACTGGTATTCCTTGCTGCATAGCTTGTGCTACCATGTTTGCAAAGTGTTACATCGGATCTGCTTGTTGCTGTCCCTCAGCGTTGTTGACAGATTCTTCTGCCTTTTGATTGCGAGTTCGACGTCTTGACTGCATTATCTGATTAAATGAAATCATAAATTTAACTTATATTCTAAACTTATCGCATAAGTTTAATATATTAAACTTGTTTCATTACTCAAACATAGATTCATATTCATTTAATGAATATTTTACATAACATAGCACATCATGCTTTAAACATCAGTTATCCCTTGGTGACTACAAAAGTCGGGATTTACAAACTTGATCATTACAAAAGTTGGGAACATTACATTAAACAGACATACTTATCATATATATTATATTAAACACACCTACACAACAGAACCTATACTATCTATTTATTACACCTTTTTCTTGGACAACCTCTCACCTGATAACCTTCTATCCAACAGATAAAACATGCTCTTTGTTTGTAGTCGGGACAATACAGAGTAGTATGTCCTTCATAACCGCACAGATAACATATTCTTTTCCCTTTCTTCTTATTGGATTTTCCTAAGTCATGGTCTCCTACCTTTCTTTTCCCCTTCTTGGTCGGAGCTGCACACGTTGTGTTGCTTGTGGCTCCCATCTGATCAATTTGGATTTTAAGATTATCGTGTTCTTCCATTGTTTCTATTAAAGCTTGACGCAATTGACTATTTAACAGCTTTTATATCTCCCACAGCCTTTCCAGAAAAGAAACCTTGTTCCTCAGATCCTGCACCTCCGTTGATGCTTGATCAGCTTCAACTTTAGTGTCCGAATCGCTATCTGTCAGCTCCACCATCTTCGGATCTGGTACTATGTTTTCTACAATAACTACCTCATCCGAGTTGTTTCCATTGTGAGCCTCTATTTCAGCTATTGGTGTGACGCCCCCAAAATAGCTATACATCACCCATCTTGAGTCGCCAAATACATGGTACAAAATTCAAATACAACTTAATTATACAACAGTCGTGTAAAATACGACAAAATATATGCTGTGAGTTTTAATACAAATATTATCATCTAGACAATATCCACACTCAATGGAGTCCTCATTACATTTATTATTACACTATTTCACAGAATAGTGAGGACTACTAATGCACCATCTAGGACCATCACTCCATTCCCCGATTAGTCCCTGCTACGTTCTCATTTCCTGAAGAGAACAATGAAAGTAAAAGGGTGAGCTCAACTAGTCCAGTAAGAAATATTATGACTAAGATAATGCAGAATAAATTATCATTAGCCTTCAACAATGTTAAACTGATAAAATACAATAGACATCAAGTTTAACTGCAGCGGAACAAGCAATCCATTAGAAGAGTCAAGTAGAGATCTACTATCTTCTATGATTTAAAAGGTTTTTCATAACTTTTATTGCTGAGACTCAGCTTAATAAATAATCCACATCACCGAATCACCCCTGCACTACGACCAAGGATATTCCTTAATATCACATCCATGAATTATCCATGCACTACGGGCCAAGGATATTCATTATTATCACATCTATGAATTAATATGTCATTGCTGAGACTTAGCTCAATAATTAATCCACATCATCGAATCATCCCCGCACTACAGGCCAAGAATATTCGTTAATATCACGACCACGAATTATCTATGCACTACATGCCAAACATAATCGTGTTTTCATCAACGGTCCTGATCATGCCATAAAACAATTCATCTTTGCACCCTTGGCCGAAGAGAATCCATAGCCATAATCATACCAAAAACTGTCCATCAATGCACTACGGGCTAATGAGGACTTTTTTCACATCATTTGTAACATTACGGTCATGATTATACCAAATAATCTCTGGTCATAATCATACCAAGTCCATCTATGCACTACAGGCCACAGATGACTTTCAACATAATATAAGCATGAGGATGATGACAATATTATAAGTATTAATCAAACGAAATCAAAGATAAATATTAAAGACTTTAAATTTATCCAAATATTATCAATCACTTAATAAACTCACAATCTAATATTGTTAACATTGTAACAATAATTTAATCACTTCTTAAACATATAAACAATTTAATTTAATTATTTACAATTTACCAAATAATGCATTTAATCATTCAAAAATGCCATACTCATAAGATTTTATCACCAATGATCAAATCACTCATCAAAAATCTGCATATACCTTATATAGATTTTCAAGCCCTAAAATCTTATTTACCAATTCTTCAACTTCACATAACATATTTAACTCATATGTTCGTAACTAAACCATTTTCATGAAAAATACCAAATTATTCCCAAAAATATTTCTTTTCTGGGATTTAGCAGAATATAGTCCCATATTGAACATATATTTTTCTCAGAATTTTTAAAATTCATTTACTATTTTTCAAAAATCAATTTCTAATTAATTCCTTAAGAAATTAGCTACCTCAAGTTTAACTCTAGAAATTCCCAAATCTTGGCAGGATCTTATACATGTTAACGTGAGCTTCCAGTATAAATTTCATGGTCATCGGAGTTATAGAACTCCGGTTATAGCGTTTTTCGTCAGAAAAAACCTAAATAATGAATGGTCATAACTTGCTCATTTTTAAGTCGGAATGAGCTCATTTTTGGACAGGAGGTACGTCATACAATATATTTCCATGTTCCAAAAGGCCGGAATTTTTATCAAAATTTAAGTGGCCGAAAATGCCCTTTTAAAAGTTTGGATAGTAGCCTTTTTGGAAATTTTGATTTTTGACTCCTTTGCTAAAATCAGTCCACACGAAAATCTACAACACCTTTTCCAGTGATTCCACTTGGATAAGTTAGGAAACTCATATATCTAACTCTAGAACTTGAGCACACACAAAAATTCAAAATATAATAGGAGATATGGTCAATTGAATTTCATGTTCCATTTTCACCAAAATCTGACTTTTCAACCCTTTGTGATTTCTAAGAAACTTTCGTGTTTTCACATAATAACCAACATAACTCATCATAACACTTACTAATACCACATATACCCATGATTTTCATCAGTATAATGCTTTTATTATGACTTTCATCATAATTCACGTAAACAAATCATTTCCACAATTTAATATGGATTGAAATACAATGGATCATTCACCATGCATGTGGTAATCCACATAGACAGGTTATTCCAACAGAATAGTAAAGAATGGAATAATGTATGATTCACCATGCGCTCGTTGCATGATTGCAGATAGGTTATTCCTAACAAAATAATAAATAATGGAACCAGTCCCACAGTAAACGCATATGACATGTGATATTCCGACATAATAATAAAGAATGGAATAACAACAGAAATTACCATGCATGCGATAGACCGCACAGATAGGTTATTCCAACGGAATAATAAAGAACGGAACCAGGTCAGGCGAAATTCGGACCGACAGGATATTCCAATAGAATAATAAAGAATGGAATAACAGAAGAATTTCACCATGTATGCGGTACTTCGCATAAACAGGTTATTCCAACATAATAATAAAGAATGGAATAATAGAAGTTCTCTTCATAAATAAGAAAGAAATAATATCCCTTACAGGTACAACAAATAATATCCCTTACATTTGAAAGAAGAGTACTCCGACTGGTAGGGCGAGGATATACTCGAAGAAAACTTGCACTATGCTCAAAGCTTTCTTAAACTCTAAAGAAATACGCTCAAGATTATAGAAGAAGAAATCTCTCTATAGTTTCTCTCTCTAGAGTTTCAGTGAATTTGTAAGAAATAAAGAAGGAATGAGCTTTATTTATAGAAGAATGGATCATAAGTAATTAATTCATGAAACTATCCAGATTGATTTACTTTTAATCTGGACGGTCCATATTTAAATCAAAATCTTTTAAATAAAATATAATATATTCTATTTATAATCTAATAAAACGAATAACTTTATAAAAGTATTCTGTTTTATATAAAAAGATTTTACTATACAAAATACCACGCAGTACTTACGCAACACTATGCATAATAAAATATAATATATTTTATTTATAGAATAACTTTATAAAAGTATTCTATTTTATATAAAAAGATTTTACTATGCAAAACACTATGCATAATAGAATATAATATATTTTATTTATAGAATAACTTTATAAAAGTATTCTGTTTTATATAAAAAGCTTTTCTGTTTTATTACATTAATAATACTAATAAAACAAAACTGAGTGACTTCTCACGTAAGCATTAATAATCAATACCGTGTGTTACTATGCAACCACGCGTATTACTGTACTTTTAATACCGAGTAGTTCAATAGTTTTAACGGTAAAACTTTCGCTGTTATTTTCCTAAAAATATTTTTATCATTTTTTCAATCCGACAATAATTCTGTTATGGGGTCCACCAATGATTGTACCGTCGTACGAATATTTCCCGACAAAAAGAATATTTTATATCAACTTGCTTACTTTGCACAAATTTCACATATTACCCTTAACTTTAAACTTTTATCAATTTAACTATTTACCAAAATAGAAAAAGTTAATACTTTTATTTTATAAAATTCGGGGTCTCACAATTGGCTTTGATATCAGCTCGGGTGTATGGGTTTGACCCTTCTTCATGCTATAAACATATAACAAGCCTTTTCCACCAGACATCTACACACACAAATTATCCTGATTAGCATATAGTATATACACACAACAAATAAGAGTTTTATATAAGTTATCTTTTATTTTGTTTGACGATGAATTTATCCAATTCATCTCTTCTTTTTTTTTTAACTCTATATCAGTTATTTATATTTTCAAAGATTCCTTCTGTTCTAAGGTTATAGCCTAAGGTCTAGCCCACCTAAGGTTTTTAACCCTAAGCTCTGATACCAACCTGTAGAGCCCCCAAATCCGGGTACTTGAAACCCGAACTCGGTGCTTCATGATACCATTTCTATGAGTGGAATAATACTAATAATAATAACAATAATATAAAGATTAACTTAATTTACATATCATCAGAGTCTGAATCCCAAGTACGTAACCTTTAAACTTCATTACAACCCATGATAGATAATATATATCATACTTGTCTTAATAAAGTTAACTATTATATAAAGTAACATTTCATTCATTCAGCAACCTTTCCCTTTCCCTTGTTCTTAGCAGAGCTCTTTGGTCATTCACACTTAGCTGAAAACATTTAAATTAAGCAAGGATGAGCATTTGAGTGCCCAACAAGTAATAGCAACTATATATATAAGCTGAAAGAATTTAAATGTTTTCTTTATACTACCCTTCTACAACAAATCAATAGTTGTGAAGTAATCTGAACCGATAATAATAACATAACAACTCTCTTTCAAATTTTTGAAACTACATATTGACTATAAATAGGGTTTAGGTGACATGCTATGAACATTATTGTTTATTTTTGAATAGGTTAAACAGAAATTCATCTGCAAACCGTCATAACTTACGGGCACGAGGGGTGATCAGCCCGTTATGCCTTGCATTGATCAATACTACATGCAAGAACGAGGGTATCGTTAACTCTGTCAGCCTTGGGAGCAAAAAAGTTTTCCCGTGTAGGGACGTTCATAATTGTCTGGGTTCCAAATCAAAGGTTTTATCTTGTTCAACAATAATCTAAAATTCAACATATATGTATACGGGTAATTGACAATGGTATATCAACATGTGATTAAATACAATGATTATCCAAGTGAGGACACTTGTATAACCATTTATAGAAAATAACGAAAAGAATATATATATCTGAATTACCATATACTAACATGTTGATAATCAATGAGCGTATATAATATAGGGTTAATAATCTGTACAGTAATAATATAGTTTAGAAACATTCTTACTCATGTTCATTGCATAAAGAAAATGCAAAGGTAAGATACTTGCCTGATGCGCTGCTTACAGTTCACAACTTAGTTTTATCATTTATATCACAACCTATCATTAATCAGATAATTCGTTCGATTAGAACAATATACTATAACACACATTACTGCATTTCGCAGTCAGCACATAACCTAATCACATTGTCACATATGTTTAACAACCATTGAATCACAAATAATCACATATCTAATTAAATTATCTAAGTCCAGATCAATTTCTGAAACATGTCGATGCAATTGACAAACTTTATCGAATGTAATTATCGGGTCTAAGGCTCTATTCTGTAACTCAATGTCTGTAAGTATCAGTCATATTATTTTTAAATGACTTAATATAAATTTAAAATATTTATTATAATTTATCATGAATTTTCAAACAAGGAATCATTATTAAATGATTTAAATATTAAACAATTTTATTATCATTAATATTTAATTAATATTAAACTATTAATGAAATCATTTCTAGAATGTTAAAGTTATTTATAAATAACTTGAAATACTTTTAAAGTATTAATATTACCCTTAAATGATTTTAAAACATTTAAAATGATTTTAAATAATTACCATTAATATTAAAGTATTAATGTATTATTTATCAAAATATTAAAAGTTATTATTTATAACTTAAAATATTTTTAATTCATTTATATCCTTTTAAAATGATTTTTAAATTAAGAAAATCATTTTAAACTATTTATTTAATATAATTATTAAATAAATTTAATATCATTAATAATAAATTAATATTAAATTATTAATGGAATTATCCTTTAAATATTAAAAGTTATATTTTATAACTTAAAATATCTTTAAACACTTAATTTTTTTCATTTAAAATGATTTTTATATTAATAAAATCATTTTTAAATTAATTTATTTAATATAATTATTTCATAACCTTAATATCATTAATAATAATTAAATAATGAAATTTACCTTGAAATATTGAAAGTTATATTTTATAACTTAAAATATTTTTAAATACCTTATTATCATTTAAAATGATTTTTAATATAATAAAATCATTTTTAATTAATTTATTTAGTAAATAACTTAATGATCATTAATATTTAATAATTAATGAAATATTGCTTTAAAATATTAAAAGTTATATTTTATAACTTAAAATATTTTTAAATAACTTATTATCATTTAAAATGATTTTTAATATAATAAAATAATTTTTAATCAATTTATTTAATGTATTTAATAAATTAATTAATTATCAATAATATTTAAATAAATACTAATATTTATGAAAAATATTTCAAATTATTAAAAGTTAATTTTTATAATTTAAAAATAATTTTTAAAATAATTTTTGTAATTTTTGAAAATTAAATACTATTTTTAAATAATTTTTGGAATTTAAATAATTAATTTTAATAAAAGTGTCGCTAAAGACTGCATATAGCGACAAAACCGTCACTATAGGTGTTCTTCGTGTTCTTGGCCAAACCCAGAAATTCAAGTCAGTTTACCAGGTACCACGTTTAACCAACAATTATTCTTCACACAAAGTGTTTTTGGACATGTTGTTGATTAGATCATGTAGTACTCATACAAGACTACACGATCCAGCAACAAGAATGATCATAACATGCATCAAGTGAAAGATCAGGAGATTCAAAGTGGTTGTCAGGCCCTTCCTAGGTTTTCTGGGTTACCCAGAAACCCATGCAGTGCTTGATAGCTACTTTCTGCCTTGGTTTAAACAATTTCTAGTTGATGTTATGGTGATTTAACGGTTCCAGCTTGTAGTACAAATGTAAATGAAGAGATCTAACACTTAAAACACCTAAAGAAACAACAAAATCTCTAGATACACACTGGTCAAATCTTGTCAGAACCCGTGTTCATAGATTTTCTGGGTTTCCCAAAAAATCGTAAACATGAACTACTTAGCTACTTTGACTGGCTACTACTTTCATCCTGTTTGATGTATAGGTGATATAAAAGCATAAACATGTAGAACATATACAACTCTACAACTTAGAAAACACAACAACAACAAAACTCCAATACACTGACAGATCAAGACAGTTTAAAATGTTGTTAGGCCGGTTTTGGGTCACCAGATACATGGTACAGAAATACAAATACAACTTAATTATACAACAGTCGTGTAAAATACGACAAAATATAGGCTATGAGTTTTAATACAAATATTGTCATCTAGACAATATCCACACTCAATGGAGTCCTCATTACATTTATTATCACACTATTTCACAGAATAGTGAGGACTACTAATGCACCATCTAGGACCATCTCTCGGTTCCCCGACTAGTCCCAACTACGTTCTCATTTCCTGAAGAGAACAGTGAAAGAAAGGGTGAGCTCAACTAGCCCAGTAAGAAATATTATGACTAAGATAATGCAGAATAAATTATCATTAGCCTTCAATAATGTTAAACTGATAGGATATAATAGACAACAAGTTTAACTGCAACGGATCAAGCAATCCATTATAAGAGTCAAGTAAGGTATAAAATCTACTATCTTCTATGATTTAAAAAGTTTTTCATCAACTTTATCGCTGAGACTCAGCTTAATAAATAAAATCGAATCATCCCTACTCCACGGCCAAAGATATTCATGTAATCATCAATGGTCATGACTATATCGAATAATTCCTGGTCATAATCATACCAACAACTGTCCACCAATGAACTACCGGCCAATGAGGACTTTTACCACATCATTCGTCACATTACGGTCATGATTATACCGAATAATCCCTAGTCATAATCATACCAAGTCCATCTATGCACGTAAGCCAAAGATGACTTTCAACATAATATAATCATAAGGATGATGACAATTCAATAAAACAAGTTCAAGAATAAATTTTAAATATTTATAATTTAATTTATCCTGAACTCAATAACGTCCAAATTGTCAACATGATACTGCTTTATGCAGTAAAATTCAAGAATGCCCAGAAGAATATTTCCATGAAAAGATACTAGATGAAGCGCAAATATCAAGGATATTCCACTAATTTCATGGACTATAGAAGCCAAAGCTTTAACCAACTGAGTATAATATAATATAGGAAATTGCAAATGGATTTTCACCCGCCATGCGGTAATCCACGTATACAGATCATTTCCACAATTTAATAAGGAATGAATACACATGATCATTCACCATGCATATGGTAATCCACACAGACAGGTTTTTCCAACAGAATAATAAAGAATGGAATAACAGTAGGATTCACCATGCGTGCGATAGACCTGCACAACACGAGTTATTCCCAATGACTAATAAATAATGGAACCAGTCCGGCGTAAATGCACGTATGCGAGGATATTCTCGAGTAATAATAAATAATGGAACGGTCCCAGGCGTAAGCACGATGCATGGATATTCCAACGAATAATAAAGAACCCAATATTAGAAGAATTTCACCATGTATGCGGTATCTTGCCCGCAAAAAGTTATTCCAACATAATAATAAAAAATGGAATAACAGAAGAATTTCACCAAGTATAGGGTATCCCGCGTATACAGGTTATTCCAAAAGAATAATAAAGAATGGAATAACAGAAGTTCTCTTCATGAATAAGAAAGAAAGAATACCCCTTATGAGTACAACAAATAATATTCCCTACTTTAGAAAACTAAATACTGGAGTAGTGAAGTAGCAGAATACTCTTCTTCTTTTCTCTATAGTTTTTCTCTCTAGAGTTTCAGTGAATTCGTAAGAAATAATGAAGGAATGAGCTTCAATTTATAGAAGAATGGACTGAATAGTAACTAATTCATGAATGGTCCAGATTGATTTACTTTTAAATGGACGGTCCATATTGATTTACTATTAAAACTTAAAGCAACGGTGCATACTGATTTACTATTAAAACTTTAAACCAGCGATCCATATTGATTTACTATTATAACTTTTTTACTAGCGGTCCATATTGATTTACTATTATATCTTCAACCAACGGTCTGAAAAATTAGCACATCTCCTCATGGAATAATATTGTGACGCCCCCAAAACAGGTATACATCACCCATCTTGAGTTGCCAGATACATGGTATAAAATTCAAATACAACTTAATAATACAACTGTCGTGTACAATAAGACAAAACATAAACTGTGAGTTTGAATACAAATATTGTCTACTAGAGAGTATACAAACTCAAAAGGAGTCCTCATTATAATTATTATCACACTATTTCACAGAATAGTGAGGACTACTAATGCAAACATCTAGGATCATCACTCTGTTCCCCGACTAGTCCCAGCTACGTTCTCATTTCCTGAAGAGAACAGTGAAAGAAAGGGTGAGCTCAACTAGCCTAGTAAGAAATATTATGACTAAGATAATGCAGAATAATTTATCATTAGCCTTCAACAGTGTTAAACTGATAAAATATAATAACTATCAAGTTTAACTTCAGCGGAATAAGCAATCCATTAGAAGAGTCAGGTAGAGAATAGAATCTACTATCTTCTATGATTTAAAAGGTTTTTCATGACTTTTATCGTTGAGACTCAGCTTAATAAATAATCCACATCATCAAATCATCCCTGCACTACAGGCCAAGGATATTCTTTAGTATCACGACCACGAATTATCCATGCACTACGGCTAAAGATTATCATATTTTCATCAACGGTCCTAATCATGCCATATAACAATTCATCTTTGCACTACGGCCAAAGAGAATCCACTGCCATAATCATACCAAAAACTGTCCATCAATGCACTACGGGCCAATGAGGATTTTTTCCACATCATTTGTAACATTACGGTTATGATTATACCGAATAATCCCTGGTCATAATCATATCAAGTACATCTATGCACTACAGGCCATAGATGACTTTCAAAAAAATAAACACGAGGATGATGACAATGATATAAGAATTCAATAAAACAAGTTCAAGAATTAATTTATCTAGGATGATAATGTCCAAATTGTCAACATGATACTACTTTGTAGAGTAAAATTCAAGAATGCTCAGAAGAATATTTTCATGAAAAGATACTGGATGAAGCGCAAATATCAAGGATATTCCACTAATTTCATGGAGTATAGAAGTCAAAGTTTTAACCAACTGAGTATAATAAAGAATAGAATAACAAAAGAAATCACCATGCATGCGGTACTTCGCATAGACATGTTATTCCAATAGAATAATAATTAACGGAACCAGGTCATCCGTAAGCATGCATGAGATGTTCCAACAGAATAATAAAGAACGGAATAATAACAGAAATCACCATGCATGCGGTACTTCACATAGACATGTTATTCCAACAGAGTACCAATAAAGACAGAACCAGGTCCGGCGTAAAACGCACAGACATGATATTCTAACAGAATAATAATAAAGATGGAACCAGGTCCCACAGAAACACATAGACCGGATATTCCAAAGAAATAATAATAAAGAAGACGGAACCCCCGGCGTAAAATGCATGCATGAACAAGATATTCCAACGAAATAATAAAGAATGAAATAACAGAAGAATTTCACCAAGTATAGGGTATCCCGCGTATACAGGTTATTCCAATAGAATAATAAAGAATGGAATAACAGAAGTTCTCTTCATGAATAAGAAAGAAAGAATACCCCTTATGAGTACAACAAATAATATTCCCTACCTTAGAAGAAACTGGATATAGAAGTGGTGAAGTAGCATAATACTTTTTTTCTTTCTCTCTATAATTTCTCTCTATAATAATTGCTCTATAGCTTTAGTGAATTGGTTAGAAATGAAGGAAGAATGAGCTTCTATTTATAGGAAAATATAGTTTCGATAATTGCACGTTTTGGGGCTCTAAATATTACAGTATAATACCTTCCTCTTTTTCTTCACTTTTAATTTAGTCCTGCAAGTATTATCAATCTTGCACCAACTCCCCTAATAGTAAATCATGTGAATCAATAGTACAATCATGTGAATAAATAGTATAATCATGTGAAAAAATTAATTACAGCATAGTACCTACAACTATACCTCCAATTTTAACTTAGTCATGCAAGTATTTTCAATCTTGCACCACCACCCCTAATAGTATAAGAATGTGAATCAATAGTACCCCGTGAATAGTAACTCGTGAATAGTAACTCATGAATAGTAAATCGTGAATAGTACCCTAACACGAAAAGTGCTCTGAATACCCGAGTGAACAATATAACCTCCACACATCAATTATCATCGAAATAAATATCAATTTCCACTAATACTAATAATCCCAACACAATGGAACAATCAATTTCATCTTTAATCAACACAACTTATTCATCATTAATATTATAACTCACAATATTTAACAACCAGGTCGTTCCCAGGAAAGAGGGGACTTTCCGATAAGGATTTCTCCTTATTGGCGCGCAATTAGGTGACCAAACCTCTCCTTGACAGAACTTCTAAACATTGTCAATATTGCAAATAATAATATGAATAACTTTGTCGTCTCAATTATTGATTTAATAATATAACATATTATGCAGATGATACTGTGACAATAATTGAATCAATAATATGAGAGATATGATGCAGCAATTACTGTAGCAATAACTGAGTGACTTCTCACGTAAGCATCAATAATCAATACCGTGTGCTACTATGCAACCACGCATATTATTGTACTTTTACTACCGAGTAGTTCAACAGTTTTAATGGTAACACTTTCGCCGTTATTTTTATAAAAAGATAATTCTGTCATTTTTAACTACGACAATACTTCCGTTGTGGGGTCCACTAATGATTGTGCCGTCGTACGAATATTCCCCGACAAAAAGAATATTCCATGACCAATCGAATATTTTATAACAACTTGCATACTTTGAAAAATTTATAAATACTACCCACAACTATAACATTATATCAAATCCACACCATAATATTCAAAAAAATATTTCGAGAAAATAAAATCTTTATTCATAAAATCTGGGGTCTCACAATCTCCCCTCCTTATGGAATTTCGCCCTCAAAATTTACATACGTACCTGGTATGTCGAAGAGGTGAAGATACCTTGACTTCATTTCAGATTCTAATTCTTGAGGTATAACCTTTGAGTGTTGAATACGATCCTTCTTATCTAAGATTTTAACACGTATCTCCTCATACGTTAAATCTTCTGCTATATCGTCCGATTCTAAATTAATAATGTGGTTCGGGTCATCAACATATTTACGTAACCTCGAAACGAAAAAAAAATGTTATGAACACGCGACATACTTGGCGGTAAAACGAGTCTATAGGCCATAGTTCCTACTCGATTAAGGATTTCAAATGGGCCAATTAAATCGAGGGTTGAGATTTCCTCTCTTCGTCGATTCTTGCTTCTAGAATAACGCCCTCTTGAACCTTCTTCTTCACATTCATCAGCTCCGGATGTGTAGCTTGAGTGGCTTTAACTTTATCGATTAAAGTCGATTCTACTCGTATATTCGTTATCTACACGTGGGTTCCTAGAGTCTTCAACTCTATCTTCATCATTTATAAGTCGTATGAAATGGGACTTTGTGTTAACAACATCGCACTCGTAAACGCATATGATCTTCTACTCAACGCGTCAGCTACCACGTTCGCTTTCCCACGATGGTAATGAATGGTACGATCGTAATTTTCAACAGCTCGAGTCAACGTCGTTGGCGCATGTTACATTCATTTTAGTTGAAGAAATATTTGAGGGTTTAAGAAATGGGTTTTGTACTGGGGTCAATACAAAATTCGATTTCACGCTCTAGGGGTAGGCTAAGAAGTCTTCAAGAATACGTCAGGAAATTTATTAACAATAGAAATATCATTCAAAACTGTCACTCTCATCCAAGACTTGGATAGTACGTCACATTATCAACTTGCCATCTTCATTCACGATGTCGCTTACAGAAAGTTTGGCTTCGGTGCATTCCACACAAGGAAGTAAACAACGAAAGGATCAGGGCTCTTTACTTATGGCTTGATATGACAATGATTGACTTTAGTGGTTTGGTTGCTTGAATTTGCATAACAGGTTGGTTAGGAATATGAAAGCTAACAACCTAACGAAAAGCTTGATAAGTAGCTAACCAATCGATTCCTAAAATCACATCCAAGGCAAGTGTTTTCAAAGAGATATGATCGACAGGTAACGTGAAAGTGTCAATTTGAATTAAACAAGATTTATAAATAGTGGAGGTAACGAAGGTTTCTCCCAACTGAGTTTAAACAGATATATCAAAGTCTAACTTCTCCGGAGTTAGCTTTAAACATTGAGCACAACTAGGTGAAATAAAAGAGTGAGTAGAACCGGTATCTAACACGGTATAGACTTCGCAAGAGTTTATGACTAACATACTCGTGATAATTTTATTCAGGTTCCTCGTCACGAAAAAAAATGCTCTCTCTTAAACTACCAGCTTTGGCTTGTCTGGGACATCCTTTGGCATCCCTATCCCAACTGGACTTGACTTCACCATACGATAAAATCGAGCTAGGTGACCTTCATTTCCGCAATTAAAACACGCTTTGGATTGCTGCGTACAGTTTGGACGGATGTGTCCCTCTTGTCCGCATTTGAAACATATGACCGGTGTTCGTTCTTCTTCCTTTGAAACGGGTGCTGGTGCCGACGTCTTCACATCATTGTTGAACCTTCTCTTCTTGAAATGTCCATTCTTATTATTTTGGCCAAGATTACCACTGAAATGGTTACCATTCATGGCATGATAATTTCCCCATGATGGTTATCATTGTTCCGATGGCCATTGCCACCAGTACTATTACTATCATGTTGTTGGTCATTACCTTTTGGTTGTGCTGACTAGTTATCCCGTTCCAATAACTGAGCCCTATTCACAACATCTGAATATAAACAAAGTTTGTGAGAAATGAGGTATTGACGTATATTAGGTTTCAAACCTCTTAATAACATTCGCGTCATTCGCTCCTCATTATCGAGCAAATGGGATGCAAAACGAGAAAACTCGGCGAACTTAGCCTCGTACTGCGACACGGTCATATTATTTTGTTCCAGCTTGATGAACTCCACCTTCTTCATGTGCGAATACTTTCGGGAAAGTACTTGTCATTGAACAGCTCTTGGAACTTCCCCCAAGACATCTTGAGTGCATCAGTCTTGTGCATTTTATAGATTCCCACCAGTAATCTGCCTCTTCACGCAACATAAAGGTGGCAAAGGGAACCTTTTGCTCCTCTGAGCATCCCAAGACATCAAATATCTTGGAGATCTTCTTTAACCATGTCTCCGCCTTAAGTGGTTCTGGCTTTCCCAAAAACTCCGGTGGTCCCAGCTCCTTGAACTGCTTAACGGTGACCAACCGTGGGTTGCCATTGTTTCCTCCTGCATTATGAACAAGAGTCTCTCTTGTCTATTGTTGTATAAATTTTTAAAAGCTCCTAAACGTACCGTCGTTCATCATTTGGTCAGTGTTGGTGTTTACAAGAGGATTATCGCCATCCTGTTGCACATTGTCCTGATTATTGATCTGTGGAGACTCAACGGTCTCCTGTGCTCCATTGTTATTCTCAACATTCTCGGATGTCATTTTCAAATACTGCCACAAAAAAGGGTTAATTAACATCACATGTTATCCTATACTCTGACCGACCAATTAAATATCAAATAAACTTAGGTAGGTCATACTAGCGAAGGAATTTCCGCCTCTCCTCCTAGTTCTAGTCTCACATCTTAGCCGGGATCATATCCATAAGCTTTGATACCAAGCTGGCGGCTCCCCAAAATGGTATACATCACCCATCTTGAGTCGCCAGATACATGGTATACGTAATTCAAATACAACTTAATAATACAACTGCGGTGTACAATAAAGACAAAACATAAAGCGTGAGTTTGAATACAAATATTGTCTACTAGAGAGTATACAAACTTAAAAGGAGTCCTCATTACAATTATTATCACATTATTTCACAGAATAGTGAGAACTACTAATGCAAACATCTAGGATCATCACTCTGTTCCCCGACTAGTCCCAGCTACGTTCTCATTTCCTGAAGAGAACAGTGAAAGAAAGGGTGAGCTCAACTAGCCCAGTAAGAAATATTATGACTAGGATAATGCAGAATAATTTATCGTTAGCCTTCAATAGTGTTAAACTGATAAAATATAATAACTATCAAGTTTAACTGCAGCGGAACCAACAATCCATTAGAAGAGTTAGGTAGAGAATAAAATCTACTATCTTCAATGATTTGAAAGGTTTTTCATGCCTTTTATCGCTGAGACTCAGCTTAATAAATAATCCACATCATCAAATCAACACGAACTTATTCATCGTTAATATTATAACTCATAATATTTAACAACCAGGTCGTTCCCAAGAAAAAAAGGGCTTTCCGATAAGGATTTCTCCTTATTGGCGCGCAATTAGGTGACCAAACCTCTCCTTGACAGAACTTCTAGACATTGTCAATATTGCAAATAATAATATGAATAACTTTGTCGTCTCAATTATTGATTTAATAATATAACATATTATGCGATGATGATCTTGTGACAATAATTGAATCAATAATATGAGAGATATAATCTGACAATTTCTGTAGCAATAATTGAGTATAATGAAAGTGACTTCTCACGTAAGCATCAATAATCAATACCGTGTACTTCGTGCAACCACGCCATTCATGTACTTTTACTATCGAGTAGTTCAACAGTTTTAACGGTAACACTTCCGTCGTTATTTTTATAAAAAGATAATTTTGTCGTTTTCTAACTATGACAATACTTCTGTTGTGGGGTCCACCAATAATTGTGCCATCGTACGAATATTCCCCGACAAAAATAATATTCCCCGACCAATCGAATATTTTATAACAACTTGCATACTTTGAAAAATTTATAAATACTACCCACAACTATAACATTATATCAAATCCACACCATAATATTCAAAAAAATATTTTGAGAAAATAAAATCTTTATTCATAAAATCTGGGGTCTCACAAATATTGTACCCAAAAATGATTTGGACCGAACAGAAATATATCTTACGGGTGAATAGTAACTCATGAATAGTAACTCGTGAATAATAACTCATAAATAGTAACTCATGAATAGTAACTCGTGAATAATAACTCGTGAATAGTAACTCGTGAATAGTACTCTGACACAAAAAGTGCCCCGAATACCCGATTGAACAATATAACCTCCAGACATCAATTATTATCGAAATAAATGTTGATTTCTACTAACACTAATAATCCCAACACAATAGAACTATCAATTTCATCTTTAATCAACACGAACTTATTCATCATTAATATTATAACTCATAATATTTAACAACCAGGTCGTTCCCAGGAAAGAGGGGGCTTTCCGATAAGGATTTCTGCTTATTGGCGCGCAATTAGGTGACCAAACCTCTCCTTGATAGAACTTCTAGACATTGTCAATATTGCAAATAATAATATAAATAACTTTGCCGTCTCAATTATTGATTTAATAATATAACATATTATGCAGATTATACTGTAACAATAATTGAATCAACAATATGAGAGATATGATGCAACAATTACTGTAGCAATAATTGAGTATAACTGAGTGACTTCTCACGTAAGCATCAATAATCAATACCGTGTGTTACTATGCAACCACGTGTATTACTGTACTTTTACTACCGGGTAGGTCAACAGTTTAACGGTAACATCTCCGCCGTTATTTTTATAGAAAGATAATTTTGTCATTTTCTAACTACGACAATACTTCCGTTGTGGGGTCCACCAATGATTGTGTCATCGTACAATATTCCCTATTAAAACGAATATTCCCCGACCAATCGAATATTATATAACCACTTGCTTACTTTGCAAAATTTATAAATACAATCCACAACTATAACATTATATCAAATCCACACCATAATAAAAAAATTATTTCGAGAAAATTAAATATTTATTCATAAAATCTGGGGTCTCACAATCTCCCCTCCTTATGGAATTTCGCCCTCAAAATTTACGTACGTACCTGGTATGCTGAAGAGGTGAGGATACCTTGACTTCATTTCAGATTCTAATTCTTGAGGTATAACCTTTAAGAGTTGAATACGATCCTTCTTATCCAAGATTTTAACACGTATCTCCTCATACGTTAAATCTTCTGATATATCGTTTAGTTCTAATTTAATAATGTGGTTCGGGTCATCCACATATTTACGTAACATCGATACATGAAAAATATTATGAACACGCGACATACTTGGCGGTAAAATGAGTCTATAGGCCACAGTTCCTACTCGATCCAGAATGTCAAATGGGCCAATAAAACCGAGGGTTAAGATTTTCTTTCTTCATCAACTCTTGCTTCTAGAATAACGCCCTCTTGAACCTTTTTCTTCACATTCATCAGCTCCGGGGTGTGTAGTTTGAGCGGCTTTAACTTTATCGATTAAAGTCGATTCTAATCATATTTTTGTTATCTTCACGTGGGTTCGTATATTCGCACTTGTAACCACATACGATCTTCTACTCAACGTGTTAGCTACCACGTTTTTTTTTCCTACGACGGTATTGAATGGTACGATCGTAATCTTCAACAGCTCGAGTCAACGTCTTTGGCACATTACACGTTCGTTTTGGGTGAAGAAAATATTTGAGGGTTTTAGAAATGGGTTTTGTACTGGGTCAATACAAAATTCAATTTCACGTTCTAGGGGTAGGCTAAGAAGTCTTCAAAAATACGTTAAGAATTTATTAACAATAGAAATATCATTCAAAATTGTGACCCTCATCCAAGACTTGGATAGAACGTCACATTGATACCTATCAACTTGTCATCGTCATTCACGATGTCGCCTACAGAAAGTCTGGCTTCGGTGCATTCCACACAAAGAAGTCACTAGTGAAAGGCTCGAGGCTCTTTTAGTTATGACTTGATATGACAATGATTGACTTTAGTGGTTTGGTTGCTTGAATTCGCATAACAGGTTGGTTAGGAATATGAAAGCTAACAACCTTACGAAAAGCATAATTAGTAGTTAACCAATCGATTCCTAAAATCGCATTAAAGGCAAGTATTTTCAAAGAGATAAGATCGACAGGTAACGTGAAAGTGTCGATTTGAATTAAACAAGATTTATAAATAGTAGATGTAACGAAGGTTTCTCCCAACTGAGTTTCAACAGATAAATCAAAATCTAACTTCTCAGGAGTTAAATTCAAACATTGAACACAACTAGGTGAAATAAAAGAGTGCGTAGAACTGGTATCTAACAAGGTATAGACTTCGCAAGAGTTTATGATTAACTTACCCGTGATAATTTTATTCAGGTTCCTCGTCAAAAAAAATGTTCTCTCTTAAACTATTGGCTTTGGCTTGTCTGGGACATCCTTTGGCATCACTATCCCAGCTGGACTTGACTTTGGTGCACGAAAAAATTGGGCTAGGTGACCTTCTTTTCCACAATTGTAACATGCTTTGGACTGCAACACGTAGTTTGGACTGATATGTCCCTCCCCTTCGCATTTGAAGCATACGACCGACGGTCGTTCTCCTTCCTTAACAGGTGCTGGTGTTGTTGTCTTTCCATCATTATTGAACCTTCTCTTCTTGAAATTTCCACTTCTATTATCTTGGCCATTATTACCACTGAATTGGTTACCATTCTTGGCGTGATAATTTCCCCCACGATGGTTATCATTGTTCTGATGGCCGTTGCCACCGGTACGATTATTATCGTGTTATTGGTCGTTACCTTTTGGTTGTGCTGAATCATTATCGCTCTCCAATAACTGAGCCATATTCACAACATCTGAATATAAACAAAGTTTGTGAGAAATGAGCTATTGACGTATATCGGGTTTCAAACCTCTAAGAAACATTCGCGTCATTCGCTCCTCATTATCGACCAAATGGGATGCAAATCGGGATAACTCGACAAACTTAGCCTCGTACTACGACACAGTTATATTATTTTGTTCCAACTTGATAAACTCCACCTCCTTCATGTGATGAATACTTTCGAGAAAGTACTTGTTGTTGAACAGCTCTTGGAACTTCTCCCAAGACATCTTGAGTGCGTCAGGCTGGGTACGTTTTACAGATTCCCACCAATAATCTGCTTCTTCACGCAATATAAAGGTGGTAAAGGGAACCTTTTGCTCCTCGGAGCATCCCAAGACATCAAATATCTTGGTGATCTGCTTTAACCACGTCTCCGCCTTAAGTGGTTCTGGCTTTCCCAAAAACTCCGGTGGTCCCAGCTCCTTGAACTGCTTAGCGATGACCGACCATGGGTTGCCATTGTTTCCACCTGAATTATGAATAGGAGTCTCTCTCGCCTGATGTTGTATGAATTGCATAAAGCCTCTGAACATCCCATCGTTCATCATTTCATCGGTGTTATTGTTTACCTGAGGATTATTGTCTTCATGTTGCACATTATCCAGGATATTGATCGTTGGTGACTCAACGGTCTCATGTGCTTCATTGCTTATCCCAACATTTTCGAATGCCATTTTTAAATACTGCCACAAAACAAGGGTTAATTAATATGTCACATATTATCCATATACTCTGACCGACCAATTAAATACCAAATAAAATTAGGCAGGTCATACTAGCGAAGGAATTCTCCGTCTCTCCCCTGCTAGTTTTTGTCTCACATCTCAGCCAGGGATCATATCCCTAAGCTTTGATACCAACTGTGACGCCCCAAAACAGGTATACATCACCCATCTTGAGTCGCCAGGTACATGGTACAGAATACAAATACAACTTAATTATACAACAGTCGTGTAAAATACGACAAAACATAGGCTATGAGTTTTAATACAAATACTGTCATCTAGACAATATCCACACTCAATGGAGTCCTCATTACATTTATTATCACACTATTTCACAGAATAGTGAGGAATACAAATGAACCATCTAGGACCATCACTGCTTCTCCCACTAGTCCCATTTACGTTCTCATTTCACAAGAGAACAAAGAAAGAAAAGGGTGAGCTCAACTAGCCTAGT
Source organism: Panax ginseng (assembly GCA_020205605.1). Lineage (NCBI taxonomy): Eukaryota > Viridiplantae > Streptophyta > Magnoliopsida > Apiales > Araliaceae > Panax > Panax ginseng. The sequence goes on from CM035136.1 coordinate 67,812,022, forward strand.
AAGAAATATTATGACTAAGGTAATGCAGAATAAATTATCATTAGCCTTCAACAATGTTAAACTGATAGAATATAATAGACAACAAGTTTAAGCTGCATGGATCAAGCAATCCATTAGAAGAGTCAAGTAAGGTATAAAATCTACTATCTTCTATGATTTAAAAAGTTTTTCATCAACTTTATCGCTGAGACTCAGCTTAATAAATAAAATTGAATCATCTCTGCTCCACGGCCAATGATATTCATGTAAACATCAATGGTCATGAGTATACCGAATAATCCCTGATCATAATCATACCAACAACTGTCCACCAATGAACTATAGGCCAATGAGGACTTTTACCACATCATTCGTCACATTACGGTCATGATTATACCGAATAATCCCTGGTCATAATCATACCAAGTCCATCTATGCACGTAAGCCAAAGATGACTTTCAACATAATATAATCATGAGGATGATGAAAATTCAATAAAACAAGTTCAAGAATAAATTTTAAAGATTTATAAGTTAATTTATCCTGAACTCAATAACGTCCAAATTGTCAACATGATACTGCTTTATGCAGTAAAATTCAAGACTGCTCAGAAGAATATTTTCATGAAAAGATACTTGATGAAGCGCAAATATCAAGGATATTCCACTAATTTCATGGAGTATAGAAGCCAAAGCTTTAACCAACTGAGTATAATATAATATATGAAATTGCAAATGGATTTTCACCCGCCATGCGGTAATCCACGTATACAGATCATTTCCACAATTTAATAAGGAATGAATACACATGATCATTCACCATGCATGTGGTAATCCACTTAGATAGGTTATTCCAATAGAATAATAAAGAATGAAATAACGGAAGGATTCACCATGCGTGCGATAGACTGCACCTGTGAGACCCCAAATTTTATGAATAAATATTTAATTGTCTCGAAATAATCTTTTTAATATTATGGTCTGTGTTATAGTTGTGGGTAGTATTTATAAATTTTGAAAAGTATGCAAGTTGTTGTATAATATTCGATTGGTCGGGGAATATTCTTTTTGTCGGAGAATATCCATACGACGGTACAATCATTGGTGGACCCCACAATGGAATTATTGTCGGATTAAGAAAACGACAAAAATATTTTATGAAAATAACGGCGAAAGTTTTATCGTTAATACTGTTGAACTACTCGTTAGTAAAAATAAAGTAATACGCGTGGTTGCATAGTAGCACACGATATTGATTATTGATGCTTACGTGATAAGTCACTCAGTTTTATTTTATTGGTATTATTAATGTAATAAAACAGAAAAACTTTTTATATAAAACAGAATACTTTTATAAAGTTATTCTATAAATAGAATATATTATATTCTATTGTGCATAGTGTTGCATAGTGTCTGCATAGTGTTTTGCATAGTAAAATCTTTTTATATAAAACATAATACTTTTATAAAGTTATTTTATAAATAGAATATATTATATTTTATTATGCATAGTGCATGCATAGTGTTTTGCTTAGTAATTTTTTTTATATAAAACAGAATACTTTTATAAAGTTATTCGTTTTATTAGATTATAAATAGAATATATTATATTTTATTTAAAAGATTTTGCTTTAAATATGGACCGTTTGATTAAAAGTAAATCAATCTGGACTATAAAATCCCAACTTTTTGAATAAAGATGAATTTTCTATAAATATTATTTTTGAATATTATGGAGTGAAATTGATATAATGTTATAGTTGTGGGTAATATTTATAAATTTTGCATAGTATGCAAGTTGTTATATTATATTCGATTGGTCGGGGAATATTCGCTTTAGTAGGGAATATTCGTATAACGGCGCAATCATTGGTGGACCCCATAATAGAATTATTGTCGGATTGAGAAAACGACAAAAATATTTTTATGAAAATAACGGCAGAAGTTTTACCATTGATACTATTGAACTACTCGGTAGTAAAAGTACAGTAATACGCGTGGTTGCATAGTAGCACACGATATTGATTATTGATGCTTACGTGAGAAGTTATTCAGTTTTGTTCAATTATTGCTATAGTAATTGTTGCATAGTATCTCACGTTATTTGATTCAATTATTGTCGATATTTATTATATTGTTAAAATCAATAATTGAGATGACAAAGTTATTAATATTATTATTTGCAATATTAACGATGTTTAGAAGTTCTGTCAAGGAGAGGTTTGGTCACCTAATTGCGCGCCAATAGGGAAAAATCCTTATTGGAAAGCCCCCTCTTTCTTGGGAATGACCTAGTCGATTAATATTATGAATTATAATAAAGATGATAAATGTTGTTAAAATTATTAAGGTGATTTTTATGAAGTTTTGCTTATTTTATGGATTCCTATTTACCCATTTTTCAAAATAATCGGTAGAAAATTATTTAAAGGTGGGGCCCACATGTGGGGCCCATATGTGTTGAAAAAATAATTTTGGAAATGGAAGAGTATATGTATGGAAGTATATGTATGTATTGAGTATATGGTGGGAGAAAATGATATGTGAAAGTCATAGGTGTGTGATGTGTGTGTGAGTGGAAAATGGTGGAAAAGTGGTAGTGTGATAGTGATGTGTAAGAGTGTAGTGAATTTGATTATTGGGTGGGTGGGGAATTGATGTTGGTTATGGGGGAGAAAAATTAAGTGGTGTATATATAATATTGATATACATAAGATGAAAACATGTGTTTATATATATGTATTATATTTTAATTTTTTGTTGTAATCTTATTGGTTAGTTGATTGAATTTTTGCATTGGTGATATCAAAACCTTGATACGTATATTTGCAAAATTATTTCATCCATGAACAGTGCTCTTCCATTCTCCTATAAATAGAAGCTCATTCTTCATTATTTCTTACGAATTCACTGAAACTCTAGAGAGAGAAAATTATAGAGAGAAAGAAGAAAAGTTTTCTGCTACTTAACTACTCTTATATTAGGTTCTTTTCTACTGTAGAGGTGTTATTCTTTCTTATTCATGGAGAGAATGTTGTTATTCTATTTCTTATTATTTTGTTGGAATAACTCAGATATCTGGTCTACCCTATACTTGGTGACATTCTTCTATTATTCCATCTTTATTATTACATTGGAATGTCACATGCATGCGTTTTACGTACTTACTGATTCCGCCTTTTATTATTCTATTGGAATATCATGTATGCATGCGTTTCTGTTGGACTGAATTCCGCCTTTATTATTATTACATTTGGAATATCATGTCTTTGCATTTTACGTGGGACCTGATTCCGTCCTAATCAGTATTCTGTTGGAATAACATATCTATGCGAAGTACCGCATACAAGGTGATTTCTGTTGTTATTCCATTCTTTATTATTCTGTTGGAACATCCACATCGTCTTGAATTTACTTTGACACAGTTTCGTTATTTAGTATTCTGTTGGAATAACCTCTCTATGCGAAGTACCGCATGCATGGTGATTTCTTTTGTTATTCCATTCATTATTATACTAAGTTGGTTAAAGTTTTGACTACTATACACCAAGAAATTAGTGGAATATCCTTGATATTTGTGCTTCATCCAGTATCTTTTTATGGAAATATTCTTCTGAACATTCTTGTATTTTACTCTACAAAGCAGTATCATGTTAACAATTTGGACATTATTAGTTCCTGGATAAATTAATTCTTGAACTTGTTTTATTGAATTCTTATATCATTGTCATCATCCTCATATTTATATTTTTCGAAAGTCATATGTGGCATGTAGTGCATAGATGGACTTGGTATGATTATGACCAGGGATTATTCGGTGTAATCATGACCGTAATGTTACAAATGATGTGGTAAAAGTCCTCATTGGCCCGTAGTGCACTGATGGACAGTTGTTGGCATGATCATAACCATTAATGAATACACAAATATTCTTGGTCCGTAGTGCATGGATAATTGTGGTCGTGATACTAAAGAATATCATTACCCTTAGTGCAGGGGTGATTCGATGATGTGGAATATTTATTAAGTTTAGTCTAAGCGATAACAGTGATGAAAAACCTTTTAAATCATAAAAGATAGTAGATTTTATTTTCTACTTGACTCTTTTAATGGATTGCTAGTTCCGCTGTAGTTAAACTTGATGTCTATTATATTTTATCAGTTTAACATTGTTGAAGACTAATGATAATTTATTCTGCATTATCTTAGTCATAATATTTCTTACTGGGATAGTTGAGCTCACCCTTTTTTTCACTGTTCTCTTCAGGAAATTAGAATATAGCTGGGATGAGTCTGGGAATGGAGTGATGGTCCAGAGGATAGCATTAGTAGTCCTCACTATTCTGTGAAATAGTGTGATAATAATTGTAATGAGGAATCCTTTTGAGTTTGTATACTCTCTAGTAGATAATATTTGTATTCAAACTCACAATTTATGTTTTGTCGTATTGTACACGACAGTTGAATTAGTAAGTTGTATTTGAATTCTTTACCATGTATCTGGCGACCCAAGATGGGTGATGTATACCTAATTTTGGGGGCGTCACAGTTGGTATCAAAGCTTAGGGATATGATCCCTGGCTAAGATGTGAGACTAGAACTAAGAGGGGAGAGACGGGGAATTCCTTCGCTAGTATGACCTACTTAAGTTTATTTGGTATTTAATTGGTCGGTCAAAGTATATGGATAATATGTTATATGTTAATGAACCTTTGTTTTCTGGCAGTATTTGAAAATGACATCCAAGAATGTTGAAAATAGCAATGGAGCACTAGAGACCGTTGAGTCTCCACATATCAATAATCAGGAGAATGTGCATCAGGAAGGCGACAATCCTCATGCAAACAACAACACTGACCAAATGATGAATGATGGACCTGTTCGGAGGCTTTATGAAATTCATGCAACATCAAAGCGAGCGCTCCTCATGTCCAAAATGTAGGTGGAAACACCGAAACTCTTGGGCGGTCACCGCTAAGCAGTTCAAGGAGCCGGGACCACCGAAGTTTATAGGAGAGCAAAACCGCTTAAAGGCGGAAGCATGGATAAAGCAGATCACCAAGATATTTGATGTCTTGGGATGCTCCGAGGAGCAAAAGGTTCCTTCGCCACCTTCATGTTGCGTGTAGAGGCGGATCTTGGTGGGAATCAGAAAAAGCGTACCCAACTGGCCTTTTCAAGATGTCTTGGGAGAAGTTCCAAGAGCTATTCAACGACAAGTACTTTCCCGAGAGTATTCGTCACATGAAAGAAGTGGAGTTTATCAAATTGGAACAAAACAATGGCCATGACCGTGTCGCAATCGAGGCTAAATTTGTGGAGTTATCCGGTTTGCATCCCATTTGGTTGATAATGAGGAGCGAATGACGCGAATGTTTTTAAGAGGTTTGAAACCGGAGATACGTTAATATCTTATTTCTCATAAACTGTGTTTGTATTCAGATGTTGTAAGTAGGGCTCAGTTATTGGAGCGTGATAACGAGTCAATGCAACCAAGAGAAAGCGGTAAACGAATGAAAATACCAAAGGTACTTGATCATCGAAGCGGTGATAACAAACGTGGAGGGAATCAACATGTCAGAAATGGTAACCACTTCGGTGGTAATCATGGCCAAGACAATAAAAGTGGGAGTGTCAAGAAGAGGAGATTTAATAATAATGGAAGGACATCAGCACCAACACTTGTTGTTAAGGAAGGAGAATGACCGCCGGTCCTATGTTAAAAATGCAGAGGGGAGGGACACATCAGTCCAAACTGTACGCAACAGTCCAAAGCATGTTACAATTGTGGAAGAGAAGGTCACTTAGCCCGATTTTGTCGTGCACCAAAGTCAAGTCCAGCTGGGATGGAGGCATCAAAGTCTGTCCCAGACAAGACAAAACCAGTAGTTCAAGGGAGAGTGTTTGTTGTAACCTCCCAGAAAGCAAGGAACCCGAACGAGGTCATCACGGGTAAGCTTATCATAAACTCTAGTGAAGTATATACCTTATTTGATATCGGCTCTACCCATTCTTTTATTTCTCCTACTTGGGCTCAATGTTTAAATTTGACTCCAGAGAAATTGGACTTTGACTTATTGGTTGAAACTCCGCTGGGAGAAACCTTCATTACATCCACGGTTTTTAAATCTTGTTTGATTCAAATTGGTAACCGCACATTACCTGTCGATATTATTTCTTTAAAAATACTTGTGTTTGACGTAATTCTAGGGATTGATTGGTTAACTACTCATCATGCAAAAATTGATTGTTTTCGTAAGGTTGTTAGTTTTATATTCCTAATCAACTTATTATGCGAATTCAAGAGACTAAACCATTAAAATCAATCACGGTCATTTCAAGCCATAAAGCCATTCGTTTATTGAAAAATGGATGTCAAGCTTTCTTAGCTCATGTCACAGATTTAAACAAAAATACGTCAGTTTTGAATGATATTTCTATTGTTAATAAATTTCCTGACGTATTCCTCAAAGAACTTCTGGCCTACCCCGGGCGTGAAATTGAATTTTGTATCGACCTTGAACCTGGTACAAAACCCATTTCAAAAGCCCCATATCAAATGGCTCCTATTGAACTTCAGGAGTTAAAGACCCAATTGCAAGAATTATTAGACATTGGTTTCATTCGTCTTAGTACCCTTGGGGTGCTCCTATTCTATTCGTGAAGAAGAAAGATGGGAGTATGCGACTTTGTATTGACTCTTGAGAATTGAACCATGTCACCATCAAGAATAGGTATCCGATTACCTCGCATTGATGACTGTTTGACCCGGTTATAAGGAGCACAATTCTTTTCAAAGATCGATCTTAGATTACGGATATCATCAATGAAGGTTAAAAGCGAGGATATTCTAAAGGCGCCTTGAACTCTTCGATGCGGGCATTATGAATTCTTGGTCATGTCTTTTGGATTGACTAATGCTCCTGCTGCCTTCATGGATATGATGAACCGAGTATTCAAGGAATATTTGGATCACTTTGTGATTGTCTTTGTTGATGATATTCTTATATATATTCCAAAAGCCGTGAAGATCATGAGCAACACTTGAGGCTGATACTCCAAAAGCTTCGTGAAAACAAGCTTTACGCCAAGTTTAAGAAATGTGAGTTCTGGCTTGAGGTAGTTGCATTCCTTGGGCATGTGATATCAAATCATGGAATATTTGTTGACCCAGCAAAGATTGAAGCAATTCAAAGCTGGGAGCAACCAAAGTCGATGATCAAAATGCGTAGCTTTCTCGGCTTAGCTGGTTATTATCGGAGATTCGTGGATGGATTTTCTCGAATCGCTACTCCATTAACTCAGCTAACTCGAAAAGATACAAAGTTCGATTGGAGCGAGGAATGTGAGAAGAGTTTTCAAGAACTCAAGGGAAGACTCATTTCAAAGACTTTACTAATAATACCATCCTGCTCGGAGGATTTGTCATCTCATGATGATGTTTCGGGCAAAGGGCTAGGATGTGTTCTCATGCAACATGGGAAAGTCATAACATATGCCTCTCGGCAACTCAAAGAATATAAGAGGAATTATCCTACTCATGATCTAGAGTTGGCAGCTGTTGTTTTCGTGCTCAAGATTTGGAGACATTACCTAAATATTATTTTTGAATATTATGGAGTGAAATTGATATAATGTTATAGTTGTGGGTAATATTTATAAATTTTGCATAGTATGCAAGTTGTTATATTATATTCGATTGGTCGGGGAATATTCGCTTTAGTAGGGAATATTCGTATAACGGCGCAATCATTGGTGGACCCCATAATAGAATTATTGTCGGATTGAGAAAACGACAAAAATATTTTTATGAAAATAACGGCAGAAGTTTTACCGTTGATACTATTGAACTACTCGGTAGTAAAAGTACAGTAATACGCGTGGTTGCATAGTAGCACACGATATTGATTATTGATGCTTACGTGAGAAGTTATTCAGTTTTGTTCAATTATTGCTATAGTAATTGTTGCATAGTATCTCACGTTATTTGATTCAATTATTGTCGATATTTATTATATTGTTAAAATCAATAATTGAGATGACAAAGTTATTAATATTATTATTTGCAATATTAACGATGTTTAGAAGTTACATCGAGGAGAGGTTTGGTCACCTAATTCATGGCACCAATAGGGAAAAATCCTTATTGAAAGCCCCTCTTTCCTGGGAATGACTGACAGTCGATTAATATTATGAATTATAATAAAGATGATAAATGTTGTTAAAATTATTAAGGTGATTTTTATGAAGTTTTGCTTATTTTATGGATTCCTATTTACCCATTTTTCAAAATAATCGGTAGAAAATTATTTAAAGGTGGGGCACACATGTGGGGCCCATATGTGTTGGAAAAATGATTTTGGAAATGGAAGAGTATATGTATGGAAGTATATGTATGTATTGAGTATATGGTAGGAGAAAATGATATGTGAAAGTCATAGGTGTGTGATGTGTGTGTGAGTTGAAAATGGTGGAAAAGTGGTAGTGTGATAGTGATGTGTAAGAGTGTAGTGAATTTGATTATTGGGTGGGTGGGGAATTGATGTTGGTTATGGGGGAGAAAAATTAAGTGGTGTATATATAATATTGATATACATAAGATGAAAACATGTGTTTATATATATGTATTATATTTTAATTTTTTGTTGTAATCTTATTGGTTAGTTGATTGAATTTTTATATTGGTGATATCAAAACCTTGATACGTATATTTGCAAAATTATTTCATCCATGAACAGTGCTCTTCCATTCTCCTATAAATAGAAGCTCATTCTTCATTATTTCTTACGAATTCACTGAAACTCTAGAGAGAGAAAATTATAGAGAGAAAGAAGAAAAGTTTTCTGCTACTTAACTACTCTTATATTCAGTTCTTTTACGGTAAGGGGTGTTATTCTTTCTTATTCATGGAGAGAACTGTTGTTATTCTATTTCTTATTATTTTGTTGGAATAACCTGTATACGCGGTCTACCCTATACTTGGTGACATTCTTCTATTATTCCATCTTTATTATTATGTTGGAATATCCTGTCTGTGCATTTTACGCCGAACCTGATTCCGTCTTTATTATTATGTTGGAATATCCTCATGCATGCATTTTACTGCCGGACTGGGTTCCGCTTCTTTATTATTATTCATTGGAATATCACATCTGCATGCGTTTTACGGCGGGACTGATTAAAATCCTTATCGATGATTCTCGTTGGAATAACCTATCTATCTGAAGCACTGCTGAACAAGGTGATTTCTGTTGTTATTCCATTCTTTATTATTCTGTTGGAACATCCCAATTGTGCAATTTCGCTTTGACCTAGTTCCGTTATTTAGTATTCTGTTGGAATAACATGTCTATGCGAAGTACCGCATGCATGGTGATTTCTTTTGTTATTCAATTCATTATTATACTCAGTTGGTTAAAGTTTTGACTACTATACTCTATGAAATTAGTGGAATATCCTTGATATTTGCATTTCATCCAGTATCTTTTCATGGAAATATTCTTCCGAGCATTCTTAAAATTTACTCTACAAAGCAGTATCATGTTGACAATTTGGACATTATTAGTTTCTGGATAAATTAATTCTTGAACTTGTTTTATTGAATTCTTATATCATTGTCATCATCCTCATATTTATATTTTTGAAAGTCATCTGTGGCTCAGGTGTGTAGATGGACTTGGTATGATTATGACCGAGGATTATTCGGTTGTAATCATGACCGTAATGTTACAAATGATGTGGTAAAAGTCCTCATTGGCCCGTATTGCATTGATGGACAGTTGTTGGCATGATCATGACCATTAATGAATACACAAATATTCTTGGCTAGTAGTGCATGGGGTGATTCGATGATGTGGAATATTTATTAAGCTGAGTCTCAGCGATAACAGTGATGAAAAACCTTTTAAATCATAAAAGATAGTAGATTTTATTTTCTACTTGACTCTTTTAATGGATTGCTAGTTCCGCTGCAGTTAAACTTGATGTCTATTATATTTTATCAGTTTAATATTGTTGAAGACTAATGATAATTTATTCTGCATTATCTTAGTCATAATATTTCTTACTGGGCTAGTTGAGCTCACCCTTTCTTTCACTTTCTTCTCTTAAAAATGAGAATATAGCCGGGACGAGTCGGGGAACGGAGTGATGGTCCAGAGGATAGCATTAGTAGTCCTCACTATTCTGTAAAATTGTGTGATAATAATTGTAATGAGGACTCCTTTTGAGTTTGTATACTCTCTAGTAGATAATATTTGTATTCAAACTCACAGTTTATGTTTTGTCGTATTGTACACGACAATTGTATTAGTAAGTTGTATTTGAATTCTATACCATGTATCTGGCGACCCAAGATGGGTGATGTATACCTAATTTTGGGGGCGTCACATGGACAGTTCATGAATTAGTTACTATGCAGTCTATTCTTCTATAAATAGAAGCTCATTCATTCATTATTTCTTACGAATTCACTGAAACTCTAGAGAGAGAAAGAAGAAAAGTGTTATGTTACTTCACTACTTCTATATCCAGTACTCTTCTTTCTAAAGAAATGAGAACGTAGCTCGGACTAGTCGGAGAACAGAATGATGGTCCTAGATGGTGCATTAGTAGTCCTCGATATTCTATGAAATAGTGTAATAATAAACGTAATGAGGACTCCATTGAGTGTGGATATTGTCTAGATGACAATATTTGTATTAAAACTCACAGCATATGTTTTGTCGTATTTTACACGAGTGTTGTATAATTAAGTTTGTATTTGAATTCTGTACCATATATTTGGCGACTCAAGATGGGTGATGTATACCTATTTTTGGGGCGTCACAGTTGGTATTAAAGCTTAGGGATATGATCCCTGGCTGAGATGTAAGATAAGAACTAGGAGGGGAGAGACGGGGAATTCCTTCGCTAGTATGACCTACCTAAGTTTATTTGATATTTAACTGGTCGGTCAAATTATAGGGATAATATGTGATATATTAATTAACCCTTGTTTTGTGGCAGTATTTGAAAATGGCATCCGAAAATGTTGGGATAAGCAATGAAGCACATGAGACCGTTGAGTCACCAAAGATCAATATCCAGGATAATGTGCAACATGAAGACAATAATCCTCACGTAAACAATAACAACGATGAAATGATGAACGATGGGATGTTAAGAGGCTTTATGCAATTCATGCAACATCAGGCGAGAGAGACTCCTGTTCATAAGGCAGGTGGAAACAATGGTAACCCACGGTCGGTCACCGCTAAGCAGTTCAAGGAGCTATGACCACCGAAGTTTTTGGGAAAGCCAGAACCACTTAAGACGGAGATGTGGTTAAAGTAGATCACCAAGATATTTGATGTCTTGGGATGCTCCGAGGAGCAAAAGGTTCCCTTTTCCACCTTTATATTGCGTGAAGAAGCAGATTATTGGTGGGAATCTGTAAAACATACCCAGCCTGACGCACTCAAGATGTCTTGGGAGAAGTTCCAAGAGCTGTTCAATGACAAGTACTTTCCCGAAAGTATTCGTCACATGAAGGAGGTGGAGTTTATCAAGTTGGAACAAAATAATATAACTGTGTCACAATACGAGGCTAAGTTTGTCGAGTTATCCCAATTTGCATCCCATTTGGTCGATAATGAGGAGCTAATGACGCGAATGTTTCTAAGAGGTTTGAAACCCGATATACGTCAATACCTCATTTCTCACAAACTTTGTTTATATTCAGATGTTGTGAATAGGGCTCAGTTATTGGAGCGCGATAATAATTCAGCACAACCAAAAGGTAACGACCAACAACACGATAATAATCGTCTTTAATGGCAGCAATTGACCATCTAACAATGATAACCATCGTGGGGGAAATTATCACGCCAAGAATGGTAACCACTTTGGTGGTAATCATGGCCAAGATAATAGAAGTTGAAATTTCAAGAAGAGAAGGTTCCATAATGATGGAAAGACAACAGCACCAGCACCTGTTAAGGAAGGAGAACGACCGCCGATCGTATGCTTCAAATGCGGAGGGGAGGGACATATCAGTCCAAACTACGTGATGCAGTCCAAAGCATGTTACAATTGTGGAAAAGAAGGTCACCTAGCCCGATTTTGTCGTGCACCAAAGTCAAGTCCAGCTGGGATAGTGATGCCAAAGGATGTCCCAGACAAGCTAAGTAGTTTAAGAGAGAGCGTTTTTTTTTTCGTGACAAGGAATCTGAATAAAATTATCACGGGTATGTTAGTCATAAACTCTTATGAAGTCTATACCGTGTTAGATATCGGTTCTACTTACTCTTTTATTTCACCTAGTTGTGTTCAATGTTTGAAGTTAACTCCGGAGAAGTTAGACTTTGATATATCTGTTTAAACTCAGTTGGGAGAAACCTTTGTTACCTCCACTATTTATAAATCTTGTTCAAATCAACACTTTCACGTTACGTGTCGATCTTGTCTCTTTGAAAATACTTGCCTTTGATGCAATTTTGGGAATCAATTGGTTAACTACTCATCATGTTTTTTGTAAGGTTGTTAGCTTCCATATTCCTAACCAACCTGTTATGCGAATTCAAGCAACCAAACCACTAAAGTCAATCATTGTCATATCAAGCCATAAGTAAAGAGCCCCGGTCCTTTCTTTGTTGACTTCCTTTTGTGGAATGCACTGAGGCCAAACTTTCTGTAGGTGACGTCGTGAATGACGATGACAAGTTGATTGGTATCAATGTGATGTACTATCCAAGTCTTGGATGAGGGTCACAGTTTGAATGATATTTCTATTGTTAATAAATTTCCTGACGTATTCTTGAAGACTTCTTAGCCTACCCCTAGAGCATGAAATCGAATTATGTATTGACCCTAGTATAAAACCCATTTCTTAAATCCTCAAATATTTCTTCAACTAAAATGAATGTAGCATGCGCCAAAGACGTTGACTCGAGCTGTTGAAGATTACGATCATACCATTCAATATCATCGTGGAAGTACGAACGTGGTAGCTGACGCGTTGAGTAGAAGATCGTATGCGATTACAAGTACGAATATATGAACCCACGTGAAGATAACGACTATACGATTAGAATCGACTTTAATCGATAAAGTTAAAGCCGCTCAAGCTACATACTCAGAGCTAATGAATGTGAAGAAGAAGGTTCAAAAGGGCGTTATTCTAGAAGCAAGAATCGACGAAGAGAGGAAATCTCAACCCTCGATTTAGTTGGCCCATTTAAAATCCTCAATCGAGTAGGAACTGTGGCTTATAGACTCGTTTTACCACCAAGTATGTCGCGTGTTCATAATGTTTTTAACGTATCGATGTTATGTAAATATGTGAACGACCCGAACCACATTATTAATTTTGAACCGGACGAGATAGCAGAAGATTTAACGTATGAGGAGATACGTGTTAACATCTTGGATAAGAATGATCATATTCGACGCTCAAAGGTTATACCTCAAGAGTTAGAATTTGAAGTGAAGTCAAGGTATCCTCACCTGTTCGGCATACCAGGTACATACGTAAATTTCGAGTGCGAAATTCCATAAGGAGGGGAGATTGTGAGACCCCAAATTTTATAAATAAATATTTAAATTTCTCAAAATAATTTTTTTAATGGTGTGTGTTATAGTTGTGGGTAGTATTTATAAATTTTGAAAAGTATGCAAGTTGTTGTATAATATTTGATTGGTCGGGGAATATCCTTTTTATCGGAGAATATCCATACGACGGTACAATCATTGGTTGACCCCACAATGGAATTATTGTCGGATTAAGAAAACGACAAAAATATTTTATGAAAATAACGGCGGAAGTTTTATTTGTTAATCTTTGTTGAACTACTAGTTAGTAAAAAAAAAAATGTCTGGCGTGGTTGCATAGTAGCACACGGTATTGATTATTGATGCTTACGTGATAAGCCACTCAGTTTTGTTTTATTGGTATTATTAATATAATAAAACAGAAAAACTTTTTATATAAAACAAAATACTTTTATAAAGTTATTCTATAAATAGAATATATTATATTCTATTATGCATAGTGTTGCATAGTGTTTGCATAGTGTTTTGCATAGTAAAATCTTTTTATATAAAACATAATACTTTTATAAAGTTATTTTATAAATAGAATATATTATATTTTATTATGCATAGTGTTGCATAGTGCCTGCATAGTGTTTTGCATAGTAAAATCTTTTTATATAAAAAATGTAATACTTTTATAAAGTTATTCGTTTTATTAGATTATAAATAGAATATATTATATTTTATTTAAAAGATTTTGCTTTAAATATGGATCGTCCGATTAAAAGTAAATTAATCTGGACCGTTCATGAATTAGTTACTATGCAATCCATTCTTCTATAAATAGAAGCTCATTCATTTATTATTTCTTACGAATTCACTGAAACTCCAGAGAGATAAACTATAGAGAGAAAGAAGAAAAGTGTTCTGCTACTTCACTACTTCTATATCCAGTACTCTTCTTTCTAAGGAAATGAAAACGTAGCTGAGACTAGTCGGGGAATAGAGTGATGGTCCTAGATGGTGCATTAGTAGTCCTCACTATTCTATGAAATAGTGTAATAATAAATGTAATGAGGACTCCATTGAGTGTGGATATTGTCTAGATGACAATATTTGTATTAAAACTCACAGCATATGTTTTGTCGTATTTTACACGACTGTTGTATAATTAAGTTTGTATTTAAATTCTGTACCATGTATTTGGCGACTCAAGATGGGTGATGTATACCTCTTTTGGGGGCGTCACAGCACTGACAGGTTATTCCCAACAGAATAATAAATAATGGAACCAGGTCCGGCGTAAACGCACTTACAGGATATTCCGATAGAATAATAAATAATGGAACCCGTCCCAAAAAACGCATGTGATGTGATATATTAAACGAGAATAATAAAAAACAGAATATTAGAATAATTTCACCATGTATGTGGTACTTCGCATAAACAGGTTATTCCAACATAATAATAAAGAATGGAATAACAGAAGAATTTCACCATGTATGCAGTACTTTGCATAGATAGGTTATTCCAACGTAATAATAAAGAATGGAATAACAGAAGAATTTCACTAAGTATAGGGTATCCCGCGTATACAGGTTATTCCAAAAGAATAATAAAGAATGGAATAACAGAAGTTCTCTTCATGAATAAGAAAGAAAGAATACCCCTTATGAGTACAACAAATAATATTCCCTACCTTAGAAAAGCCTGAATCTTTGGAGTAGTGAAGTAGCGAGAATACTTTTCTTCTTTCTCTCTATAGTTTCTCTCTCTGAGTTTCAAAGTGAATTAAGTAAGAAATAATGAAGGAATGAGCTTCTATTTATAGGAGAATGGACCTGAATAGTAACTAATTCATGAACAGTTGAGATTGATTTACTATTAAAACTTAAAGCAATCTGGCCTCTATACCGATTTACTATTAAAACTTTAAACCAGCGATCCATATTGATTTACTATTATAACTTTCCACCAGCAGTCCATATTGATTTACTATTATATCTTCAACCAACTGTCTAAAAAATTAGCACATCTCCTCATGGAATAATATTGTACCCAAAAATGATTTGGACTGAACTAAAATATATTTTACGGGTGAATAGTACCCTGTGAATAGTAACTCGTGAATAGTAACTCATGGATAGTAACTCGTGAATATTAACACATGAATAGTAACTCGTAAATAGTAACTCATGAATAGTAACTCGTGAATAGTAATTCATGAATAGTACTCCGACACAAAAAGTGCCCCGAATACCCGATTGAACAATATAACCTCCAGACATCAATTATATCCCAACACAATGGAAATATCAATTTCATCTTTAATCAACATGTACTTATTCATCGTTAATATTATAACTCATAATATTTAACAACCAGGTCGTTCCCAGGAAAGATGGGGCTTTTCGATAAGTATTTCTCCTTATTGGCGCGCAATTAGGTGACCAAACCTCTCCTTGACAGAACTTCTAGACATTGTCAATATTGTAAATAATAATATGAATAACTTTGTCGTCTCAATTATTGATTTAATAATATAACATATTATGTAGATGATACTGTAACAATAATTGAATCAATAATATGAGAGATGTAAGACCCCAACTTTTATGAATAAAGATGAATTTTCTATAAATATCAATTTTGAATATTATGGAATGAATTTGATATAATGTTATAGTTGTGGGTAATATTTATAAATTTTACAATGTACGCAAGTTGTTATATAATATTCGATTGGTCGGGGAATATTCGTTTTAACAGGGAATATTCGTACAACGACACTATCATTGGTGGACCCCACAACTAATTATTGTCGATTGAGAAAATGACAAAATACTTTATGAAAATAACGGCGGATGTTTTACCGTTAATGTTGAAACACCCGGTGTTAAAAAGTATAATGTACTGAGTAGTTGCACAAAGTAGCACACGGTATTGATTATTGATTCTTACGTGAGAAGTCACTCAGTTTTGTTCAATTATTGTTACAATAATTGCGCGTAAGATCTCACGTTATTTGATTCAATTATTGTCAATATTTTATAATCAATAATTGAGATGACAAAGTTATTAATATTATTATTTGCAATATTAACGATGTCTAGAAGTTACACAAGGAGAGGTTTGGTCACCTAATTGCTTGCTGATAGGGAGAAATCCTTATTGAAAGCCCCTCTTTCACGGGAACGACACAGTCGATTAATGTTATGAATTATAATAATGATGATGAGTTTTGTTTTATTAGTATTATTAATGTAATAAAACAAAAAAGCTTTTTATATATAAAATGTAATACTTTTATAAAGTTATTCGTTTTATTAGACTAATAGTAAAATCTTTTTATATAAAATGAATACTTTTATAAAGTTATCTGTTTTATAAGACAATAATTAGAATATATTATATTTTATTATGCATAGTATTTGCATAGTGCCTGCATAGTATTTGTATAGTAAAATCTTTTTGTAAAGTTATTCGTTTTATTAGATTATAAATAGAATATATTATATTTTATTGTAAACCAATCTGAACCGTCCGTTTAAAGTAAATCAATCTGGACCGTTCATGAATTAGTTACTATCGCGATCCATTCTTCTATAAATAGAAGCTCATTCCTTCATTATTTCTTACGAATTCACTGAAACTCTAGAGAGAGAAACTATAGAGAGAGTTCTTCTTCTATAATCTTGAGCGTATTTCTTTTGAGTTTAAGAAAGCTTTGAGCGTAGTGCAAGTTTTCTTTGAGTATATCCTCACCCTACCAGTCATAATATTCTTCTTTTACGGTAAGGGATATTATTTGTTGTACTCGTTAGGGGTATTCCTTCTTTCTTATTGGTGAAATTCTTTTGTTATTCCATTCTTTATCATTCTGTTGGAATAACCTGTATACGCGGGATACCCTATACTTGGTGAAATTCTTCTGTTATTCCATTATTTATTATTATGTTGGAACATCCTGTCTGTGCATTTACGCATGACTTGGTTCCATTGTTTATTATTCTGTTGGAACATCATGTCGGTGTATTTACGCATGACCTGGTTCCATTATTTATTATTCTGTTAGAATATCCTGTTGGTGCGTTTACGCATGACCTGGTTTCATTATTTATTATTCTGTTGAAATATCCTATCGGTGCGTTTACGCATGACCTGGTTCCATTATTTATTATTATGTTGGAATAACCTGTCTGTGCGGTCTATCGCATGCCTGGTGATTTTTTTTGTTATTCCATTCTTTATTATACTCAGTTGGTTAAAGTTTTGACTTCTATACTCCATGACATTAGTGGAATATCCTTGATATTTGCGCTTCATCCAGTATCTTTTCATGGAAATATTCTTTGAGCATTCTTGAGTGTTACTCTACAAATAAGTATCATGTTGACAATTTAGACATTATTAGTTCCTGGATAAATTAATTCTTGAACTTGTTTTATTGAATTCTTATATCATTGTCATCATCCTCATGTTTATATTATGTTGAAAGTCATCTACATGGCTCATAGTGCATAGATGGACTTAGTATGATTATGACCGTGGATTATTCTATTGTAATCATGACCGTAATGTTACAAATGATATGGAAAAAGTCCTCATTGACCCGTAGTGCATTGATGGATGATTATTGGCATGATCATGACCATTGATGAATACACGAATATCCTTGGCTGTAGTGCACGGATAATTTGTGGTTGTGATACTAATGAATATCCTTGGTAGTAGTGCGGGGATGATGTGGATTATTTATTAAAATCGAGTCTCGGCCGATAAAAGTCATGAAAAACCATTTAAATCATAGAAGATAGTAGATTTTATTCTCTACTTGACTCTTCTAATGGATTGCTTGTTCACCGCAAATTAAACTTGATTTTTGTTATATTTTATCGGTTTAACAACTGTGAAGAAGCTAATGATAATTTATTCTAGATTATCTTAGTCATAATATTTCTTCTTGGGCTAGTTGAGCTCACCTTTTGCTTTCATTATTCTCTTGAGAAATGAGAACGTAGCGAGGGACTAGTCGGGGAACAGAGTGATGGTCCAGATAATAGCATTAGTAGTCCTCACTATTCTATGAAATAGTGTGATAATAAATGTAATGAGGACCCCATTGAGTTTGTATATTGTCTAGATGACAATATTTGTATTAAAACTAACAGCATATGTTTAGTCGTATTTTACACGACTGTTGTATAATTAAGTTGTATTTAAATTTTGTACCATGTATTTGGCGACTTAGAATAGGTGATGTATACCGATTTTGGGGGCGTCACAGTTGGTATCAAAGCTTAGGGATATGATCCATGGCTAAGATGTGAGAATAGAACTAGGAGGGGAGAGACGGGTAATTCCTTCGCTAGTATGACCTACCTAAGTTTATTTGGTATTTAATTGGTCGGTCAGAATATAGGGATAATATATTACATGTCAATTAACCTTTATTTTGTGGCAGTATCTGAAAATGACATCCGAGAATGTTGAGAATAGCAATGGAGCACAGGCGACCGTTGATTCACCGCATATCAATAATCAGGATAATGTGCATCAGGAAGGCGACAATCCTCATGCAAACAACAACACTGACCAAATGATGAATGATGGAATGTTTAGAGGCTTTATGCAATTCATGCAACAACAGGCGAGAGCGGCTTCTATCCAAAATATAGGTGGAAACTCTGGAAACGCTCGGACGGTCACCGCTAAACAGTTCAAGGAGCTGGGACCACCGGAGTTTATTGGAGAGCCAAAACCACTTAAGGCGGAAGCATGGATAAAGCAGATCACCAAGATATTTGATGTCTAGGGATGCTCCGAGGAGCAAAAGGTTCCCTTTGCCACCTTTATGTTGCGAGGAGAGGAAGATTACTGGTGGGAATCGGTAAAGCGTACTCAACCTACTGCACTGAAGATGTCTTAGGAGAAGTTCCAAGAACTATTCAACAATAAGTTCTTTCCCAAAAGTATTCATCACATAAAAGAGGTAGAGTTCATCAAGTTAGAGCAGAATAATATGACCGTGTCGCAGTATGAAGCTAAGTTTACCGAGTTGTCTCGGTTTGCGTCCCACTTGGTGGATAATGAAGAGAGAATGACACGGATGTTTTTAAGAGGTATAAAGTCGGAGATACGTCAACATCTTATTTCGCATAAACTGTGTTTGTATTCAGATGTTGTAAATAGGGCTCAGTTGGTAGAGCGTGATAACGAGTCAACGCAACCAAAAGAGGGAAGCCAGCAAAATGATAATATCAGTGAGAGCAGTCATCGAGGCGGTGACAACAAGCGTGGCGGGAATCAACAGGCCAGAAGTGGTAACCACTTCGGTGGTAATCAGGGCCAAAACAATAAGAATAGACATTTCAAGAAGAAGAGATTCAACAATGATGGAAAGACGTCAGCACCAGCCCTCGTTGTTAAGGAAGGAGAACGACAACCTATCATATGCTTCAAATGCGGAGGGGAGGGACACATCAGTCCAAACTACGCGATGTCGTCCAAAGCATGTTATAATTATGGAAGAGAAGGTCACTTAGCCCAATTTTATCATTCACCGAAGACAAGTTCAGCTAGGATGGAGGCACCAAAGGCCGTCCTAGAAAAGTCAAAGTCGGTAATGCAAGGGAGAGCATTTGTTGTGACCTCCCAAAAATCAAGGAACCCGAATGAGGTCATCACGGGTAAGCTTATCATAAACTCTAGCGAAGTCTATACTTTATTTGATATCGGTTCTACCCATTCTTTTATTTCTCCTACTTGCGCTCAACGATTAAATTTGACTCCGGAGAAATTAGACTTTGACTTATCTATGGAAACTCCATTGGGAGAAACTTTCATTACATCCACTGTTTATAAGTCTTGTTTGGTTCAAATTGGTACCCTCACATTACCTGTCGATCTTATTTCATTGAAAATACTTGCAATTGATGTGATTCTAGGGATTGATTGGTTAACTACTCATCATGCTAAAATTGATTATTTTTGTAAAGTTGTTAGCTTTCATATTCCTAATCAACCTATTATGCGAATTCAAGCGACCAAACCATTAAAATTAATCACGATCATCTCAAGCCATAAAGCTATTCGTTTATTGAAAAACGGATGTCAAGCTTTCTTAGCTCATGTCACGGATCTAAACAAAAATACGTCAGTTTTGAATGATATTTCTATTGTTAATAAATTCCCTGACGTATTCCCTGAAGAACTTCCTGGCCTACCCCCAGAAAATTGAATTTTGTATCGACCTTGAACCCGGTACAAAACCCATTTCCAAAGCCCCATATCGAATGGCTCCTATTGAACTTCAGGAGTTAAAGACCCAATTACAAGAATTGTTAGACATTGGTTTCATTCGTCCTAGTACGTCTCCTTAGGGTGCTCCTGTTCTATTCATGAAGAAGAAAGATGGGAGTATGCGACTTTGTATTGATTATCGGGAGTTGAATCATGTCACCATAAAAAATAGGTACCCATTGCCACGTATTGATGACTTGTTTGACCAGTTGCAAGGAGCCAAATTCTTTTTAAATATTGATCTTCGTTCCTGATATCACCAATTGAAGATTAGAACCGATGACATTCTATAATAACCCGAGAATTTCTATATAAAATAAATAAGAAATTTTGCGTATAATTTTTTTTTAATGACGAGACTAAGTGTCAAGTAAAGTGAACGATAAATGCGAATACATTTATTACCTGAAAAATTAGAAATAATTTTGGAATTATTAATTACCACAAATTATATGGTAATAAATTTCTGTAAGCCGAAATGTTTTTATTAATTATTTTCCATGAAAACATGATTGGAAATAATATATGAAGTGATAATTAGATTTATATAATAAATATTTTATTATATGAATTGTTCAGAATATTTAAGTTAATTATTTTAACTTGATTATTGATGCTGTGTACGAAGAATAAGTCAGACATGAGATCCAAACCCTGGATTGGGATTGTGATCAAGAGATGAGAATAATAATATTATATTATTTATATAATTATTTTACAGTACCATAATTATGTACTGGGTATGTGCGGACAGATAATATTGAGCAATGACGGTTAATTAGGTCATAGCATATTACCGTGCTGTGAAACCCTAATTATTAAACTTCGCTTATGGGGTATTTACGAGTAGTATTCACGTATATGAAGTTATTGTGAATAAGAATATCGATAATTAGAAGAAACCCTAATTATCATTTATGCGTCAATAATTAGGACAAACCCTAATTATTATAACCCTAACCGGTTGAAATTAAAAACCGTAACGACTGTGTTAATAACATACACAGATAATTAAAGAACCACTAATGGTCAATTAGAAACCCTAATTGACGACGTTGAGAAACCCTAATTTTAATTACCGGGTTTAATTTCGATGTTATTGTATAAGTGTTTTTATTTACCAAAGGATAGAAGTTAATTGGTAAATTATAAGAATTAAATCTAGTGGTTAAATATTACATTTCATTGCCTTGTACAAGATTGCTCATACACTCTTAAACAAAGCCCAACCATCACCCATAACAAATCAGAAGCAAGAATCAAGAATTTTTTGGCAAAAAGGGTATAAGAACACTAAACCTAGAAATCCTTTGATTCGATGTTATTTGATGCAATTGATTATTTAAAGTTGTGTAATAGAGTGTTAATTGATGATATGGGTTGATAAATCAAAGCCCCATAACATCAAAGTGCACGAATTTGAAGATTTAAGCAAGTTGGAAAAACCGATTTCATTATTTTTTACCAAATGTCGAGGCCATAACTCTTTGCTCGATAATGAGTTTTGTTCTTCAAAAGTTGTTATGTGTAGCCTTTGATATGTGGTATTTAATCTGCAAAAAGAATCAAGTCCATATCATGTATAGATTTGAAGTTATAGATGGTCAAACATGGTTGATCGATCATGAAAAAAACTATTTTTAGGCGATCAGTAATGGGGCATTCTCGTCCACTTTTGTGCTTTAAAAGGTCTGGGCTTTTAATATGTTGTAGTGCATCGAGTTAGGAAGCCATAGGCTTTAGAATGACCTCATTTCGACCTCGGATGAGGGAATTACGGTGATTAGAAGGAAATGTGTCAAATTTCTCAAAACTGAAAGTCAGCAGCGGGATGTGCTATTCGGGACACTTTTTCGATCAGTTAATATTTCCAAAACCTTCTAGGCTTTTGGTATGTTATAGTACACCGAATAAGATTTCCATAGACTCTGAAACGGACTAAATCCGATATCGGATGAGAGAGTTATGACATTTCAAAGTAGTAGTGTCAAAACTTCCCAACAAGTGCGGTGCAGTCCATTTGAACGGAATTTCTAGGCTGATGTGTTCGGAATTTGGAAATGGTCAAAGAATAAAAGTTGTAGCCCCAGAAGTTAGCTTCGCGTGGGCTCAAGAATCACTCAAAAATGTTTTAAAATGAAAGAGTTATGACTGTTTTAGCGGAAGAGGGTAAAGCTGAAACGAGATTGAAAACTATTATGAACGTCCACTTTTAACGCACTGTTTGGGCTACCTAATGAACCCGAATTGGGTAATTCGTATTTTTTAAAAATAGTCTTACATACCATGCATAACATATCCAAAAATCAGATTAATCGGAGTTATGAGCAATGCGTTAGAAAATCGCAAAGTGAGCTATTGAAAAATTAGTATAAACCAAGTCCCACATCAACTAAATTGAGAACTTCACCATTTTCTAAACCTATAAATAGAAGGACTTGACCTTTGTTTCATTCACCAACAATAAGGCCTCCAATTTTTGAGAAAGGCTTTGTTGTGGGAGAACTTTTTATAAAGATCTCCTTAGTTAAATTTTGGCGTGGAAGTGCGTATTCATCTATGGAATTAGATATTTAGGGTATGTTTTTATTTAATTTTTGTAATGTTATTATTTTTAATTGTTAGTTAAAGTTTGAATTTTTGAAGTTTAGTTAGTGTTGTTAATAAACTAGTTAGTTTACTATGTTTATTTTGGCTTGGAATTGATTATGTAAATGAGTTATTTGTGATGACTTTTAATATTTTGTGATGAATTTCATTAATTAATAATTATTAATGATATTAAAGTTATTTAATGATTATATTAAATAATTTAGTTTAAAAATGATTTTAATATTATAAAAATTATTTTAAATAAAAATAAGGTATTTAAAAATATTTTAAGTTATAAAATATAACTTTTAATATTTAAATGATAATTTCATTAATAATTAAATATTAATGATATTAAGATAATATTAATGATATTTAGTTTATTTAATGATTAATATTAAATAAATAGTTTAAAATGGTTTTACTTATTTAAAAATCATTTAAAGAGGATATTAAGGATTTAAAAATATTTTAAGTTATAATTAATGACTTTTAATATTTGGATAAATAGTACATTAATATTTAAATATTAATGGCAATTATTTAGGTAATATAAATATTTTAAAAATAGTTTGAGTTATTATAAATAACTTTTATATTTTAGCAATAGTTTCATTAATAGTTTAGTATTAATTAAACTATTAATGATAATGAAATTGTTTAATGTTTAAATCATTTAATTATGATTCCGATATTTGAAAGCTATAAATTTAGCCGGCCAAACTAGTTGACTTGAGAACCGATTATGAAGTTCGAATTTGAAGAAGAACACCTATAATAACAAATATTATATCAATATTGGCCCTTTAGTGATGATTTGAATTATTTTAAATTTTCAATTTACGAAAATTGCGAAAATGATTAAAAATAAGATGTCCGATATTTACGATGTTGAGGTATAGAATAAGAGTCTTAGACTCAAGATTTTTGCCCGATAAAAAAATTTGTCGATCTGTGACAAATGTCGGACCTTATAAAAGAAAGAAAAAGACTACTCAGAAGAGCATAGATGAGATATTTGAAAAATGTATAAAAATATTTCAAGTATAGAATATGAACTAAAAGTATGATCACTGTGATTATGTGATTGGACTATGTGCTGTCTGTAATAGACAGTACTATGTGTTAAGATATATTGTTCTAATCGAACGAATGATCTGATTATTGATAGGTTGTGATAAAGAGATAAAACCTAAGTTGAGATTTGTAATCAGCGAATCAGGCAAGTATCCTACCTTTGCACTTCCTTTATGCAATGGACATGAGTAAGAAGTTTCAGAATTATTCTATCCCTGTACAGATTATGTACTCTTTGATTATCGACATGTTAGCTCAGATATATATTCTTTTCATTGATTTCTATAAATGGTTATACAAGTGTCCCCACTTGGATAATCATGGCATTTGTTCACATGTTGATACACCTTTGTCAATTACCCGTATATATATGTTGAATTACATATTATTGTTGAGCAAGATTAAAAACCTTCGGGTTTGGAACCAGGCATGTATGAACATCCCTATATGGGAAGATTTTTATGCAAAGGCGGATAGAGTGTGATGAATTTCGTTCAAGTTATGTAGTATTGATCAATACAGGTACAATCTGGTCGATCACACTCCGTGCTGTAAGTTATGACTGGTTTGAGGATAGAATTCCGCTAAACCTTTTCGAAAATGAAAAGAATGTTCATAATATGTTTCTTAAACCCTATTCAAGGGTAGAGCCAGAGCCAAATTTAAAGAATTTGAAAGAGAGTTGTTATGTGAATTTTTTATCGCATCTGATTACTTCATAACTTTTAATTAGTTGTAGAAGTGTTATGTAAAGAGAATACTTATATTCTTTCAAATTTTATATATAATTGTTATTACTTATTTGGGCACTTAAATGCTCATCCTTGCTTAAATTAAATGTTTTCGATTATGTATGAGCAACTTTGAAGGCTCAAAGCCGAACAAGGGAAAAAGGGAAGCTGTTCGAATGAATTATATTATGAGTTAATGGTTATAGTTAGTATTGGTATCTATTCAAGTATTGTAAGGAATGTATTTGAAGGTCACGTACCTGGGGAAGTAAACTTTGATGTATGTAAATTAAGTTCGAATGTATTATTATTTAGTATTATTCAGCTTAAAGAAATGGTATCGTGGAGAACCGAGTTCGGGTTTCAAGTACCTGGATTTGGGGTCGTCATAGGGTGGTTTCAAAGCTATTGGTTATGAAGCTTAGGTAGGAATACCTGAGACTAATAACCGCAATGATTAGGATAAGTATTAACTCATATAGAGTTAGTTGGTCGATAAGATTCAAAGATGAATCTCGGCGAGTGTAAAGACATAGAGTTCCCTAACTCTAATTATAAAGTTAAACAGTAGTGGGGAATAGATTGAGTCTAAAAGACTGAAAGTGCAGTTATGAGAGATCGTAAAATAAAACGATCAAGATATAGAACTAAATCGTAATATATACGATGAGATCACCCCGTGATCTGATAAGGCTATGCCAGCCAGAACGAATCAATCTGATGATTGGAAAGTTTACAGCAAGATTGCTGTGTATGAATTGTACTATAAATTGGTACAGATCCAGAAGAGAATTATAAATACGAATTAAATTCGTATGGAGAATGGGGTTAGTGTTAGATGGGGATTCAATTGAGGACTCATGCTCACAAATGAGTTGTATGATTCTTCGTATGGGAGTGAATTGTACTTGGTGTAAAAACCACTTAGTTTCGCAATCGATAATCATTGAAATGTCGTATGTCGCGCTATTTGTTATATGCACATTAAGAGGATGACTCCATTCTCAGGTGTATAATAGGTAGATAGGTCATAGATAGAGAATATAAGATTAAATTCGAGTTCTTAAAACTCATACCTATGAGACATTCTTGACTCATAATTATATGAAATGTTTATGAACCCCTCAGCGAATGGACGCCAAAGGTCTGACTAGGATAAGTTCTTAAACTCATATGATTGTGGCAATTTATGAACTCATAAGTGTGGTTTGATGAACTGGGTATAGTTTTGTGTGAATGGAGTGTTATGGATTATAGGAATAGATAGATTGTTAAGTAAATGATTTTTAGTGAAGGTGTTAGGTTTTCCTAAACTCCTAGCTATGCTAAACTTCAAAATTTTTGACATCAAGCTAAATCATACTATGTGCTTTTGAAAACAAAAATATAGACTCGTAATCATTTTTGAAACCGGTTTAAAGTACTGCATCTATGCTACTTATTTTGGCTAGATGCAAATGATTTGAAATATCAAAATTTGTTTTTAATTATCACTCATGTACCATGTAACCTGGTGCAGAGATGATAAAAATGTGATGGAGTTGTAAATACAGGAATACTTAGTGTGAATTTGACCTGAAGTCGTTGTTCCACTATTGTATGATGTGTTATGACAAAGTCATACAATGACGGCATCCTCAACGGATTGTTAATACAGTACGATCATGACGTCATTCTCGAAAATGTTTTCAAAAAGTTTAATTTGCCAATCGGGTTTGACTACATCTAAATAATTCGATTGAATTGAATTATTGATATGAGTCTATGCTATTTGAATCAAACTAGACTAATGTTTATGAAAACTCTAAGTGTTCATTGAAGAAATTTCCAACCAAATTGTTTGGTGCGGAATCTTATGATAAAGACCGAGGTGAACAATGTTGTTTGGATAAATGATCCAATCTAATGGCGTAAATATTCGCTAGGTATGATTAATACGTTATGCATGATTTAGGGTACAATAGGCTAATCACCTAAAGTACTATTAATGGTAGTTTACCTTCTTTGTGATTGTAAACATACCGGTAATGTTTTGTTTAAGCGGTATGAATACCGTTAAAACTATGTGTTCATGGTCTATATGACCCCTCAAAGACAATTTGAAAACTTTTACTCTTGTGAGAGGCGATTGGGTAGCATGTGATGATATGTGTGAATGTTGTAAGCCTGATAGAGTTAATGCCGAGTTATGAGGGAGGTTGGAGTAGAGGGAGATATTCAGATAAGACAGTTGAAGGTTGAAATAGAAGCCAAAGACACGGATATATACCTTGGACTGGGCTTTAGCCATCACCTTCATGCGATTCGATCTGAGAGTGGATGGAGTCGCCTTTCAAATAGAGATAGCGTTGATGAGAATTGAATAAATTTATCGTCAATCAAAATAAGAGACAACAACGATATAGAACTCTTGATTGTTTGTGTATATATACTATATGTTAATCGTGGTAACTTATGTATGTAGATGTCGGTGAGATGATATATGTGGAATAAGAAGGATCATATTCACACCCCCGAGCTAATATCGAGGCCAACAGATGAAATAGAAGCTCACTAGGAACCCAAATTGTACGAGGTGGCTATCGTGGAAAAACGTAGCATCAGATCTAGAAATGTTGGATTTGACAGATAGTGATTCAGACACTAAAGTTGAAGCTTCTCAAGCATCAATGGAGGTGCAGGATTTGGAGAACAAGGTTTCTTCATTGGAAAGGTTGTGGGAGATAGAAAATTTGATGCGTCAGGCATTAATGGAAACAATGGAAGAGCATGATAAGCTCAAAATCCAAATTGACCAGATGGAGCCTCAAGGGACACATCCGTGAAGGACACACCTCTCCTCGTTGCCCCGACTATAAGAAACGTGGATGTTTTAATTGTGGGATGGAAGGACATCGAGCGAATGAATGTCCGAGAAAAAGGCTTGGTAAATAAGTAGTATGGGTTATGTATGTAATATGTGTGATAAGTAATGAACTATTTTTAACTTTTATGTTGGTTAAGATTTTAAATCCAGGCTTTCGTAGTCACAAAGGGATAGTTTGTTGATTAAAGCGAGGATGTCTTTGTGTAAATATTCGATAAATGAATATGAATCTAAGTTTGAGAAATGAAACGAAGTTTAATACATTAATCTTATGCAATAAGGTTTAAAATGTAAGGGTATAATTTATGGTATAATTTATGGTTTTATTTAACCGTATAATGCCGCCAAGACGTCAAACTCGAAACCAAAGGATAGAAGAATCTACTAATCTTCGGGGAACGCGGCCAGAATCGATGCAAAACTTTGCAAACATGGTAGCTCGGAGCTATGCAAATAGGAACACCATTGGAAACCAAATGACATGATAATCGCTTGCAAAATTCAAAGACTTCAAAGCCAGTAGGACCACTGAATTGTGAGGATCAAATGACCCTATAAAAGCCTGGACTTGGGTGAACGAGATAGAGAAGGCGTTAAGTAATTGCTAAAGTAGATGAGGGCAAAAGACCGCTTTTGCCACTTATATGATGAAAGGGGAAGCTAACTTTTGTGGGAGGCAAATAAGACTCAAGGCAGAGAAGAAGAAATTACTTGGGATAGGTTTAAGGATTTATTTTTCGAAAACTATCTCTCTGTTAGTATACAGTCTAGAATGGAGGTGAGATTCCTGGAGTTAAAGCAGGATAACATGACTGTTGTGGAGTATGCCGCAAAATTTAATGAGTTGGCTAGGTTTGCTCCACATCAATTGGATATAGAGGCTAGGAAGGCAAGGAGATTTGAGCTGGGCTTAAAACCCTGGCTCTACAATAAGGTGTCAGTACCGCAAATCAATACTTTTGCAGGACTCATGGTGAAGGCTATCATTGCTGAACAGGGAAGTGAGGCCATGAGCCTCTACCATAAGGAGAAGAAGAACAAAAGCAAGTCAGGAGGAACAGTAAAGATAGAAAGTAGTAGTGGGAATAGGGGTGAGAAAAGAATGAGGAATTTTTCTGAGAAAATGCAAGTAAAGCAGAAGGTATAAAGAAGGTGTGCGGTGCAAAGGTAAGAATCATGGAAGAATCACTCTAGCGAGTGTCTGAAGGGCAAGTTTGTATGCTACAAGTGCGGGCAAGAGGGTCATATCTCTCTCAACTGCCCCAACTCAAGGATGATCAGTGGATGCTTCATATGTGGATCGACTGAGCATAAGGTGAGGAACTGTCCACAGAGGGGAGTGGAGGCAGGGAACGTAAGCACGGGGAGAAGCAGTGGGACGTTAGCAATTTCAGGACCAAACTCAACCAGTAAACCAACGAAAGTAACTCCGAGGGTTTACAACATGACGGTCCAGGATACGGTGGCAGCTGGAAAGAGAACTCCAGGTGCTATTTGAATAACTTATATATCTTATATTTCTGCTTAATCGGATAGGCAAGTGTTATGATGAATAATTAAAGATCAGTTCGATCAAGTATGATCGAGATCTACGTCTGAATGATTATATGCTATGTACCCTTCTGCATATGAGTTTTAAAGTGGTGATTCCGGACGGAATCCTTATAAGGAGGGTGAATGTAATAACCCGAGAATTTCTATATAAAATAAATAAGAAATTTTATGCGATAAATTTTTTTTATTTAATGACGAGACTAAGTGTCAAGTAAAGTGAACGATAAATGCGAATACATTTATTACTTGAAAAATTAGAAATAATTTTGAATTATTAATTACCACAAATTATATGGTAATAAATTTCAGTAAGTTTGAATATTTTTATTAATTATTTTCCATGAAAACATGATTGGAAATAATATATGAAGTGATAATTAGATTTATATAATAAATATTTTATTATATGAATTGTTCGTAATATTTAAGTTAATTATTTTAACTTGATTATTGATCTTTGTAACGAAGAATAAGTCGTACATGAGATCCAAACCTCGGATTGGGATTGTGATCAAGAGATGAGAATAATAATATTATATTATTTATATAATGATTTTACAATTACCATAATTATGTACTTTGGTATGTGCGACACGAGATAATATTGAGCAATGACGGTCCAATTAGGTCATAGCATATTACCGTCTCAGTGAAACCCTAATTATTAAACTCGGTTATGGGGTATTTACGAGTAGTGATCACAGATATGAAGTTATTGTGAATAAGAATATCGCATAATTAGAAGAAACCCTAATTATCATTATGCGTTAATAATTAGGACAAACCCTAATTATTATAACCCTAACCTATTGAAATTAGAAACTCAGTAACGAATCGTGTTAGTAACATACACGATAATTAAAGAACCACTAATGGTCAATTAGAAACCCTAATTGATGACGTTGAGAAACCCTAATTTTAATTACCGGGTTTAATTTCGATGTTATTGTATAAGTGTTTTAATTTACCAAAGGATAGAAGTTAATTGGTAAATTATAAGAATTAAATCTAGTGGTTAAATATTACATTTCATTGCCTTGTACAAGATTGCCCATACACTCTTAAACAAAGCCCAACCATCACCCATAACAAATCAGAAGCAAGAATCAAGAATTTTTTGGCAAAAAGGGTATAAGAACACTAAACCTAGAAATCCTTTGATTCGATGTTATTTGATGCAATTGATTATTTAAAGTTGTGTAATAGAGTGTTAATTGATGATATGGGTTGATAAATCAAAGCCCCATAACATCAAAGTGCACGAATTTGAAGATTTAAGCAAGTTGGAAAAACCGAATTCTGTTATTTTTCACCAAATGTCAGAGGCCATAACTCTTTGCTCGATAATGAGTTTTGTTCTTCAAAAGTTGTTATGTGTAGCCTGATATGTGGTATTTAATCTGCAAAAAGAATCAAGTCCATATCATGTATAGATTTGAAGTTATAGATGGTCAAACATGGTTGAATTTGGCCATGAAAAAACTATTATTTTTGGGCGATCAGTAATGGGGGCATTCTCGTCCACTTTTTATGCTTTAAAAGGTCTGGGCTTTTAATATGTTGTAGTGCACTGAGTTAGGAAGCCATAGGCTTTGGAATGACCTCATTTCGACCTCGGATGAGGGAATTACGGTGATTAGAAGGAAATGTGTCAAATTTATCAAAACTGAAAGTCAGCAGCGGGATGTGCTATTCGGGACACTTTTTCGATCAGTTAATATTTCCAAAACCTTCTAGGCTTTTGGTATGTTATAGTACACCGAATAAGCTTTCCATAGACTCCGAAACGGACTAAATCCGATATCGGAGGAGAGAGTTATGACATTTCAAAGTAGTAGTGTCAAAACTTCCCAACAAGTGCGGTGCAGTCCATTTGAACGGAATTTCTGGGCTGATGTGTTCGGAATTTGGAAATGGTCAAAGAATAAAAGTTGTAGCCCCAGAAGTTAGCTTCGCGTGGGCTCACGAATCACTCAAAAATGTTTTAAAATGAAAGAGTTATGACTGTTTTAGCGGAAGAGGGTAAAGCTGAAACGAGATTGAAAACTATTATGAACGTCCACTTTTGACGCACTGTTTGGGCTACCTAATGAACCCGAATTGGGTAATTCGTATTTTTTAAAAATAGTCTTATATACCATGTATAACATATCTAAAAATCAGATTAATCGGAGTTATGAGCAATGCGTTAGAAAATAGCAAAGTGAGCAATTGAAAAATTAGTATAAACCAAGTCCCACATCAACTAAATTGAGAACTTCACCATTTTCTAAACCTATAAATAGAAGGACTTGGCCTTTGTTTCATTCACCAACAATAAGGCCTCCAATTTTTGAGAAAGGCTTTGTTGTGGGAGAACTTTTATAAAGATCTCCTTAGTTAAATTTTAGGCGTGGAAGTGCGTATTCGATTACATGGAATTCGTATTTCCTGCATGTTTCTTATTTAATTTTTGTAATGTTACTATTTTTAATTGTTAGTTAAAGTTTGAATTTTTGAAGTTTAGTTAGTGTTGTTAATAAACTAGTTAGTTTACTATGTTTATTTTGGCTTGGAATTGATTATGTAAATGAGTTATTTGTGATGACTTTTAATATTTTGTGATGAATTTCATTAATTAATAATTATTAATGATATTAAAGTTATTTAATGATTATATTAAATAATTTAGTTTAAAAATGATTTTAATATTATAAAAATTATTTTAAATGAAAATAAGGTATTTAAAAATATTTTAAGTTATAAAATATAACTTTTAATATTTAAATTATAATTTCATTAATAATTAAATATTAATGATATTAAGATAATATTAATGATATTTAGTTTATTTAATGATTAATATTAAATAAATAGTTTAAAAATGGTTTTACTTATTTAAAAACCATTTAAAGAGGGTATTAAGGATTTAAAAATATTTTAAGTTATAATTAATGACTTTTAATATTTGGATAAATAGTACATTAATATTTAAATATTAATGGCAATTACTTGGGTAATATAAATATTTTAAAAATAGTTTGAGTTATTATAAATAACTTTTATATTTTGGCAATGGTTTCATTAATAGTTTAGTATTAATTAAACTATTAATGATAATGAAATTGTTTAATGTTTAATTTATTTAATTATGATTCCGATATTTGAAAGCTATAGCCGGCCAAACTAGCTGACTTGAGAACCAATTATGAAGTTCTGAATTTGAAGAAGAACACCTATAGTAACAGTTATATCACTATAGGCCCTATAGTGATAGATTTGAATTATTTTAAATTTTTCAATTTCTAAAAATTGCGAAAAATGATTAAAAATAAGATGTCTGATATTTATAGATGTTGAGGTATAGAATAAGAGTCTTAGACTCAGTATTTACCCGATAAAGCTGTCGATACGCCGACAAATGTCAGACCTTATAAAAGAAAGAAAAGACTCTTTCAAGAGAGCATGGATGAGATATTTGAAAAATGTATAAAAATATTTCAAGTATAGAATAGGAACTAAAAGTATGATCACTGTGATTATGTGATTGGACTATGTGCTGACTGTAATAGACAGTACTATGTGTTAAGATATATTGTTCTAATCGAACGAATGATCTGATTATTGATAGGGTGTGATAAAGAGATAAAACCTAAGTTGAGATTTGTAATCAGCGAATCAGGCAAGTATCCTACCTTTGCACTTCCTTTATGCAATGGACATGAGTAAGAAGTTTCAGAATTATTCTATCCCTGTACAGATTATGTACTCTTTGATTATCGACATGTTAGCTCAGATATATATTATGTTCATTGATTTCTATAAATGGTTATACAAGTGTCCCCACTTGGATAATCATGGCATTTGTTCACATGTTGATACACCTTTGTCAATTACCCGTATATATATGTTGAATTACATATTATTGTTGAGCAAGATTAAAAACCTTCGGGTTTGGAACCAGGCATGTATGAACATCCCTATATGGGAAGATTTTTGCGCAAGGCGGATAGAGTGAGCGATGAATTTCGTTCAAGTTATGTAGTATTGATCAATACAGGGTACAACGGGGCTGATCACCCTCCGTGCCCGTAAGTTATGACGGTTTGAGGATAGAATTCCGCTAAACCTTTTCGAAAATGAAAAGAATGTTCATAATATGTTTCTTAAACCCTATTCAAGGGTAGAGCCAGAGCCAAATTTAAAGAATTTGAAAGAGAGTTGTTATGTGAATTTTTTATCAAGATGATTACTTCACAACTTTCAATTCGTTGTAGAAGTGTTATGTAAAGAGAATACTTATATTCTTTCAGCTTATATATAATTGCTATTACTTGCTGGGCACTTAAATGCTCATCCTTGCTTAAATTAAATGTTTTCAGTTATGTATGAGCAACCTGAAGGCTCAGGCCCGAACAAGGGAAAAAGGGAAGCTGTTCGAATGAATTATATTATGAGTTAATGGTTATAGTTAGTATTGGTATCTATTCAAGTATTGTAAGGAATGTATTTAAAGGTCACGTACCTGGGGAAGTAAACTTTGATGTATGTAAATTAAGTTCGAATGTATTATTATTTAGTATTATTCAGCTTAAAGAAATGGTATCGTGGAGAACCGAGTTTGGGTTTCAAGTACCTGGATTTGGGGTCGTCATACATTCCAAAGACAGCTTTCAGAACTCGGTACGGGCATTATGAATTCCTAGTCATGTCCTTTGGATTGACTAATGCTCCTGCTGCCTTCATGGATATGATGAACCAAGTATTCTAGGAATATTTGGATCACTTTGTGGTCGTCTTTATTGATGACATCCTTATTTATTCCAAAAGTCGTGAAGATCATGAGCAACACTTGAGGCTGACACTCCAAAAGCTTCGTGAATACAAGCTTTATCCCAAGTTAAAGAAATGTGAGTTCTGGCTTGAGGAAGTAGCATTCCTTGGGCACGTAGTATCAAGTCATGGAATATCTGTTGACCCGGCAAAGATTGAAGCAATTCAAAGCTGGGAGCAACCTAAATCAGTGACCGAAGTACGTAGCTTTCTCGGCTTAGCTGGTTATTATCGGAGATTCGTGGAAGGATTTTCTCGAATAGCTACTCCATTAACTCAGCTGACTCGGAAAGATACAAAGTTCGGTTGGAGCGAAGAATGTGAGAAGAGTTTTCAAGAACTCAAGAGGAGACTCATTTTAGCACCTGTTCTGACAATACCATCTGGCTCGGAGGGATTTTTCATCTATAGTGATGCTTCGGGCAAAGGGTTGGGATGTGTTCTCATGCAACATGGGAAAGTCATAGCCTATGCCTCAAGACAACTCAAAGAATATGAGAGGAATTATCCTACTCATGACCTAGAGTTAGCAGCTGTTATCTTCGCACTTAAAATTTGGAGGCATTACTTGTATGGGGAGAAGGCGGAGATCTTTACGGATCATAAAAGCCTCAAATATTTCTTCACTCAAAAGGAACTCAACATGCGACAACGAAATTGGCTTGAACTGTTGAAAGATTATGATCATACCATCCAATACCATCCTGGAAAAGCGAACATGGTAGCTGACTCATTGAGTAGAAGATCATATGCAAGTACGAGTGCGATATTGTCAACACAAAGGCCCATTTTGTGTGACTTGCAAAGGATGGAGATAGAGTTAAAGACTCCAGGTTCCGATGTGATGATGGAAAATATACGAGTAGAACCGACTTTAATTGATAAAGTTAAAGCTGCTCAAGCTACAGACCTAGAGCTGATGCGTATGAGGAAGAAAGTGCAAGAAGGTGCTATGTCGGAAGCAAGAATCGATGAAGAAGGAATACTTTGAGTCAAATCCAGACTTTGTGTTCCTAACGACCCTGATTTAAAGTATAAAATCATGATGGAGGCGCACAACACACCGTTTGCAATCCATCCTGGGAGTACCAAAATGTATCATGATATTCGTCATACATTTTGGTGGAGCAATATGAAGAGAGAGATAGCGTTATTTATCTCAAGGTGTCTAACTTGTCAACGAGTTAAAGCGGAGCATCAAGTACTAAAAGGTCCATTGCAACCACTTGAAATTTCAGAATGGAAGTGGGAGCACATTACCATAGATTTCGTTACCGGTCTTCCTAAGGTTTCTCAAGGTATAGATGCGAGTTGTGTTATTGTTGATAGATTGACCAAGTCTGCTCATTTCTTACCGATACGAGAAACTTATACACTTGAACGTCTTGCTCGTATGTACATTAACAAGATTATAAGACTTCATGGTATGCCAGTATCCATAGTTTATGATCGAGACCCAAGATTCACTTCATGATTTTGGGTTAGTTTGCAGAAAGCTATGGGCACAGATTTATGATTTAGCTCGGCATATCATCCTCAGACGAACGGACAGTCGAAGAGGACTATTCAAACTCTTGAAGATTTATTAAGACTCTGTGTCCTTGACTTCAAGGGAAGTTAGGATAAGTTCTTACCATTGGTGGAGTTTTCCTACAACAACAGTTATCAAGCAAATATTGGCATGACTCCATTTGAGGCGTTGTATGGAAGAAAGTGTCGTTCTCCAGTATGCTGGTATGAGGTGGGTGAAGCAACGTTGTTGGGACCGGAGTTGGTACGTATGACTACGAAAATGATTCAAACGATCTGACAACGTATAAAAACCTCACAAGATCGACAAAAGAGTTATGCTGATCTTCATCGAAAGGACGTGGAATTCGATATAGGAGATCATGTGTTTTTACGTGTTACTCCATGGAAAGGGGTTAAAAGATTTGGAAAGAGAGGAAAGCTCAATCCTCGATTCATCAGCCCATTTTTAATCCTCGATCGAGTAGGAACTGTGGCCTATAGACTCGCTTTACCACTAAGTATGTCTCGTGTTCATAACGTTTTTCACATATCCATGTTACGTAAATATATGGAAGACCCGGACCATATTACTGATTTAGAACCGGATGAAATAGCGGAAGATTTGACGTATGAAGAGGTTCCTTCTCAAATCTTGGATAAGAATGAACATATTCTACGCTCCAAGGTTATACCTTAAGTCAAAGTTTTGTGGAGAAACCACGATGTTGAGGAAATGACTAGGGAGTTAGAATCTGAAATGAAATCAAGGTATCCTTACCTCTTCGACATACCAGGTACGTACCCTAATTTCGAGGGAAAAATTTCATAAGAAGGGGAGGTTGTAAAACCCCAACTTTTATTAATAAAGATGAATTTTCTATAAATATCATTTTTGAATATTATGGAATGAATTTGATATAATGTTATAGTTGTGGGTAATATTTATAAATTTTGCAAAATCATGCATGAGTTGTTATATAATATTCGATTGGTCGGGGAATATTCGTTTTAACAGGGAATTTTCGTACAACGGCACAATCATTGGTGGACCCCACAATGGAATTATTGTCGGATTGAGAAAACGACAAAAATACTTTATGAAAATAACGGCGGAAGTTTTACCGTTAACTGTAGAAACACCCGGTGTTAAAAGTACAGTAATACGCGTAGTTGCATAGTAGCACACGGTATTGATTATTGATGCTTACGTGAGAAGTAACTCAGTTTTGTTCAATTATTGTTACAGTAATTGTTGCATAGTATCTAACGTTATTTGATTTAATTATTGTCAATATTTTATAATCAATAATTGAGATGACAAAGTTATTAATATTATTATTTGCAATATTAACGATGTCTAGAAGTTTTGTCAAGGAGTAGTTTGGTCACCTAATTGCGTGCCAATGGGGAGAAATCGTTATTGGAAAGCCCCCCTTTCTTGGGAACGACCTGGTCGATTAATATTGTGAATTATAATAATGATGATGAGTTTTGTTTTATTAGTGTTATTAATGTAATAAAACAGAAAAGCTTTTTATATAAAACAAAATACTTTTATAAAGTTATTCGTTTTATTAGACTAATAGTAAAATCTTTTTATATAAAACAGAATACTTTTATAAAGTTATCTGTTCTATTAGACAATAATTAGAATATATTATATTTTATTATGCATAGTGTTTGTATAGTGCATTTATAGTGTTTGCATAGTAAAATCTTTTTATAAAGTTATTCGTTTTATTAGATTATAAATATAATATATTATTTTTATTGTAAACCAATCTGGACCGTCCGTTTAAAGTAAATCAATCTGGACCGTTCATGAATTAGTTACTATGCAGTCCATTCTTCTATAAATAGAAGCTCATTCCTTCATTATTTCATATGAATTCACTGAAACTCTAGAGAGAAAAACTATAGAGAGAGTTCTTCTTCTATAATCTTGAGCGTATTTCTTTAGAGTTTAAGAAAGCTTTGAGCATAGTGCAAGTTTTCTTTGAGTATATCCTCGCCATACCAGTCAAAATATTCTTTTTTTACGGTAAGAGATATTATTTGTTGTACTCGTTAGGGGTATTCTTTCTTTCTTATCGGTGAAATTCTTTTGTTATTCCATTCTTTATTATTCTCATTGGAATAACTCAGATAATGCTGGATACCCTATACTTGGTGAAATTCTTCATTATTCCATTATTTATTATTATGTTGGAACATCCTTTCTGTGCGTTTACGCATGACCTGGTTCCGTTGTTTATTATTCTGTTGGAACATCCTGTCGGTGCATTTACGCATGACCTGATTCCATTATTTATTATTCTATTGGAATATCCTGTCGGTGCGTTTACGCATGACCTGGTTCCATTATTTATTATTTTGTTGGAATACTGGTGATTTCTTTTGTTATTCCATTCTTTATTATACTCAGTTGGTTAAAGTTTTGACTTCTATACTTCATGAAATTAGTGGAATATCCTTAATATTTGCGTTTCATCCAGTATCTTTTCATGGAAATATTCTTCTGAGCATTCTTGAGTGTTACTCTACAAAGAAGTATCATGTTGACAATTTGGACATTATTAGTTCCTAGATAAATTAATTCTTGAACTTGTTTTATTGAATTCTTATATCATTGTCATCATCCTCATGTTTATATTATGTTAAAAGTCATCTCGTATTCTCAGTAGTGCATGAAGCGGACTTGGTATGATTATGACCGGGGATTATTCGGTATAATCATGACCGCAATGTTACAAATGATGTGGAAAAAGTCCTCATTGACCCGTAGTGCATTGATAGACAGTTGTTGGCATGTTCATGACCATTGATGAATACACGAATATCCTTGGCCGTGGTGCATGGATAATTTGTGGTTGTGATACTAATGAATATCCTTGGTCGTAGTGCAGGGATGATGTGGATTATTTATTAAGCTGAGTCTCAACGAAAAAAGTCATGAAAAACCTTTTAAATCATAAAAGATAGTAGATTTTATTCTCTACTTGACTCTTCTAATGGATTGCTTGTTTCGCTGCAGTTAAACTTGATGTTTGTTATATTTTATCAGTTTAACACTGTTGAAGGCTAATGATAATTTATTCTAGATTATCTTAGTCATAATATTTCTTACTGGGCTAGTTGAGCTCACCCTTTTGCTTTCATTATTCTCTTCAAGAAATGAGAACGTAGCAGGGACTAGTCGGGGAACAGAGTGATGGTCCAGATAATAGCATTAGTAGTCGTCACTATTCTATGAAATAGTGTGATAATAAATGTAATGAGAACCCCATTGAGTTTGTATATTGTCTAGATGATAATTTTTGTATTAAAACTCACAACATATGTTTAGTCGTATTTTACACGACTGTTGTATAATTAAGTTGTATTTGAATTTTGTACCATGTATTTGGCGACTCAGAATAGGTGATGTATACCGATTTTGGGGGCATCACAAGAGATATGATGCAGCAATTACTGTAGCAATAATTGAGTATAACTGAATGATTTCTCATGTAAGTATCAATAATCAATATCGTGTGTGCTACTATGCAACCACGCCAGACATCGTACTTTTTTTTACTAAGGGTAGTTCAACAGTTTTAACAGTAACACCTCCGCCGTTATTTTTATAGAAAGATATTTTTCTCGTTTTCTAACTACGACAATACTTCCATTGTGGTGTCCACCAATGATTGTGCCATCGTACAATATTTCCTGTTAAAATGAATATTCCCCGACCAATTGAATATTATATAACCACTTGCTTACTTTGAAAAATTTATAAATACTATCCACAACTATAACATTATATCAAATCTACACCATAATAAAAAAATTATTTCGAGAAAATTAAATATTTATTCATAAAATCTGGGGTCTCACATTAACACTGTTGAACACTAACGATAAATTATTCTGCATTATCTTAGTCATAATATTTCTTACTGGGCTAGTTGAGCTCACCCTTTCTTTCACTGTTTTCTTCAGGAAATGAGAATATAGCTGGGACGAGTCGGGGAATGGATTGACGGTCCAGATGGTTGTTTTAGTAGTCCCCATTATTCTATAAAATAGTGTAACAATAAATGTAATGACGACTCCATTGAGTGTGAATATTGTTTAGATGACAATATTCTTATTAAAACTCTTAGATTATGTTTTGTCGTATTTTAATGACTGTTGTATAATTAAGTTGTATTTGAATTTTGTACCATGTATTTGGCGACTCAAGATGGGTGATGTATACCTATTTTGGGGGTGTCACAATAATGGTCAAGTGTGTGCATAATCTGAACTAAAACGATTTAAGTTAAGTCCAGCCTAACACTCCATATATTCAAAAAAGAAAAATATTATCCTTGTGGTGACACAACAAAATAATATTGTTCAATTTTCTTTATAAGCATCAAATGTGATAAAATTAACATCTTAGAGAATTAAGATAAGCCTTGTGGTGACACAACAAACTTATAATAATTAATTGATACACTATTATTTTTATCATGCTAGAAGGCGACGTTCGATATTCCAAATATCTTTGAACGCTTAGGACTGAATATAAAAAATTTGAGGGGTTTGCATGTAATTAATTTTGTCTCATCTTGTTTAGCGCGCATGCACATATATATATAAAATACGCGTCATATTAATTAACATGCGAAGCATGTTTTAATATATATATATATATATATATATATATATATATATATATATATATATATATATATATATATATATATATATATATATAAGCATGCACATATAGAATATTATATTCTACTCGGATTGATTATAGACTTTT
The DNA here is from genome assembly GCA_020205605.1 of Panax ginseng. Lineage (NCBI taxonomy): Eukaryota > Viridiplantae > Streptophyta > Magnoliopsida > Apiales > Araliaceae > Panax > Panax ginseng. The sequence goes on from CM035136.1 coordinate 67,852,756, forward strand.
ATTCTAGTTTGGTTCACTAGAGCCACCAAGTGAACCAAAAGGTCAAACCTAGGGGGTGCAAGAATTAATATTTAAATATAACTATTACATTTAAACCCGGTCTCCATTACAAACGGGTTTTCAAACGCTCCTTGTTCCTTGATCTCCAATTCTTCAAAATAATTCTAACTATTCCTATTACAAAGCTATTTAAAATAAATAGAAACCTTGATCAACAGTCAAGGGGAAATACATAAGAGGATGATAGAATTTACATTAAAAAAAATTAGAGAAGACGAGGTACGCAGACCCCATTTAATAAAACTCATACATTCATGCATCCAACTAAAATAAAATCCAATCACATTGGTCAATAGTCAATAATCAATCTCATTTATTATCATACACATTACCATATGTATCAATAAATAACATTTATCTCATTAATAATAAACATTTAATATATATATATATATATATATATATATATATATATATATATATATTGATATCATTTAATGGGCAAATTTAGTTAGCATAAAATCTAATTCTAAATCAACATAAACTATTTTATTTTAATCAAAATTTTAATCAAAATAAACTCCTTTATTTTAATTAATTATGAAATCCAATTCCAAGTAAAAAAACTCCTTTATTAAAGGAAACACGGATTCTCTTTCCTATTCACAAATAAACTCCTTTATTTTGAATAATATGAAATTTTATTTCATATCTAAATAAACTCTTTTATTTAAGGAAACATAGATTCATTTTCCTATTCACAAATAAACTCCTTTATTTTAGGAAACATGAAATCTAATTTCAACTCAAATTAGTTATCACGGAATCCAATTCTAACTCTAATTATTTAGCATGAAATCAAATTTTAAAATTAAAATAAACTTTTTTTATTTTAAAAATAAAATAAACTTTTTATTTTAAGATTAAAATAAACTTTTATTTTAATTACAAAATAATGAAGATATATATATATATATATATATATATATATATAATATTAACTAAAGTTGTTGGATCCCTTGTCCACCTTTTTCAAAAGCAACTAAATTCAATATGATTAGTAGCAGCATCCCATGTAACAAGATTCAACATTTTCGAAGATTCAGCATTTGTAACAGGTGAATCATGCATAGCAAGGATTACCGAATCAATGGTTTCACAAATTGATAACGTATATCCCTTTTTTTTAATAAATTTTATACAACAAATTATGCCCAATTAAATTGTTCTAAACACATATCAATATACATATCAAATCAAATTAAAAAATAATTTGCACAAAGGTTTGGCTCTGATACCACTGTTAGGTTTGTAATATTCATGAACGCAATCAAATTGCACAAAATAAGCGGAAACGTGATAAACAAGAGTTTTAAAATTTTATAAACCATATACCCGGATCACCCTTTATGTACAATTATTAATTAAACGAAAATATGAAGAACAAGAATCATACCCTTGAAGATTCGAGCTTCCTCAGGTACAAGTTCACCTCCAATCTTTTTCGCGTTCAACTTGAATCCACTGGGTTTGGTTCCTTCCTTTGATCAACGTTAGCCACCCAAGTGTTTGGCCTCTAGAAGTGATCCACCAAGGAAGAAGAAATATTCAAGAAGAAGGGTGGTTGGCTAAACCCTAGTTTTCTATCTCTATAGAAAAAGAACGTACTCTCCAACTATTGAAATTTCGTATCTTGATATCTGATATAAGACTTACCTTATAAAGATATCATGTAACCCTATTTAATTAAAAATAAGGTATTATTTATTTAACTAAACTCTTTTATTAGGCATAATTAATTAAACTCATTTAACTAATTTTCCTCCTAATCCTATTAGGAATAAATGAGAGTACTTATATTAAATTAATTCCTAAACTCTTTTAGAAATTAAAATATTAATAATTGTAATAATATTAATAAGACTCTCTTATTAATTTATATTTAATATTTCTAAAATATTAAATAATAAATATTAAGCTATTTAATTTATTCTATCACCATAGATTAAATTAAATATACTTAAAATATTATTACGATTATGCCATTAACTTCTTAAATAATTATTTTTCCTTTTATGGTGTGACCCTTTAGGTTCTCCATATTAAACCGGTTGTGAATAAACCAATTAGAACAATTCTAATCTTATTTAAATAAATAAATTAAATAATTAATTTATTTAAATAAATAATATTTATTCTACAATAGGGATAAGCCTCCCTAGCGATCAATGACTTTTCAGATAATATAGATTTCAACATTAATCATAAAAGAACCTTTGAGTAAATACTTACCGTACAATACAATCCTTCCACCATACAATGTCTCAATTAAATATAAGACATGAAATTACTGTCAAGTCTTATTTTATTTAATTATATGTATTTCGACTCTTAAATATACAACTTCAAATAATGTAAATTAGAAAGTCCTTTCTAATTTCATTCTGCCTTGGTCAAGGACAACTGGGTTTTCATTTATCGAATCACATATGACATTTCTCTTCTTTTACTAGAAGCAGTAGATTCTTTATGATCATATATTATCTCCATGTAGAACTTATTATACCCAAGCATACCCTTTGATATACCCTAAGGGTCTTAAGGAATAAGATAAAGTATAACTCATCATACACAAGATACTATGATGATCTCAAGTCCAAGGATCACTTGTATTACTATCACTACAAGAACTTCTATTGATAGGCAAGTAAAACTCCATTAGGTATTCCTTAGTGAGCCACGTTCAATGAACTTATTCTCTAATTAGCACCTACATACTTGCTTTAGTGTCTCCACACAAATGATCATGAGATCAATCATCCTCATCCAATGAGCAAGCAACGTATGTACCAATCTATCCAGATTCACTAATCCAACGATTGGGAACTATTTTAGTTTTAAGCTTTCTAAGAATTTATATCTCATTAGAATGATCATCATCATTATTCTAAAAGCATTGCTTAAAACTATGAGTTTATCACATATTATAAAACAACATCATGTAGATAATTAAAAGCCTTTAATAAATTAATACTTTTTATTAATAAATAAATAAGATTGTTACAAAGTATATGCTTTATCATCAAACATGATTGGCTTGTGTGCAAACTACTTTCAGGAACCACACTTGAGTTGGACTTGACTAACATTGCAACTAAACCACTTTTAACGCCTTGAATTACGGTAGCCATGCCCACGCCAGATGTGTATACTTGAGATGGCGCTACCACACTATGGGGTCGATGAGGTTCTAGAGTAGTAGGCCACGCCTGCTTCTCTTGTATGCTTGATATGGCGCACCCTGCGCTATAGGATCGGCGAATTGGCGCTGTCCGCACTAGAAGGTCAGTAGCTTGGCGAGGTGCTCACGCGCCTCACGCCGTGTCTGTGCGTTAGGTGGCACGGCCCGCGCTATTGGGCCAGTAGCTCGGTGACTCTCTTTTTCTTGCCTTACTTGCGAGCATACCATTATGGAGTCATTATTCTTTGAAAACTAAATATTTGAGCTAGACTATAAACTAAAACATAAAGAATAAATAAGGAAGAAAAGGTTTAGAGCTTGGGTTGCCTCCCAAGTAGCGCTAGTTTTAACGTCGTAAGCCCGACTTTGTCTGGTCAGCACTATCTAATTCCTCTTCAATAATTGAGGAACCCTCCATCCATCGAAAATAATGTAACTTTTGGTAGGTTCCCTTTTGTGATGGCTATCGAATTAAAGTCACCTACCATGCTTTGTTTAAGTAAGTGCCTAATTGAGAATGTTGAATAACTAGGTACTTTTCTGTCCATTGAGTCTATGATTAGATTGGGGCTTTGAGGCTTGGAAAGCACAACGGGCTCTTCTTCTTTTAATTTCTCTTCCTCATCCCAGCATGGTGTATACGAGGCCTCATTATCAGAGAGATCTTTGCCTTGGATGTGACTACAAAGGGGACATGGGTGTGCAAACTTCACTGGATTTTTTAACTCTGGCTGAGAAGGCACTTGGGGTATAATAAATATCAGCTCATATTCTTCTTTTTCCATATCCCTGGTTGTCACTTCAATGTCCACTTCTTTTAGTTCATCTAGTGGCATGTACACTTCCGGCTCTCCATCAGTTTCATCATCCATGTCATAGCACTAATTGTTTGGAGGGCGATTGTTCAAGGCTTCGAACATTTGATCCATCTGGTTCTGCAGATTTTGAATTGATATCTCTTGATTTTGAATTGCCATCTCTTGATTAATCCTGCTCTCCTGATTTGATGCTACGAACTTGGACAATAATTCCTCCAACCCTGAATTATCTGTCTCAGTCTCGGAAGCCATGTATTGAGGACCATTGGTTGAGGTAGTGACGAGTTGTTCCATCCGATTATTAAAATTTTGGGTTAAAAGCTCTTGGCTAATCCTCATCTCCTCTAGGTTTGCTATACCCTTCAATATTACATCCCTCGGATTTGGCTTTTCATCTTGTGGCAATGGAGGTGGACATGAAAATTCCGGTGTGTATGATGGATTTGGAGTGTAGTATTGGTCTTCATAATTTTAGCTGCATGACGAATTCGGGTGATACCCCCAATCTTGGTGATAATTGGCATATGCATAATCGTTGAGGTAGTCACCTCCATATTGTACTGGTCCAAATCTGACGATGCATTGATGACTCAGATGATTGCCAGCACAATAATTACAGACTACTGCGATCTTTCGAATATGTTGGGCTGCAAGAACATCCAACCTCTTCGAAATTGTTTCAATTTGTGCTGACAATGCAAAAAATGCATTGAGTCCATCAATTCTAGTGTCCCTTTGTGAGACCCCAGATTTTATGAATAAATATTTAATTTTCTCAAAATAAATTTTTTAATATTATTGTGTGGATTTGATATAATGTTATAATTGTGGATAGTATTTATAAATTTTGCAAAGTAAGCAAGTGGTTATATAATATTCGATTGGTCGGGGAATATTCGTTTTAACAGGGAATACAGTACGACGGCACAATCATTGGTGGACCCCACAACGGAAGTATTGTCGTAGTTAGAAAACGACAAAATTATCTTTCTATAAAAATAACGGCGGAGGTGTTACCGTTAAAACTGTTGAACTAACCGGTAGTAAAAAGTACAGTAATATGCGTGGTTGCATAGTAGCACACGGTATTGATTATTGATGCTTACGTGAGAAGTAATTCAGTTATACTCAATTATTGCTACAGTAATTGATGCATCATATCTCTCATATTATTGATTCAATTATTGTTACAATATCATCTGCATAATATGTTATATTATTAAATCAATAATTGAGACGTCAAAGTTATTCATATTATTATTTGCAATATTGACAATGTCTAGAAGTTCTGTCAAGGAGAGGTTTGATTACCTCATTGCGCGCCTATAAGGAGAAATCCTTATCGGAAAGCCCCCTCTTTCCTGGGAACGACCTAATTGTTAAATATTATGAGTTATAATATTAATGATGAATAAGTTCATGTTGATTAAAGATGAAATTGATAGTTCCATTGTGTTGGGATTATTAGTGTTAGTAGAAATCGACATTTATTTCGATAATAATTGATGTCTGGAGGTTATATTGTTCAATCGGGTATTCGGGGCACTTTTTGTGCGGAGTACTATTCATGAGTTAATATTCATGATTTACTATTCACGAGTTACTATTTATGTGTTACTATTCACGAGTTACTATTCATGTGTTACTATTCACGAGTTACTATTTATGAGTTACTATTCACGAGTTACTATTTATGAGTTATTATTCACGAGTTACTATTCACGGGGTACTATTCACCCGTAAGATATATTTCTGTTCGGTCCAAATCATTTTTGGGTACAATATTATTCCATGAGGAGATGTGCTAATTTTTCAGACCGTTGGTTAAAGATATAATAGTAAATCAATATGGACCGTTGGTGGAAAGTTATAATAGTAAATCAATATGGATCGCTTGTTTAAAGTTTTAATAGTAAATCAGTATGGACCGTTGCTTTAAGTTTTAATAGTAAATCAATATGGACCGTCAGTTTAAAAGTAAATCAATCTGGACCGTTCATGAATTAGTTACTATTCAGTCTATTCTCTATAAATAGAAGTTCATTCCTTCATTATTTCTTACGAATTCACCAAACTCTAGAGAGAAAACTATAGAGAGAAAGAAGAAAAGTATTACGCTACTTGATACTCCAAAGATTCGGTTTTCTAAGGTAGGGAATATTATTTGTTGTACTCATAAGGGGGGTATTCTTTATTTCGTATTCATGAAGAGAACTTCAGTTATTCCATTCTTTATTATTACATTAGAATAATCAGATATCTGTGGATACCCTATACTTGGTGAAATTCTTACATTATTCCATTTTTTATTATTATGTTGGAATAGCTTTGTTTATCTGCAGTACGCATATACATGGTGAAATTCTTCTAATATTACATTTTTTATTATTACGTCGAAAAATATCACGTGCATGCGTTTTACGCCGGGACTGGTTCCATTATTTATTATTACGTAAGTGGTGCGTCCAATCGCATGCGCATGGTGAATCCTACATTATTCCATTCTTTATTATTACATTGGAATAACTTTTTGTCTATGTGGATTACCACATGCATGGTGAATGATCATGTGTATTCATTCCTTATTAAATTGTGGAAATGATATGTATACGTGGATTACCGCATGGCGGGTGAAAATCCATTTGCAGTTTCATATATTATATTATACTCAATTGGTTAAAGCTTTAGCTTCTATACTCCATGAAATTAGTGGAATATCCTTGATATTTGCGCTTCATCCAATATCTTTTCATGGAAATATTCTTCTGAGCATTCTTGAATTTTACTGCACAAAGCAGTATCATATTGACAATTTGGACGTATTGAGTTCAGGATAAATTAACTTATAAATCTTTAAAATTTATTCTTGAACTTGTTTTATTGAATTGTCATCATCCTCATGATTATATTATGTTGAAAGTCATCTTTGGCTTACGTGCATAGATGGACTGGGTATGATTATGACCAGGGATTATTCGGTATAATCATGACCATAATGTGACGAATGATGTGGTAAAAGTCCTCATTGGCCTATAGTTCATTGGTGAACAGTTGTTGGTATGATTATGACCAGGGATTATTCGGTATACTCATGACCATTGATGATTACATGAATATCATTGGTCGTGGAGCAGGGATGATTCAATTTTATTTATTAAGCCGAGTCTCAGCGATAAAGTTGATGAACAACTTTTTAAATCATAGAAGATAGTAGATTTTATACCTTACTTGACTCTTCTAATGGATTGCTTGATCCGCTGCAGTTAAACTTGTTGTCTATTATATTCTATCAGTTTAACATTGTTGAAGGCTAATGATAATTTATTCTGCATTACCTTAGTCATAATATTTCTTCTTTGGGCTAGTTGAGCTCACCCTTTCTTTCACTTTGTTCTCTTGAGAAAAATGAGAATGTAGGCGGGACTAGTCGGGGAATGCAGTGATGGTCCTAGATGGTGCATTAGTAGTCCTCACTATTCTGTGAAATAGTGTGACAATAAATGTAATGAGGACTCCATTGAGTGTGGATATTGTCTAGATGACAATATTTGTATTAAAACTCACAGCCTGTGTTTTTTCGTATTTTACACGACTGTTGTATAATTAAGTTGTATTTGTAATCTGTACCATGTATCTGGCGACTCAAGATGGGTGATGTATACCTGTTTTGGGGGCGTCACAGTTGGTATCAAAGCTTAGGGATATGATCCCTGGCTGAGATGTAAGACAAGAACTAGGAGGGGAGATACGGGGAATTCCATCGCTAGTATGACCTACCTAAGTTTATTTGGTATTTTAATTGGTCGGTCAGAGTATATGGATAATATGTGACATGTTAATTAACCCTTGTTTTGTGGCAGTATTTGAAAATGGCATCCGAAAATGTTGGGATAAGCAATGAAGCACATGAGACCGTTAAGTCACCAACGATCAATATCCAGGATAATGTGCAACAGGAAGACAATAATCCTCAGGTAAACAATAACACCGATGAAATGATGAACGATGGGATGTTCAGAGGCTTTATGCAATTCATGCAACATCAAGCGAGAAAGTCTCCTGTTCATAATGCAGGTGGAAACAATGGCAACCCACGGTCGGTCACCGCTAAGCAATTCAAGGAGCTGGGACCACCAGAGTTTTTGGGAAAGCCAGAACCAATTAAGGCGGAGACGTGGTTAAAGCAGATCACTAAGATATTTGATGTCTTGGGATGCTCTGAGGAGCAAAAAGGTTCCTTTGCCACCTTTATGTTGCGTGAAGAAGCTTGATTATTGGTGGGAATCAGTAAAGCGACTCCCGATTTAACGCACTCAAGATGTCTTGGGAGAAGTTCCAAGAGTTGTTCAACGACAAGTACTTTCCCGAAAGTATTCGTCACATGAAGGAGATGGAGTTTATCAAGTTGGAACAAAATAATATGACTGTGTCGCAGTACGAGGCTATGTTTGCCGAGTTATCCCTATTTTCATCCCATTTGGTCGATAATGAGGAGCGAATGACGCGAATGTTTCTAAGAGGTTTGAAACCCGATATACGTCAATACCTCATTTGTCACAAACTTTGTTTATATTTAGATGTTGTGAATAGGGCTCAGTTATTGGAGCGCGATAATGATTCAGCACAACCAAAAGGTAATGACCAACAACACGATAATAATCATACCGGTGGCAACGGCCATCGGAACAATGATAACCATCGTGGGGGAAATTATCACGCCAAGAATGGTAACCACTTCGGTGGTAATCATGGCCAAGATAATAGAAGTGGAAATTTCAAAGAGAAGGTTCAATAATGATGGAAGATAACAAACACCAAAGACTGTTAAGGAAGGAGAACGGCCATGCTTCATCGTATGCTTCAAATGCTGGAAGGAGGGACATATCAGTCCAAACTGCGTGATGCAGTCCAAAACATGTTCCAATTGTGCACCAAAGTCAAGTCCAGCTGGGATAGTGATGCCAAAGGGTGTCCCAGACAAGCCAAAGCCGGTAGTTTAAGAGAGAGCATTTTTTTTGACGAGGAACCTGAATAAAATTATCACGTAAGTTAATCATAAACTCTTGCGAAGTCTATACCGTGTTAGATACCAGTTTTACGCACTCTTTTATTTCACCTAGTTGTGTTCAATGTTTGAATTTAACTCCAGAGAAGTTAGATTTTGATTTATCTGTTGAAACTCAGTTGGGAGAAACCTTCGTTACATCTACTATTTATAAATCTTGTTTAATTCAAATCGACACTTTCACGTTACCTGTCGATCTTATCTCTTTGAAAATACTTGCATTTGATGTGATATTAGGAAACGATTGGTTAACTACTCATCATGCTTTTCGTAAGGTTGTTAGAGCTTTCATATTCCTAACCAACCTGTTATGCGAATCCAAGCAACCAAACCACTAAAGTCAATCATTGTCCTATCAAGCCATAAGTAAAGAGCCCCAGTCCTTTCATTGTTGACTTCCCTGTGTGAAATGTACCGAAGCCAGACTTTCTGTAGGCGACGTCGTGAATTACAATGGCAAGTTGATAGGTATCAATGTGACGTACTATCCCAGTCTTGGATGAGGGTCACAGTTTTGAATGATATTTCTATTTTTAATAAATTTCTTGACGTATTCTTGAAGACTTCTTAGCCTACCCCTAGAGCGTGAAATCGAAATTTGTATTGACCCTAGTACAAAACCCATTTCTAAAACCCTCAAATATTTTCTTCACCTAAAACGAACGTAACAATGGCCAAAGACGTTGGCTTGAGCTGTGGAAGATTACGATAGTACCATTCAATATCATCGTGGTAGAGCGAACGTGGTAGCTGACGCGTTGAGTAGAAGATCGTATGCGTTTTCAATCTTTTGATATATGGCTGATCTCCTAACTCATTATACATAAAGAGTTATGGATTTTACAAAATCAAGTAATACACTAATTTTCTAAAATTTCCAAATTTTGTTCTTCTTTTGATTTCTAGATTTTTCTCATTTGATTCATGCACAGTGAATTTAGTGTAAAAATATCACCATTATTATATTATTTTATAACCACATTATACATTTATAATGTAATATAATAATATATTTGAATAAATTATTTTATCAGAAAAGATAAAATATCAATTTTCAACAATTGTCACTTTTCTAAAAATTCCTCCATTTATATCCCCATTAAAATAAATATTTCCTTATCATATAAATCAATAATTAATTATTCACAAATAATATTACAGAATCAAACTTATGACAACCAGGTCGTTCCCAGGAAAGAGGGGGCTTCAGATAAGGATTTCTCCTTCTTGACGCCATGAATTAGGTGACCAAACCCCTTTCCTGAAGTAACTTCCTTAGACATTGCCAATAATGCTATCTAATAATATTATTCAAATAATATGAATTATTGATCTGATAATGGAAAATACTATGCAGTGACAATTATTGAAACAACAATAATATAAAATATCAACGTAGCAATTATTGAATCAATAAAAGAAAATATTGAACAGTAATTACTGTAACAATTATTGAGTAGTGTATTTTTACGTAAGAATCAATAATTCAAAAAATCATGCAATACCGGTAAAGCTCTTTGTGCAACCACGCGTATTCATCGTATTTTAACCAATTTAGGGTATTCCAATAGTGTTAACAATAACAACTACGCCGTTATTTTTAGAAAACTCATTCTTGTCGTTTTCTTCATCCGACAATTATTCTGTTATGGGGCCCACAAATAGCTGCACCATCGTACTAATATTCCCTGACAACAAGAATATTCCACGACCAAACGAAATTCCCCGACAATAATGAATATTTTATACCCACTTGCTTATTTTGCAAATTTGCACATTTCACCCATAACTTTATACTTTTATCAATTTAACTATTTACTAAATAGAAAAATCGAATACTTTTATTTCATAAAATTCGGGGTCTTACAATCTCCCCTCCTTATGAAATTTCATCCCTGAAATTTACGTACCTGGTATTTCAAAGAGTTGAGAATACATTTCTTTCATTTTAGATTCCATCTTTCATGTCATCATGATTTCTTCATTGCTCATTCTAGAATACAGCTTCAAAACAACGGTTAATTGACTTATCACAATTTGTCAACTTAAGTAAGAAAATTCGCTTAGGTATGACACACACTAGCGAAGGATATTACTCATCTCTCCCTTCCTAGTTCTATTCCTTGATCTCTGCCAGAGACCATATCCCTAAGCCATGATACCAAATGTGACGCCCCCAAAATAAGTATACATCACCCAACCCATTCTAAGTCGCCAAATACATGGTACAGAATCAAATACAATTTCATTAATATAATTGTCGTGCAAAATACGACAACACATATGTTGTGAGTTTTGATACAATTATATATCAACTATGTCTCTCATCCCAACCTTGGATAGCACGTCACAATGACATCTTACATAAAGGTACAATTAATAACTGTTTTAGAAATTAAAATCTTTGGAAAATGTTCAAGGAAACCTTCGTACATGGGAGGCCATGCATCTAAGTTATAATAAATATCATATGACTAGAGAATTATCCTTGGTTGACCCAATAGACCCCAAAGAAAAACGAGAAGATTGTTATCATGTTCTTTCCAATGGTGAGTCTTCTCTTGACATATAATTATCTCCATTGTCTCCAATTGAGAATTATATTTCAACCAAACTCCAAGATTATATAGGTAGTGCTCATAGATATACTCAGTAAGTGGATGTGCACAACCTTGTCTTATGATAACACGAAGTCGTAGGTCATTAGACATCTTGTATGATAGTGGCAAAACACCCTTCCAACGTTGGGTTCGCCTCCCCCTATTTGATTCATCAAATATAACTACTAAATGATGTATAAAATACAACACACTATTCTAAAGGTCTCAATTAAATTATTTCCATACTTTTAGGGAGAACCTCCACAGCTAGAGACCACCGTTTTATTCCTATGTTACCGCCGCTCGGCCCAGCTACACTCTTATTACCTGAAAGGAATTGTGAAGCATAAGGGTGAGCACAACTAGCCCAGTAAAGAATATCATAACTAAAGATAATTAAATTATCAATAGCCTTCGTCAGTAATGAATCAGAGATTTAGAACATATGGTAGATGATAAAACTTTTCAACCATGGTTGCATCAGAACGAACAATCCATTAGAAGAGTCAAATAGACCATAAAGTCTATTATCTTCTCCATGTTAAAAGTCCACCAACAATATTTTATCCCTGTAACATAAATCAACAGTTCATGTCCACAATTATGTGAATAACTCATAATCATAATTGTGGTTCTAAATTTCTATTCGCACCTAGGACGAAGATATTTTTCATCACCTGTCTTCAACTGAAACATCAAAGATCATGGTTATACCAAATCACAGTTCCTATTCATAATCATACTAATAAATTTATCTTTGCACTACGGGCCAAAGATATTCATCAACAGTTCATCTTTGCTCTACAAGCCAAAGATATTCAACAACAGGTCATCTTTGCACTACGACCAAAGATATTCATAATAAATAGCCATTTTATCAGAAGAACTTTATGTCCATTCCATAGGAAATTGAATTCTCTACAACTTTATAAAAGAAAGTTTTTCCAAATTCCAAACGAAAAATGACCGAAAACCATATACGGACAATTTTCAACACATCTTAAAATTCATAAAAAAAAAATCATACATTAATCTTTAACGGTTCAAAATTTGTGGACATATACTCAATTTATATATGTATAACATATCCAAAAATCACAACGATCCACAGGTCGGATAAAAATCATAACTCACGCAATAGAGCTTTAAGAACATTGATTTGTTTTTCGGACTATAAGTCCCTCGTACCAGTTTCACTCAAACAGTCACCACAAAAAATTCACAATGAATTTTTGGGTGATTCAGATTTATGCGCTTAACTTACCTCCAGGGCTTTCTTTTGATATATGGCTCATCTCCTAACTCATTATACACAAAGAGTTATGGATTTTACAAAATCAAGTAATAAACTAATTTTCTAAAAATTTCCAAATTTTGTTCTTCTTTTGATTTTTAGATTCTCTCATTTGATTCATGCACCGTGAATTTAGTGTAAAAATATCACCATTATTATATTATTATATAACCACATTATACATTTATAATGTAATATAATAATATATTTGAATAAATTATTTTATTAGAAAAGATAAAATATCAATTTTCAACAATTGTCACTTTTCTAAAAATTCCTCCATTTATATCCCCATTAAAATAAATATTTCCTTATGTGACAACCCCAAAATAGGTCCATTCCATCCAACCCATTCTGAGTCGCCAAATACATGGTACAGAAAACAACTACAACTTTATTATAACAATTGTCGTGCAAAATACAACAACACATATACTGTGAGTTTGGATACAAATATATACCAAATGTGACACATGTCCCAACCGTGGACAACACCTCTCACAAAGTGACACCTTACATAAAGGTATAGTCAAAAACCTGTTTTTAGAAACTAAAATCTTTGGGAAGTGCTCAAGGAAACCTTCGTACATGGGAGGCCATGCTTCTAGGTTATGATAGATATCATATGGCCACAAAATTATCCTTGGTTGACCCAATAGACCCCAAAGAAAAACAAGAAGAGTACTATCATATTCTTCCCAATGGTGAGTCTTTCTTGATTTATCATTATCTCCACTGTCTCAAATTTAGAATTATACTTCAAACAAACACCAAGATTATATAGGTAGTGCTCGTAAATATACTCAGCAAGTGGATGAGCACAACCCTGTCTTATGATGACACGAGGGTGTATGTCATTAGACATCTTGTATGATAGTGGCAAAACACCCTTCCAACGTTGGGTTCGCCTCATCCTAATTGATTCACCAAATCTAACTACTAAATGATGACCACCGTTCTATTCCCTCATACCCCAGCTCAATCTTGCTACACTCTTATTACACGAAAAGGAATTGTGAAGCAAAAGGGTGAGCACAACTAGCCGATAGAAAGAATATCATGACTAAAGATAATTAAATTATCAATAGCCTTCATCGATAATAAATCGATTTAGAACATATGGTAGATGATAAAACTTTTCAACCATAGTTGCAACGGAACGAGCAATCCATTAGAAGAGTCAAATAGACCATTGTTAAAAGTCCACTAACAATGTTTTATCCTTGTAACATCAATCAACAATTCCTATCCACAATCACATGTATAACTCATAATCGTAATTTTAGTTCTAAATTCCTTTTCTCATCCAGGACAAGGATAATTTTCATCACCTGAAACATCAAAGATCATGGTTATACCAAATCACAGTTCATGTTCATAATCATACTAATAAATTTATCTTTGCACTACGGGCCAAAGATATTCATCAACAAGTCATCTTTGCACTACAGGCCAAAGATATTCAACAATAGGTCATCTTTGCGTTACGAGCCAAAGATATTCAACAATAATTCATCTTTGAACTACGGGCCAAAGATATTCACATCTCAAAGAAATATATAATCATTTCAAAATCTATATAAACCATAATTATAACCATGTTGATCAATTCACCTTTGCACTTAAGCTAAAAATATTCAATTGTAAATTCAATGGTCATGATCATACTAGTCACAATTCATCTTTTCACTACTGGCCAAAGAGAACCCATAGTCATGATCATACCAATAATCTACACATCTTTACACTCAAGTCAAAGAGAAATTTTTTCACCAGGATTATAAAAATGTTAGATATAATAATAAAAATAATATCATCAAAACATGGATTTAATTTCAAGAGTAAGATTCATAAATCAACGATAATTTGGTTAGAAAAAGAAACCAATTTTTTTTATCGTGAATAATACCCGTGAATAGTAACTCATGAATAGTAACTCGTGAATAGTGACTCATGAATAGTAACTCATGAATAGTAACTCGTGAATAGTACTCCGTATTCATACATAGTATCGTATACGTAAATAATGTCATATACGTAAATAGTGTCGTATACGTGAATAGTAACCCCGACTCAAAAAGGTAGAAATTCCACAATAAGATTCATACCAATATGTCAGTATAATGATATTGAAAGAATAACATCATTATTAAGAATATAACATCCCTTAATATCCCTTACTATCCCTTACCTCAAAAGAGCAGCACTTCTGACTGGATATTGGATATGACGCTAAAGCAAACTTGCACTGAAGAATAGCAACTCACCAAGTATCTAAATACTCACAAAATACACTCGATAATCTAGAGAGAGAAAGAGAGAAAACTTGTTTCTGGTGTGATTTTCAATTCTAACTTAGCCTCTATTTATAGGAAAATGTTAGAACAAAAGCGGACTTAACTTTTGCAACTTTGATGGCTTTACCTGCTACTATTCCCACCCACCACATTTAAAAATTCAATTAAGCACATTTCTCACCAACCAAAAGTGGGGCCCACCAATTCTAGAATTTTCCACCAAAATCATTTATAACCTAATTTTCGAATCACTCACCTCTTAAAATTCATAACAAATTATACGCTCATTTTTAACGGTTCAAAATTTGTGGACATATACTCAACTTATATATGTATAACATATCCAAAAATTACAACGATCCAACGGTCGAATTAAATATTATAACTCACACAATAAAGTTGTAATAACACCGATTTGATGTTTTAATACCTCCAATCCAACAAAATACTGATAAAACACCTCAACATTAACTCCTTCATTTATAACCACATAAATAAACCCATCATTTATATCCACATCAAATAAATATTTCCTTATCATATAAATAAATAATTAATTATTCATAAATAATATTATAGAATCACAATTATAACAACCAGGCCGTTCCCAGGAAAGAGGGGGCTTTTCGATAAGGATTTCTCCTTACTGGCGCGCAATTAGGTGACCAAACCTCTCCTTGAAAGAACTTTCTAGACATTGCCAATAATACTATCTAATAATGTTATTTCAAATAATATGAATTATTGATCTGATAATGGAAAATACTGTGTAGTGATAATTACTGAAACAACAATAATATAAAATATCAACGCAGCAATTATTGAATCAATAAAATAAAATATTGAACAGTAATTACTGTAACAATTATTGAGTAGTGCTTTCTTACGTAAGGATCAATAATTCAACAATATTGTGCAATACCGTGTGCTACTATGCAACCACGCGTATTACTGTATTCTAACCACCGGGTATTCCAACAGTGTTAACGGTAACAACTACGCCGTTATTCAATTTTTTCGTTTTCTTTTTTAAATAGTTATCCGTTATGGGGCCCACAAATAGTTCTTGTTTGTCGCATTTAATATTCCCAAGCGAAAGAATATTCCACGACCAAACGAATATTCCCAACAATAATGAATACTTTATAACCACTTGAGTATTTTGAAAAAAAAATTCATATATCACCCTTAACTTTAACTTTTATCAATTTAACCATTTACTGAATAGAAAAATTGAATACTTTTATTTCATAAAATTCGGGGTCTTACACTTTATCATATAAATCAATAATTAATTATTCACAAATAATATTACAGAATCACACTTATGACAACCAGGTCGTTCCCAGGAAAGAGGGGGCTTTCCGATAAGGATTTCTCCTTCTTGGGCGCCATGATTAGGTGACCAAACCCATTTTCTGAATGTAACTTCCTTAGACATTGCCAATAATGCTATCTAATAATATTATTCAAATAATATGAATTATTGATCTGATAATGGGAAATACTGTGTAGTGATAATTATTGAAACAACAATAATATAAAATATCAACGTAGCGATTATTGAATCAATAAAATAAAATCTTGAACAGTAATTACTGTAACAATTATTGAGTAGTGTCTTCTTATGTAAGAATCAATAATTCAAAAAAAATATTGTGCAATATTATGTGCTAATGTGCAACCACGCGTATTACTATATTTTAACCACCGGGTATTCCAACAGTGTTAACGGTAACAACTACGCCGTTATTTTTAGAAAATTCATTCTTGTCATTTTCTTCATCCGACAGTTATTCTGTTATGGGACCCACAAATGGCTGCGCCGTCGTACGAATATTCCCCGACAACAAGAATATTCCACCACCAAACGAATATTTCCCGACAACAATGAATATTTTATAACCACTTGCTTATTTTGTAAAATTTGCACATTTCACCCATAACTTTAAACTTTTATCAATTCAACTATTTACTAAATGGAAAAATTGAATACATTTATTTCATAAAATTCGGGATCTTATAACAATCCTCACAATAGAACATAACAATTGATAACGAAGCATATTAAAATAAACTACACAATAAGATCCATTGTAATCTCATACAAAGAATCAGTTCAATGAATTAAAACTAAGAATCCACACTTGAATACACATTAAAAGACAAAACTAAGAGTAGAGTAAAGAATAAATCTGTTGTCAGCAAATCTCCATCTTCCTCAAGCTCATGCTCTTGATTTTCAATGGTCTCTAAGTTGCTTCAATCTCCCAATCTCATAAGAACTAGGGTTTTGCTCATAATCTACTCTAATCTAATCTAATGGAATCCTCAAAAACTAATAAGAACTAGGGTTTTGCTCTTAATCTACTCTACTCTAATCTAATGGAATCCTCCAAAACTAGCCTCCCAATCCAAGTTAGAATCAACTATTTATAGTTCTAATGGATATCCTAGTAAGTTAGGAAACTAAGAATCCTATTCTAGCTCAATTTGGACATCAAATAACCCAATTTAACTCTCCCCCCCAAATTCGGCGACGCACCCACGTTGTTCCTAGGCCATTTTGGGCCTTTTCCAGCCATCATTGTAGCGAGAGATTACGGTGGCTCGGCGCCCACCAAGCTTTTACAACATGGCTTCAAGCGCTACTATATTTTCTCTCATGACATCCTCTGGTAAACCAGGCATAACGTTTGATACGCTACGAGTTACCGAGCTTGCCACCTATCAAATCGAAGATATCGACGAGATCTAAAACTTTTATTCTTTGAGAAATGACAGATTCTGGCTAAATCAATATCGAAATCGGGCTTGAAATAGATGTTATGTAAATGACAAGCATGACAACTCTTAACTTTGATCTTCGTTGATAAAAAGTTCATAACTCTCACATCTGAACTCCGATTGGGACGATTCAAGATGTTCCAGAAAGCTAAGAAGTATATCTACAATAAAATCCAAGTTCCATGCCAAGAACATGCATCCAACTTGGTGTTACAAGCCCATCAATCTTCCCTTCTTGCATTTGCTTGCATATTTTTGTCCAAAAGATGTTTGAATTGCTTTTCCTTGCTTCCTCATGCCAATGTTGTGTCATAGCCTACAAAATTGTTAGGTTTGTAATATTCATGAACGCAATCAAATTTCATAAAATAAGCAAAAATGTGGAAAATCAAAGTTTTAAAATTTTACAAACCATATACCCAAATCATCCTTTATGCACAATTATTAATTAAATGAAAAAGAAAGAACAAGAATCATACCCTTGAAGATTCGAGCTTCCTCAGGTACAAGTTCATCTCCAATCTTTTTCGCGTTCAACTTGAATCCACCGGGTTTGGTTCCTTCTTTTGATCAACGTTAGCCACCCAAGTGTTTGGCCTCTAGAGGTGATCCACCAAGGAAGAAGAAAGATTCAAGAAGATGGGTATTTGGCTAAACCCTAGTTTTCTATCTCTCATAGAAAAAAAGCATACTCTCCCAACCATTGGAATTACGTATATTGATATTTGATATAAGACTCCCCTTATAAAGATATCAGGTAACCCTATTTAATTAAAAATAAGGTATTATTTTAATTAAATTCTTTTAATTAAATGGGCTCCCTAATCTTATTAGGGATAATTAATTAAACTCTAACTAATTTTCTCTCTAATCCTATTAGGAATAAATGAGAGTACTTATATTAAAGTAATTCCTAAACTCTTTTAGAAATTAAAATAATAATACTTGTAATAATATTAATAAGACTCCTCTTATTAATTTATATTTACTATTTCTAAAATATTAAATAATAAATATTAAGCTATTTAATTTATTCTATCACTATAGATTAAATTAAATACACTTAACATAGTATTACGATTATGCCATTAACTTCTTAAATAATTATTCTTCCTTTTATGGTGTTACCCTTTAGGTTCTCCATATTAAACCGATTGTGAATAAATCAATTAGAACAATTCTAATATTATTTAAATAAATAAATTAAACGATTACTTTATTTAAATAAATAATATTTATTCTACAATAGGGATAAGCCTCCATAGCGATCAACGACTTTTCAGATAATATAGATTTCAACATTAATCATAAAAGAACCTTTGAGTGTACAATTCAATCTTTCCACCATAAAATGTCCCAATTAAATATAAGACATAGAATTACTGTCAAGTCTTATTTTATTTAATTATATGTTTTTCAATTCTTAAATGCACAACACCAAAAAATGCAAATTAGAAACTCCTTTCTAATTTTATTCTGCCTTGGCCAAGGACTACTGGGTTGTCATTTATCAAATCACATTGGACATTTCTCTTCTTTTACTAGAAGCGGTAGATTCTTTATTGATCATACATTATCTCCATGTACAACTTATTATACCCAAGCATACCCTTTGATATACCCTAAGGGTCTTAAGGAATAAGTCAAAGTATAACTCATCATACACAAGATAATATGATGATCTCAAGTCCAAGGATCACTTGTACTACTATAAATATAGGAATTCTTATTGACAGGCAAGTAAAACTCCATTAGGTATTCCTTAGCAAGCCACGTTCAGTGAACTTATTCTCTAATAAGCACCTATATACTCGCTTTAGTGTCTCCACACAGAAGATCATGAGACCAATCATCCTCATCCAATGAGCAAGCAACGTATGTACCAATCTATCTGGATTCACTAATCCCCAATTTAGTAATCCTACGATTGGGAACTATTTTAGTTTTAAGCTTTCTAAGAATTTAGATCTCATTAGAATAATCATCATCATTATTTGAAAAGCATTGTTTAAAACTATGGGTTTATCACATATTATAAAACAGCATTATGTAGATAATTAAAAGCCTTTAATAAATTAATACTTTTTATTAATAAATGAATAAGATTGTTACAAAGTATATGTTTTATCATCAAACATGATTGGCTTGTGTGTATACTACTTTCAATCTCCCACTTGCACTAAAACTAATCGTCATGGTATCTTATACCCTTCTTCTCTAAGTGACGATTATCATGCTGTTAGATAAGCTTCAATATAGGGATATATAATGTTGTTCTTGAGAATCCACTATCTCTATAGTGATTTCCCTCTTTCAATGATTCCTATAATCAAATGAAAGTGTTGCAACACATGTTTAGATCCAAGATGAGACTTAGGAACTATTCCTAGTTCTGTAATGAACTTTTCATCCAAACAATCAACTTGCAGATTCATTTATAGCTATATATTTTGTCTTTATCACTAAACTAGCAACTCTTTGCTGTTTGAAACCTTTCTAATTCACTGCACCACCGTTCAAGGTAACACTTTACCTTAAAGTGGATTTACTGTTGTCTTGGTCTATTTGAAAAAACTTGAGTCTGTTAAGCCCTCTAGTTTTTAATTTAGACCCACCATGAATATGATCACATCCTTAGTGTCAGTTCAGTACTTTAAGATGTTTTTCACTGACTCATAGTGAGCTTCTCCAGAATATGACTGATCGACATCAGGTCTCGTACATTTCATTGCATACATGATAGTCACTCATGCGATCTCTCTTTTCAGGGGTCTATGGGGACTATTAAGAGAGAGACACTCCATGGCTCATCAACATTAGAAATTTCTTGGAGTTTTCCATGCTAAACGACTTTAGCATCAAATGAATATACGTTCCTTGGGTTAAGTTGAGCATCCTCTTGAATCTATCTATATAGATTTGTATCCCCAATTATGATACTCTTCCCAAATCATTCATGGAGGAATGATTAGATAACTTTATCTTTACTGATTGTAGCATTGGTATGTTATTCCTTATCCGTAGAATATCAACATATAATACTAGGAATATCACGACACTCCCACTAGGTTCATTCTTGTTTTTGATAAAATCAAACTCTTTTGATTGTCTCATCAAAATGAATATTCCATATTTAAGAAGCTTGCTTCAATCCATTTCTTTGAATGTCTACAACTCTTACCTCATCGTATATAACTGGATCATCATCTTCTATGATGTGTACCTCATCATCATCATCTATGATGAATCCATACCTCCTAGGTATCTTTGGTACTTTTCAAGATTTACGATTCAGTTGTGGTACAATGGGTCTATCTACAAGTTTCTCTTATTTGACTTATAGTGATTTGTGGTTGTTAAACTCTTCAAGATCTATTATTCTCCCACTAGCCCCTTCAATGATAAACATCTTTATCTTAGAAGGTAGCATGTTTTGCAACAAACA
Organism: Panax ginseng; assembly: GCA_020205605.1. Taxonomy (NCBI): domain Eukaryota; kingdom Viridiplantae; phylum Streptophyta; class Magnoliopsida; order Apiales; family Araliaceae; genus Panax; species Panax ginseng. Next base: position 67,874,303 of record CM035136.1, read on the forward strand.
CTTTTTGCTAAGTAGGATTATAGAATATATACCCTAAACTTACTTTAGCATGTCTCACAAATCTGTACTTGTCAAATCTTGTACCAAGCTTATCCTTTGAAACTTTTTCACATAAGTTGGACAACCCCTTATCTTAACATACTTAAGATTAGAAATCCTCCATGTCCATAACTTTTATGGAGTCTTGGGGCTAGATTTTGAGGTTACCTTCTTCGTAGATATGCAGTCATTTCTAGGGCATTATCCTAGAAGGATACTGGAATGTTGGTAAAATCATTATGGACCGCACCATGTCCAACAAGGTACGATTTTTCATTTTAGATACATCAATCAATTATTGTGTATCGGGAGGCGTCCATTATGAGAAAACCATTTGAGATGATCTAGAAACTTATTACACAAGTATTTATTCGTTGATCTAATCATAGAATCTTAATACTTTGCCAATTTGTTTCACTTCTGAATTCTTTGAACATTTCAAATAATTCACACTTGTATTTCAGCAAATACACACATTCAACTCTTTGAATGATTATCACCTTTTCTTATACTAGTTTGTTCAATTTACAAAATAATTTTTCACGTAAGTCAAGTATACAAAATTCATTAAGCAATATTCCAATTCTATACAAAATATTATTATTATAAATAGAACAACAATTGTTCTTTAATATAATACCAAAGATTTCATTGTCCAACAACAAAATGGAAATAATGTTTTTTACGAGAATTGGAATACAATAACAACTTATTGACTTAATAGATTTGCCCGTAGGCAATGCTAAACTATAAGTTTCTATAGCTAGTGTAGCAACCTTTGCTTCATTTCCCACACATAAGATTACCTATCTTTGTTTAGCTTTCTACTTGTGCTTGGTCCCTTCATAAATCTATATTTATGATAACCAAAGTCGGTATCCAATACCCAAGTATAATCTTGACTTATAGTGAACTTCTCCAGAATATGACTGATCGACATCAGGTCTCGTACATTTCAATGCATACATGATAGTCACTCATGCGATCTCTCTTTTCAGGGGTCTATGGGGACTATTAAGAGAGATACACTCCATGGCTCATCAACATTAGAAATTTCTTGGAGTTTTCCATGCTAAACGACTTTAGCATCAAATGAATATACGTTCCTTGGGTTAAGTTGAGCATCCTCTTGAATCTATCTATATAGATTTGTATCCCCAATTATGATACTCTTCCCAAATCATTCATGGAGGAATGTTTAGATAACTTTATCTTTACTGATTGTAGCATTGGTATGTTATTCCTTATCCGTAGAATATCAACATATAATACTAGGAATATCACGACACTCCCACTGACCCTTTTGTACACACAAGGTTCATTCTTGTTTTTGATAAAATCAAACTCTTTTGATTGTCTCATCAAAACGAATATTCCATATTTGAGAAGCTTGCTTCAATCCATTTCTTTGAATGTCTACAACTCTTACCTCATCGTATGTAACTGGATCATCATCTTCTATGATGTGTACCTCATCATCATCATCTATGATGAATCCATACCTCCTAGGTATCTTTGGTACTTTTCAAGATTTACTGATTGGTTTGTGGTAATGATGGGTCTATCTACAGGTTTCTCTTATTTGACTTATAGTGATTTGTGGTTCTTGAACTCTTCAAGATCTATTATTCTCCCACTAGCCCCTTCAATGATAAACATCATTATCTTAGAAGGTAGCATGTTTCGCAACAAACACTTTTTGCTAAGTAGGATTATAGAATATATACCCTAAACTTACTTTAGGATGTCTCACAAATCTGTACTTGTCAAATCTTGTACCAAGCTTATCCTTTGAAACTTTTTCACATAAGTTAGACAACCCCTTATCTTAACATACTTAAGATTAGAAATCCTCCATGTCCATAACTTTTATGGAGTCTTGGGCCTGGATTTTGAGGTTACCTTCTTCGTAGATATGCAGTCATTTCTAGGGCATTATCCTAGAAGGATACTGGAATGTTGGTAAAATCATTATGGACCGCACCATGTCCAACAAGGTACGATTTTGCATTTTAGATACATCAATCAATTATTGCGTATCGGGAGGCGTCCATTATGAGAAAACCATTTGAGATGATCTAGAAACTTATTGCACAAGTATTTATTCGTTGATCTAATCATAGAATCTTAATACTTTGCCAATTTGTTTCACTTCTGAATTCTTTGAACATTTCAAATAATTCACACTTGTATTTCAGCAAATACACACATTCAACTCTTTGAATGATCATCACATTTTCTTATACTAGTTTGTTCAATTTACAAAATAATTTTTCACGTAAGTCAAGTATACAAAATTCATTAAGTAATATTCCAGTTCTATACAAAACATTATTATTATAAATAGAACAACAATTGTTCTTTAATATAATACCAAAGATTTCATTGTCCAACAACAAAATGGAAATAATGTTTTTTACGAGAACTGGAATACAATAACAACTTATTGACTTAATAGATTTGCCCGTAGGCAATGCTAAACTATAAGTTTCTATGGCTAATGCAGCAACCTTTGCTTCATTTCCCACACATAAGATTACTTATCTTTGTTTAGCTTTCTACTTCTGCTTGGTCCCTTCATAAATCTATATTTATGATAACCAAAGTCGGTATCCAATACCCAAGTAGAATGTTGACTTAAAGAAAATTTTATTTTAAATCATGAACAGATTTGTATTTGTAACCGAAACTTCACTAAGCTTCTTTTGGTTAGCCTCTGCAAGATGCTTCTTGCAGTTTCTTTTCCAGTGTCCTGGCTTATTGTAGTAGAAGTAAACTCCTTTGCTATCTGTATCAATTTTATTCTTATTATCCTTTATTTTTGCCTTTTTTTTTATATACCTTCTTTGAATCGTTATTCTTTTTAGAAGATCCTTTGTCCCCTACTAGTAAGACTTGGTCTTTCTTGGTTGGAAAGTGACTCTCAACATTTTTCAACATGTTAAGCAAATCAGCGAGGCTGATATCTAGCTTGTTTATATGAAAAATTCACAACAATTGTGAAAGGAGTCCGGGAGTGACTGCAAGATCAAATCTTGTCTCAACTCTCCATCCATGACAAAATATGTTGTCCTAATTGTTCAATCAAATTAATCATGTTTAGGACATGTGTCTATACTGTAGTGTCATTGGTCATTCTAGATCGGAAGAGCTCCTTAGATTTATAATATCTATTAGTCCTACTTTCCTCACCATCAACTACTTGATGTGCAGGAGTATAGTAGGAGCATCCATAGTTTCATGCAGACGCTGAAGTTCGTTACTCATGGATGCGAGCATGATGCATTGAGCCAACTGTGCATCATCTTGCCATTTTCTAAAAGTAGCAATCTCTTCCTCGGGGCATTATGCGCAACCATTGCGAGGATAGTATTAAGGACATAAGATATCTTTTCAGCCATGAGAACTATTCTCAATTTCCTTAACCAATCCGAGTAATTCAGTCCGGTTAATTAACAACTAATATGTTTCACAGTGATAGTAATTTAGACATTGTAAAATTCTTTAAATGAATTTTTAATTAACAACATTTTAACATACATTTTTTTATTAATTACCAAAATAAATTAGGTCTTGTTTTAAATTGGTGTCTCCCACTATTTTCTTCAAACTATATTACCCTCAATATATATAGTTCGGCAATATCTAATTAAAGACATGCTAGTGAGAATAAGGATCACATTTCAAATGTATATAGCCTTGTGTGTGCACAACAAACTATATATAAATAAATAGGTAGACAACTCTTGTCAATTACATGAACTATGAAACTCCAAGTATTTTGCCTCTTAGATCATAATGGTCAAGTGTGTGCACATCCGAACTAAAATGATCTAAGTTAAGTCATACATAGCACTTCCATATATTCGAAAGAAAAACACTGTCCTTGTGTGTGCACAACAAAACAGCATTGTTCAGTCTATTTATAAGCATTAAATGTGATAAAATAACATCTTAAATATTTAATACTTGCCTTGTGTGTGCACAACAAACTCATATTAAATATTTAATACTCTATTGTTTTACCATGCTAGAAGGCGATGTTCGATATTCCAAATATCTTTGAATGTTACAACTTAATATAAAAAATTTGAGGGGTTTGTTATTAATTTGTCTGATCTTGTTAAGCCCGCATGCACATATATATATAATACGCGTCATATTAATTAACATGCGAAGCATGTTTGTATAATATATAATATATATAGTATAAGCATGCACATATAGAATATTATATTCTACCTGGATTGATTATGGACTTTTATTCTAGTTTGGTTCACTAGAGCCACCAAGTGAACCAAAATGTCAAACCCTAGAGGTGCAAAAATTAATATTTAAATATAACTATTACATTTAAACCCGAGTTCCATTACAAATGGGTCTTCAAGCGCTCCTTGTTCCTTGATCTCCAATTCTTCAAAATTAATTCTAACTATTCCTATTACAAAACTATTTAAAATAAATAGAAACCTTGATCAGTAGTCAAGGAGAAGTACATAGGAGGGAGATAAAATTTATATTAAGAAAAATTAGAGAAGACGAGGTACGCAAACCCCATTTAATAAAACTCATACATTCATGCATCCAACTAAAATAAAATCCAATCACATTGGTCAATAGTCCATAATCAACAAATAATAAACATTCAATATATATTGATATCATTTAATGGGCAAATTTAGTTAGTATAAAATCTAATTTTGAATCAAAATAAACTCATTTATTTTAATCCAAATTTAAATCAAAATAAAACTATTTTATTTTAATTTATACAATTTTGAATAAAATAAAATATTTTATTTTAATCAAATTCTTTAATCAAAATAAACTCATTTATTTTAATTAATTATGGTATCCAAGTCCAAGTAAAATAAAACTTTTATTAAATGAAACACAAATTCTTTTTCCTATTCACAAATAAACTCTTTTATTTTGAATAATATGAAATCTTATTCCATATCTAAATAAACTCCTTTATTTAAGGAAACATGGATTCACTCTCCTATTCACAAATAAACTCCTTTATTTTAGGAAACATGGAATCCAATTTCAACTCCAATTAGTTATCATGGAATCCAATTCCAACTCTAATTAGTTAGCATGAAATCCAATTTTAAAATTAAAATAAACTCTTTTATTTTAATATTAAAATAAACCTTTTATTTTAAGATTAAAATAAACTTTTTATTTTAATAATAAAATAATTAAGAATATTATTTATATTATATATATATATATATATATATATATATAATATATATAATATAATAATAATAACCATACGGTTTTGAAAAACGAAATCATGTTGCAACAATATATATAGAGTTCTTCTACGCCGACCGTTGTTTAACAACATAGTTAGTGACCTAATCGTAATTTTATTTTTTTAAAATTATTTTTTTTGCTTTTGACTACTAAATAATTAATGTGATTTATTGGAACTAAAATTTTATAAAATGCAATGATTTAAGTGTCATTTGGATACATGTAAAAAAGCAGGGGTTTATGCGATGCATGCGACCCTATTTTTTACATGTATCCAAATGATACCTTAATCACCGTATTTTATAAAATTTCGATTCAATAAATCACATTAATTATTTAGTAGTCAAAAAAAAAAAATAAAAATAATTAAAAATTACATTAGGTCATAATCGAAGAAAAGCGGTTGGCTTAGACTTATTGATATATATATATATCATATATAACGAACTGATGCCAACAATAATCATAATAATAATCTCCTGTATAATCAAAGTGACATTCACGTGTCCTTTATTGAAGCAACAACCGTGCATCCTTGAATAAAAACAAAAAAACCGGAATGATTATATATGAAAAACAAGTGATTCATGTTAACAGAATAAGTGATTAACGTGATTCAAGTTACCAAGAAAACAAGTGATTCATATATATATATATATATATATATATATATATATATATATATATATATATATATATATAAAAAAATACTTGGTCCACGTGATAAGTATCAAAGAACATCATATGATATGTAATGCGGAACACTGCTTACGACTTCACGTTTTTTTTTAATAAATTTTATACAATAAAATTATGCCCAATTAAATTGTTCTAAACACATATCAATATACATATCAAATAAGAATAATTAATAATTAGCATAAAGGTTTGTCTTTGATACCACTTTGTTTGGTTTGTAATATTATTCATGAAACCAATCAAATTACATAAAATAAGCGGCGTGGAAAATCAGAGTTTTAAAGTTTTACAAACCATATACCCGAATCATCTTTTATGCACAATTATTAATTAAACGAAAAAGAAAGAACAAGAATCATACCCTTGAAGATTCGAGCTTCCTCAGGTACAAGTTCACCTCCAATCTTTTTCGCGTTCAACTTGAATCCACCGGGTTTGGTTCCTTCCTTTGATTAACGTTAGCCACCCAAGTGTTTGGCCTCTAGAGGTGATCCACCAAGGAAGAAGAAAGATTCAAGAAGATGGGTATTTGGCTAAACCCTAGTTTTCTATCTCTCATAGAAAAAGAGTGTACTCTCCCAACCATTGGAATTACGTATATTGATATGTGATATAAGACTCCCCTTATAAAGATATCAGGTAACCCTATTTAATTAAAAATAAGGTATTATTTATTTAATTAAACTCTTTTAATTAAATGGGCTCCCTAATCTTTTTAGGGATAATTAATTAAACTCTTTTAACTAATTTTCTCTCCTAATCCTAATAGGAATAAATGAGAGTACTTATATTAAATTAATTCTTAAACTCTTTTAGAAATTAAAATAATAATACTTGTAATAATATTAATAAGACTCCTCTTATTAATTTATATTTACTATTTCTAAAATATTAAATAATAAATATTAAGCTATTTAATTTATTCTATCACTATAGATTAAATTAAATACACTTAACATAGTGTTACGATTATGCCATTAACTTCTTAAATAATTATTCTTCCTTTTATGGTGTGACCCTTTAGGTTCTCCATATTAAACCAGTTGTGAATAAATCAATTAGAACAATTCTAATCTTATTTAAATAAATAAATTAAACGATTACTTTATTGAAATAAATAATATTTATTCTACAATAGGGATAAGCCTCCCTAGCGATCAATGACTTTCCAGATAATATAGATTTCAACATTAATCATAAAAGAACCTTTGAGTAAATAGTTACCGTACAATTCAATCATTCCACCATAAAATGTCTCAATTAAATATAAGACAAAGAATTACTGTCAAGTCTTATTTTATTTAATTATATATTTTTCAATTCTTAAATGCACAACACCAAATAATGCAAATTAGAAACTCATTTCTAATTTTATTACTATTTGCCAAGGACTCTTTGGGTTGTCATTTATCAAATCACATTGGACATTTCTCTTCTTTTACTAGAAGCGGTAGATTCTTTATTGAGCATACATTATCTCCATGTACAACTTATTATACCCAAGCATACCCTTTGATATACCCTAAGGGTCTTAAGGAATAAGTCAAAGTATAACTCATCATACACAAGATAATATGATGATCTCAAGTCCAAGGATCACTTGTACTACTATAAATATAGGAATTCCTATTGATGTACCAAGTAAAACTCCATTAGGTATTCCTTAGCAAGCCACGTTCGATGAACTTATTCTTTAATAAGCACCTATATACTCGCTTTAGTGTCTCCACAAAATGATCATGAGACCAATCAAATCATCCAATGAGCAAGCAACGTATGTACCAATCTATCTGGATTCACTAATCCCCAATTTAGTAAATCAACGATTGGGAAATATTTTAGTTTTAAGCTTTCTAAGAATTTAGATCTCATTAGAATAATCATCATCATTATTCGAAAAGCATTGTTTAAAACTATGAGTTTATCACATATATTTAAAACAACATTATGTAGATAATTAAAAGCCTTTAATAAATTAATACTTTTTATTAATAAATGAATAAGATTGTTACAAAGTATATGCTTTATCATCAAACATGATTGGCTTGTGTGCATACTACTTTCAATCTCCCACTCGCACTAAAGCCAATCGTCATGGTATCTCATACCCTTCTTCTCTAAGTGACGATTATCCTGTTGTTAGATAAGCTTCAATATATGGATATGTAATGTTATTCTTGAGAATCCACTATCTCTATAGTGATTTCCCTCTTTCAATGATTCCTATAATCAAATGAAAGTGTTGTAACACATGTTTAGATCCAAGATGAGACTTAGGAACTATTCCTAGTTCTGTAATGAACTTTTCATCCAAACAATCAACTTGCAGATTCATTTATAGCTATATATTTTGTCTTTATCACTAAACTAGCAACTCTTTGCTGTTTGAAACCTTTCCAATTCACTGCACCACCGTTCAAGGTAACACTTTACCTTAAAGTGGATTTACTGTCGTCTTGGTCTATTTGAAAAAACTTGAGTCTGTTAAGCCCTCTAGTTTTTAATTTAGACCCACCAAGAATACGATTACATCCTTAGTACCAGTTCAGTACTTTAAGATGTTTTTCACTGACTTATAGTGAACTTCTCCAGAATATGACTGATCGACATCAGGTCTCGTACATTTCATTACATACATGATAGTCACTCATGCGATCTCTCTTTTCAGGGGTCTATGGGGACTATTAAGAGAGATACACTCCATGGCTCATCAACATGAGAAATTTCTTGGAGTTTTCCATGCTAAATGACTTTAGCATCAAATGAATATACGTTCCTTGGGTTAAGTTGAGTAGCCTCTTGAATCTATCTATATAGATTTGTATCCCCAATTATGATACTCTTCCCAAATCATTCATGGAGGAATGTTTAGATAACTTTATCTTTATTAATTGTAGCATTGGTATGTTATTCCTTATCCGTAGAATATCAACATATAATACTAGGAATATCACGACACTCCCACTGACCCTTTTGTACACACTAGGTTCATTCTTGTTTTTGATAAAATCAAACTCTTTTGATTGTCTCATCAAAACGAATATTCCATATTTGAGAAGCTTGCTTCAATCCATTTCTTTGAATGTCTACAACTCTTACCTCATCGTATATAACTGGATCATCATCTTCTATGATGTGTACCTCATCATCATCATCTATGATGAATCCATACCTCCTAGGTATCTTTGGTACTTTTCAAGATTTACGATTCAGTTGTGGTACAATGGGTCTATCTACAGGTTTCTCTTATTTGACTTATAGTGATTTGTGGTTCTTGAACTCTTCAAGATCTATTATTCTCCCACTAGCCCCTTCAATGATAAACATCTTTATCTTAGAAGGTAGCATGTTTCGCAACAAACACTTTTTGCTAAGTAGGATTATAGAATATATACCCTAAACTTACTTTAGGATGTCTCACAAATCTGTACTTGTCAAATCTTGTACCAAGCTTATCCTTTGAAACTTTTTCACATAAGTTGGACAACCCCTTATCTTAACATACTTAAGATTAGAAATCCTCCATGTCCATAACTTTTATGGAGTCTTGGGGCTGGATTTTGAAGTTACCTTCTTCGTAGATATGCAGTCATTTCTAGGGCATTATCCTAGAAGGATACTGGAATGTTGGTAAAATCATTATGGACCGCACTATGTCTAACAAGGTACGATTTTGCATTTTAGATATATCAATCAATTATTGCGTATCGGGAGGCGTCCATTATGAGAAAACCATTTGAGATGATCTAGAAACTTATTGCACAAGTATTTATTCGTTGATCTAATCATAGAATCTTAATACTTTGCCAATTTGTTTCACTTCTGAATTCTTTGAACATTTCAAATAATTCACACTTGTATTTCAGCAAATACACACATTCAACTCTTTGAATGATCATCACCTTTTCTTATACTAGTTTGTTCAATTTACAAAATAATTTTTCACGTAAGTCAAGTATACAAAATTCATTAAGTAATATTCCAGTTCTATACAAAACATTATTATTATAAATAGAACAACAATTGTTCTTTAATATAATACCAAAGATTTCATTGTCCAACAACAAAATGGAAATAATGTTTTTTACGAGAACTTGAATACAATAACAACTTATTAACTTAGTATATTTACCCGTAGGCAATGCTAAAATATAAGTTTCTATGGCTAATGCAGCAACCTTTGCTTCATTTCCCACACATAAGATTACTTATCTTTGTTTAGCTTTCTACTTCTGCTTGGTCCCTTTATAAATCTATATTTATGATAACCAAAGTCGGTATCCAATACCCAAGTAGAATCTTGACTTAAAGAAAATTTTATTTTAAATCATGACCAGATTTGTATTTGTAACCGAAACTTCACTAAGCTTCTTTTGGTTAGCCTCTGCAAGATGCTTCTTGCAGTTTCTTTTCCAGTGTCCTGGCTTATTGCTGTAGAAGTAAACTCCTTTGCTATCTGTATCAATCTTATTCTTATTATCCTTTATTTTTGCCTTTTTTTATATACCTTCTTTGAATCGTTATTCTTTTTAGAAGATCCTTTGTCCCCTACCAGTAAGACTTGGTCTTTCTTGGTTGAAAAGTGACTCTCAAAATTTTTCAACATGATAAGCAAATCAGCGAGGCTGATATCTAGCTTGTTTATATGAAAAATTCACAACAATTGTGAAAGGAGTCCGGGAGTGACTGCAAGATCAAATCTTGTCTCAACTCTCCATCCATGACAAAATATGTTGTCCTAATTGTTCAATTAAATTGATCATGTTTAGAACATGTGTCTGTACTGTAGTGTCATTGGTCATTCTAGATCGGAAGAGCTCCTTAGATATCTAATATCTATTAGTCCTACTTTCCTCACCATCAACTACTTGATGTGCAGGAGTATAGTAGGAGCATCTATAGTTTCATGCAGACGCTGAAGTTCGTTACTCATGGATGCGAGCATGATGCATTGAGCCAACTGTGCATCATCTTGCCATTTTCTAAAAGTAGCAATCTCTTCCTCAGAGGCATTGTCTACAACCATTGCAGGGATAGGCGTATTAAAGACATAAGATATCTTTTCAGCCATGAGAACTATTCTCAATTTCCTTAACCAATCCGAGTAATTCAGTCCGGTTAATTAACAACTAATATGTTTCACAGTGATAGTAATTTAGACATTGTAAAATTCTTTAAATGAATTTTTAATTAACAACATTTTAACATACATTTTTTTATTAATTACCAAAATAAATTAGGTCTTGTTTTAAATTGGTGTCTCCCACTATTTTCTTCAAACTATATTACCCTCAATATATATAGTTCGGCAATATCTAATTAAAGACATGCTAGTGAGAATAAGGATCACATTTCAAATGTATATAGCCTTGTGTGTGCACAACAAACTATATATAAATAAATATGTAGACAACTCTTGTCAATTACATGAACTATGAAACTCCTTGTATTTTGCCTCTTAGATCATAATGGTCAAGTGTGTGCACATCTGAACTAAAATGATCTAAGTTAAGTCATACATAGCACTTCCATATATTCGAAAGAAAAACACTGTCCTTGTGTGTGCACAACAAAACAAAGATTTTTCACTATTTATAAGCATTAAATGTGATAAAATAACATCTTAAATATTTAATACTTGCCTTGTGTGTGCACAACAAACTCATATTAAATATTTAATACTCTATTGTTTTACCATGCTAGAAGGCGACGTTCGATATTTCAAATATCTTTGAACGTTACAACTTAATTTAAAAAATTTGAGGGGTTTGTTATTAATTTGTCTCATCTTGTTAAGCGCGCATGCACACACACACACACACACACACACACACACACACACACATATATATATATATATATATATATATATATATATATATATATATACGCGTCATATTAATTAACATGCGAAGCATGTTTGTATAATATATAATATATATAGTATAAGCATGCACATATAGAATATTATATTCTACCCGGATTGATTATGGACTTTTATTCTAGTTTGGTTCACTAGAGCCACCAAGTGAACCAAAATGTCAAACCCTAGGGGTGCAAAAATTAATATTTAAATATAACTATTACATTTAAACCTGAAGTTCCATTACAAATGGGTCTTCAAGCGCTCCTTGTTCCTTGATCTCCAATTCTTCAAAATTAATTCTAACTATTCCTATTACAAAACTATTTAAAATAAATAGAAACCTTGATCGTGATCGAAGGGAAAGTACATAGGAGGAGATAAAATTTATATGAAGAAAAATTAGAGAAGACGAGGTACGCAAACCCCATTTAATAAAACACATACATTCATGCATCCAACTAAAATAAAATTCAATCACATTGGTCAATAGTCCATAATCAACAAATAATAAACATTCAATATATATTGATAACATTTAATGGGCAAATTTAGTTAGTATAAAATCTGATTTTGAATCAAAATAAACTCATTTATTTTAATCAAAATAAAACTATTTTATTTTAATTTATCCAATTTTGAATTAAATAAAATATTTTATTTTAATCAAATTCTTTAATCAAAATAAACTCATTTATTTTAATTAATTATTGAATCCAATTCCAAGTAAAAAAAACTTTTATTAAATGAAACACAAATTCTTTTTCCTATTCACAAATAAACTCTTTTATTTTGAATAATATAAAATCTTATTTCATATCTAAATAAACTCCTTTATTTAAGAAAACATTGATTCACTCTCCTATTCACAAATAAACTCCTTTATTTTAGGAAACATGGAATCCAATTTCAACTCCAATTAGTTATCATGGAATTCAATTCCAACTCTAATTAGTTAGCATGAAATCCAATTTTAAAATTAAAATAAACTCTTTTATTTTAATATTAAAATAAACTTTTTATTTTAAGATTAAAATAAACTTTTTATTTTAATAATAAAATAATTAAGAATATTATTTATATTATATATAATATATAATATATAATATAATAATAATAACCATATGATTTTGAAAAACGAAATCATGTTGCAACAATATATATAGAGTTCTTCTACATGCAAATGTTGTTGTTTATTAGGATTAGTGGATTAGTGGCCGTCGAAATTTTTATTTTTTTAAATTTTTTTTTTTTGCTTTTGACTACTAAGTAATTAATGTGATTTATTGGAACTAAATTTTTTATAAAATGCAGTGATTTAAGTGTCATTTGGATACATGTAAAAAACAGGGTTGTATAGTCTGTGCAACCCTGTTTTTTACATGTATCCAAATGATACCTTAATCACTGTATTTTATAAAAATTTCAGTTCTAATAAATCACATTAATTATTTAGTAGTCAAAAGCAAAAAAAAAAAATTAAAAATAATTAAAACATTCGGACCGGTCACTAACCCGGTCGGAGGAAAACGGTTGGCTTAGACTTATTGATATATATATCATATATAACGAACTGATGCCAGCAATAATCATAATAAGAATCTCTTGTATAATCAAAGTGACATTCACGTGTCCTTTATTGAAGCAACAACCGTGCATCCTTGAATAAAAACAAAAAAAAACGGAATGATTATATATGAAAAACAAGTGATTCATGTTAACAGAATAAGTGATTAACGTGATTCAAGTTACCAAGAAAACAAGTGATTCATATATATATATATATATATATATATATATATATATATATATATATATATATATATAAAATACTTGGTCCACGTGATAAGTATACAGCAACATCATATGATACAAGCCGCGGAACCTGTTTACAGCTTCACGTTTTTTTTAATAAATTTTATACAATAAAATTATGCCCAATTAAATTGTTCTAAACACATATCAATATACATATCAAATAAGAATAATTAATAATTCGCATAAAGGTTTGTCTTTGATACCACTGTTTGGTTTGTAATATTCATGAACGCAATCAAATTACATAAAATAAGCGAAAACGTGGAAAATCAGAGTTTTAAAGTTTTACAAACCATATACCCGAATCATCTTTTATGCACAATTATTAATTAAACGAAAAAGAAAGAACAAGAATCATACCCTTGAAGATTCGAGCTTCCTCAGGTACAAGTTCACCTCCAATCTTTTTCGCGTTCAACTTGAATCCACCGGGTTTGGTTCCTTCCTTTGATTAACGTTAGCCACCCAAGTGTTTGGCCTCTAGAGGTGATCCACCAAGGAAGAAGAAAGATTCAAGAAGATGGGTATTTGGCTAAACCCTAGTTTTCTATCTCTCATAGAAAAAGAGTGTACTCTCCCAACCATTGGAATTACGTATATTGATATGTGATATAAGACTCCCTTATAAAGATATCGGTAACCCTATTTAATTAAAAATAAGGTATTATTTATTTAATTAAACTCTTTTTAATTAAATGGGCTCCTAATCTTTTAGGGATAATTAATTAAACTCTTTTAACTAATTTTCTCTCCTAATCCTAATAGGAATAAATGAGAGTACTTATATTAAATTAATTCTTAAACTCTTTTAGAAATTAAAATAATAATACTTGTAATAATATTAATAAGACTCCTCTTATTAATTTATATTTACTATTTCTAAAATATTAAATAATAAATATTAAGCTATTTAATTTATTCTATCACTATAGATTAAATTAAATACACTTAACATAGTGTTACGATTATGCCATTAACTTCTTAAATAATTATTCTTCCTTTTATGGTGTGACCCTTTAGGTTCTCCATATTAAACCAAATTAATGAATAAATCAATTAGAACAATTCTAATCTTATTTAAATAAATAAATTAAACGATTACTTTATTGAAATAAATAATATTTATTCTACAATAGGGATAAGCCTCCCTAGCGATCAATGACTTTCCAGATAATATAGATTTCAACATTAATCATAAAAGAACCTTTGAGTAAATAGTTACCGTACAATTCAATCATTCCACCATAAAATGTCTCAATTAAATATAAGACAAAGAATTACTGTCAAGTCTTATTTTATTTAATTATATGTTTTTCAATTCTTAAATGCACAACACCAAATAATGCAAATTAGAAACTCATTTCTAATTTTATTCTGCCTTTGCCAAGGACTACTGGGTTGTCATTTATCAAATCACATTGGACATTTCTCTTCTTTTACTAGAAGCGGTAGATTCTTTATTGATCATACATTATCTCCATGTACAACTTATTATACCCAAGCATACCCTTTGATATACCCTAAGGGTCTTAAGGAATAAGTCAAAGTATAACTCATCATACACAAGATAATATGATGATCTCAAGTCCAAGGATCACTTGTACTACTATAAATATAGGAATTCCTATTGACAACCAAGTAAAACTCCATTAGGTATTCCTTAGCAAGCCACGTTCAGTGAACTTATTCTTTAATAAGCACCTATATACTCGCTTTAGTGTCTCCACACAAATGATCATGAGACCAATCGGCCTCATCCAATGAGCAAGCAACGTATGTACCAATCTATCTGGATTCACTAATCCCCAATTTAGTAAATCAACGATTGGGAAATATTTTAGTTTTAAGCTTTCTAAGAATTTAGATCTCATTAGAATAATCATCATCATTATTCGAAAAGCATTGTTTAAAACTATGAGTTTATCACATATATTTAAAACAACATTATGTAGATAATTAAAAGCCTTTAATAAATTAATACTTTTTATTAATAAATGAATAAGATTGTTACAAAGTATATGCTTTATCATCAAACATGATTGGCTTGTGTGCATACTACTTTCAATCTCCCACTCGCACTAAAGCCAATCGTCATGGTATCTCATACCCTTCTTCTCTAAGTGACGATTATCCTGTTGTTAGGAATAAATGAGAGTACTTATATTAAATTAATTTCTAAACTCTTTTAGAAATTAAAATAATAATACTTGTAATAATACTAATAAGACTCCTCTTATTAATTTATATTTACTATTTCTAAAATATTAAATAATAAATATTAAGCTATTTAATTTATTCTATCACTATAGATTAAATTAAATATACTTAACATAGTATTACGATTATGCCATTAACTTCTTAAATAATTATTCTTCCTTTTATGGTGTGACCCTTTAGGTTCTCCATATTAAACCGGTTGTGAATAAATCAATTAGAACAATTCTAATCTTATTTAAATAAAAAAATTAAACGATTACTTTATTTAAATAAATAATATCTATTCTACAATAGGGATAAGCCTCCCTAGCGATCAACGACTTTCTAGATAATATAGATTTCAACATTAATCATAAAAGAACCTTTGAGTAAATAGTTACCGTACAATTCAATCCTTCCACCATACAATGTCCCAATTCAATATAAGACATGGAATTACTGTCAAGTCTTATTTTATTTAATTATATGTTTTTCAATTCTTAAATGCACAACACCAAATAATGCAAATTAAAAACTCTTTTCTAATTTTATTCTGCCTTGGCCAAGGACTACTGGGTTGTCATTTATCCAATCACATAGGACATTTCTCTTCTTTTACTAGAAGCGGTAGATTCTTTATTGATCATACATTATCTCCATGTACAACTTATTATACCCAAGCATACCCTTTGATATACCCTAAGGGTCTTAAGGAATAAGTCAAAGTATAACTCATCATACACAAGATAATATGATGATCTCAAGTCCAAGGATCACTTGTACTACTATCACTACAGGAATTTCTGTGACGCCCCCAAATTCAGACACTCATATCTCGAATTTGGTTCGCCACGTGCTAATTCTAACATCACACGAAAATCATTAACAACAGAAATAATAGAATAATTTACATTGATATAATATAAATATTCGCGTCCCACGGTTCTGTAACCATTACTACAATAATCCAATGATTAAACTTAAACATAATTAATCATCCTTAGTACATCATAATATGCATAGAAATAATAATACTAATACTCTTAAAGAACTAAGATACTCCGTAGCCTTGCCCTTGCCCTTCCCCTTGTCCTTTCCCGAGGTACCGCCTTGCTCTGCCTTAACTGTAATGTTTTTAGGGAAGCAAGAATGAGCAACGAGTTTGACCAGCAAGTAATATAGCAAAGAGAATGAACAGTTATAGCATTTGAATCTTTAAGGGTATAACAGTAAATGGTAGTTCAAGGATATCAAGAAATATCAAAAGTGTTTGATAAATGTCACTAAAGATTGAAGGATATCAATAATATTTCAAGGTTTAATTATTTCGAGGTTCAATAAGAATGAAAACTGAGCAGTCGTTAAAGACTATGAACTCTTACTAGAATTAACAGTATTATACTGCAATCCAAGATAAACGAGTATGCATACTACAACAGGTGATCAGCCTAAGGTACCCTACGTTATGCATAACATTTAATCATACTTGTGTGCGCACGTCGGTTCTCCGACAATATAGAATTTCCCCTTTTTAAGAGGGTTGTTCATCTCAGTAGATTTTCAAGAGTCCGCACCAAGTCAATTGGTTTGGATAGCTTTCTAACATATGATAACAGTCTAACCGAATCAAAGGTTTAGACAAATTTTATAATGCATTTTAAGAACAATAAGTCTAATGCTCGCAATAATGTCAAAGTAATTGATTTTCGTATAGTAATAGTCATTTTCTCAATATAAGTATATCAATCATTCAGATTCATACAATATACAATTTTGGAATTTAGATAACTTGTATTCGATATGTGAATCAATGGAAGTTAGAGAACTCGCATAAAATCCAAAGTTGTGAGAGATATGAGACTTGCCTTTAGCGTTGATTACCACTTAAAGCGTAATATCACTTCAATGAACTACGTTATCCTATATATGTATGTATATGTATTCATTAGTCATATATACTTGATATGCATTTTCACATACTTCCATCACACATACCTAAATTCATGCAGGCTACACACATTCAAACTCATAGATGCGTAACTCACATTAATTTTACCTTTAAAGTCTTTTGTACCATATGCTCATCTTTTGTATTCGCAAAATATCTCTTACTCTACATATTTTTAAGTTGTTTCACATATTAAAGAACCTTTAAGCTAGTTTTGACCCTTTATTAAAGTTATTCATATATTTCCATCTTGCAAAGTTAAAAGAGTTCATTCCATAAATCAACTAGCCATAGTATTCATTATACTACATAATATTGTCAAACAACTTCTTTCTACACTTGGTTGCATAATTTATCACAATGTTTAACTAGATGTGTGAACATGTCGTATATCTCTAGAGGCATATGCATCCTTTTCTAATTGTTCCTAAGTTCACAATATAATTCATAGAGTTTGTCATCTCAATTGGTTTTCAATCACTAAGATGTCATGACTATAAATCTATACATGCAAGGTATATTGAGTCCACACTTCATATGTATTTATCAAACCAATTAAGCTATAAACATATGCTCACAAGGCTAGATTCAAAAAGGCGTAAGGTTTTTTAAACATGTTTTTCGTCTTTTAACTTTTCTTTAAAAAGGTTATGATTCAATTCCAAATCTACTAAACACCTTGTAAAATACATTGATATATGTTTAGGGAGTGTGTATGTTCTTGAAATTAAGTGGAGTGTAAGACTTCTTGCATCAAATAAGCAAACAAATTTTTTTTTCCTCGTTATAAACCCTTTCACGGGGCATTGTTTGCACTTCTAGACCCCTTTGGTAGCAAGAGGTCCCTCGCTAAAACACAAGCGGTGTGTTCCCTGCTCACCCTGTTTGGATTTTTGAGGAATTTTCGACCCAATTCTCATCCAAGCAACAATGTAATCATGTATAATTGTTATAAACTTGCTACATAACCTTCCTATCATGCTTCTAACATTCCCACACATACAAACAATAAATTTCAAAGATCAATTCAAGGTTTTTGCCATTTTTCCAAAGTTTAACACACATAGCAATTTTCTTCCTTACGAATTCGTTACTTGGTCATTTTACTTTGTTTAACTTTCATTGAATTCGTTTTTGACCACCTTAACAATATCTAACATAAATTTACAGATTCTAGCATGTTTCAATCATAACCAATTCAACTAAAACAAGTGTTTTCATACTCATGAACTTTGGAAAGCTTGAGTGTATGAACATCTGGAGGAAAGGTTACCTTTTCTGAAGTTGAATTGCTACTCTAGCTTCAATTTGCAGATTATATAAGCTCACAATATTCACACTCTTACTAGAAATCTCAAAGAAATTAGCAACATGCTTATGAATGAGAGGGGCTTTATTTATAGGCAAGCTTGTGACCAATTTGGTTTTGTGCAATGAATCAAACCGTTGGAATGGAGAAGAAGCTAATGGTTATGAAGGATTTGGTAGAAGAGTATAATTTAGCCCACTCCCTTCTCCATGATTTGCTAGCTATGGAGTTGGTGTTGAGGGACTAGGCCAATGGCCTATAACGTGAAGAAAAGAAGAGTGACTCTCATTTTGGGACACCACCAATTCTCAGTACTTTCTTTGCACTCTTAGGGCCATTTTGCCCTTTGTTCACACTAGAGCATACAAATACACCCACTCATATATTACACATAAAATCATATAATCTATGTACATTGATTTGTTTCAAATAATAATTATTCTAGACTAGGATATAATTTAATTGTGTACCAATGCTACTTATTATTAATTTATTTATTTAATCAAGTTACTTTCTCTCATAGGTTTAAAATACCCATTTAATTATTCCCACACACATCAATATGTCACATAAGACTTTTTATACAACTTGGTCAATTAACTAAGTCAAGCTTACTTTTATCACATAGTGTTATATAATAATTATTTTCATTACAATGCCACACCTCACTTTATATTAAATGAAAAACCTTATTATATATGATTTCTCTTCACACACTATTGTTCATGATAATTAATGAATAACAAATAAATCAACCTCATTATGAAATTATGTACTTATTAGTAATACTAATTAATTCCATCATTAGTTAAATTAGTATTTTCTCAATTCATCATCTTGCCACACTAGGCATAACTCCACAAGTTTAAACTAAGCTTCTCATCGCTTTTGCTTCATTGTTTAATTATCACTTAGCTTAATCAATTAAAATGCTCATCACAACACATGTCGATGCTATATATATATAGTTATATTCAAATAAATATGCAAACAAATCTTTATTCTCAATATTATAATTTATTAAAATTCGCGGGTATTACAATTTCTATTGACATGCAAGTAAAACTCCATTAGGTATTCCTTAGCAAGCCACGTTCAGTGAACTTATTCTCTAATAAGCACCTACATACTCGCTTTAGTGTCTCCACACAAATGATCATGAGATCAATCATCCTCATCTAATGAGCAAGCAACGTATGTACCAATCTATCCGGATTCACTAATCCCCAATTTAGTAATCCAACGATTGGGAACTATTTTAGTTTTAAGCTTTCTAAGAATATAGATCTCATTAGAATGAGCATCATCATTATTCTAAAAGTATTGCTTAAAACTATGGGTTTATCATATATTATAAAACAGCATTATGTAGATAATTAAAACCCTTTAATAAATTAATACTTTTTTATTAATAAATGAATAAGATTGTTACAAAGTATATGCTTTATCATCAAACATGATTGGCTTGTGTGCATACTACTTTCAAAAATAACATAACATGTATGAAATGCACACACAATGCTTGCAAAGTAACTACGAAACATAGGTTTAAACAACTAATTCAAGTAATAGGTACCGGATAAGTAGGTATAAAACCTACTTATCAAATACCCCCAAACTTAAACAGTTGCTTGTCTTCAAGCAAAAAAACACAACAATAATGATATGCAATGCAACTAATCTACATGCCTACGAATCCAGCAGTAATGACATAAACAAGTCTATTCAATCGGACTTAGAGAAATCAAGTAAACATGATAATACATCATATCAAAACAAATCATTAACTTCTCAATCATTCATCAAATCTTAGACTGTTATTACTAATATTGTGCGTGTGTGCTCCACAACAATGTTAACTGATATAAAATCAAATTTAACACATAATAAGTCCCTTTGAAGGCATCATACAGTGTAAACTTAAGAAATCCAAAAACAAGCTAGATCCAACTAAAATTAAACAATTACCCATATCGAGGGTCAACATGGGATACTTATGCTTCATTTTTCATCTGCGGAGGTTTTTTGCTCTTATTTCCCGTTTTATTCATTCTGTTTATATACACATAGCTATGCAGTGTCTTATTCCCTTAGGCTTTTCAATGCTACCTTAACGAGCTTTCGATCAACGACTCCCAGACCATTAAGACCTTAGGGCGCTAGGTGTAAAGACAATCCACTCGGGCTTACTTACTCAAGTAACAAAGGTCACAAAACTAGACAAGCACGCCATGGTGTTTATTCATGCTTTCTTTTTTTTCTTAAGCTAGACTTTAGATATGTTGAATTTCTTATAATCTATCAAGTATTGAAAATAATTTACCAAACTAATATTGTTGTGGTTTTCAAAAGGAGACTGAGTATGCTAAATTGTTTTGTCGTCAAATGACAGGCATGTGAGGTTGCCACAACTTAAACGTATACACGTTTAATGAATGTAGTGTTGATCAACATAGAGTACTATAAATTTGATCACCTAGACGTGCTTTCGTAAGCTATCTTGGGACTTCTTTGACTTCGTGTCGGGATGTCCTTTTCAAAGTACTTATGAAATGCTCATGGTCTTGGACCGAAAATTGATGTTTTACTGAATAATGTTGTTGTAAAACGTTTTGAATGAAAAGAAGTGCTATTTTGAATTATCGATAATACTTCGTAACTATTGTTCAGTTATTGAAGATATACGATTCCCATGTTTCAAGCATGCTAGTTTTATTAGAATTGTTGTACATACTGAGCTAGTTATGTTCACTCTTGCTCTAACCATATGAATGCAGCTAAGATCGAACGGACCGATGGATCCAGCAAGGATAAAGGGAAGGCAAAGGCGAACCCATAGATTACTTATGTAATAGTATAGTTTTGTAAGAATAATATTTGATATTATGACAAGGACAAAAGTAACAGTTATAAAGAACCTGGGGAATGTTAATATTATTTTGAATATATATAAGACATATTCGTTCTTTTGAGGTATTTCAATTGAATGTTTGTGTGAACTGTAGCACCGTGTAGCACCATTTGTCGGGTTGGAAGATACCCGGATTTGGGGGCGTCACAGGTTGGTATCAAAGCATTAGGTTATAAAACTTAAGGGGGGATTTAAACCTTAAGTCATAACCTTAAGAAAAGTCAAAGAATAAAAGATGTAAATTAACCTTATAAAAATGCACTTATATGTTATGTGTTTTTATTATTCTACTGACGTGTACTAATCAAACTTTGTGTGTTGTTGTAGATGTCAGGAGAAAATAGAGATGTACAAGCAGTCAGTGAAGGGTCGGTGAATCAGATAGAGATTATACTGAACCCCATAGCAGCAGATCCCGAGATAGTAGTGGTTGAATCTGGAGACTCAAAGAGTTTAGATCTCATGTCCGTGTTCGAAGGCATGCTAGAAGAAGAGGTGGAGGTGGTGTCCTTCAACCCAGTAGCTATAGCAGCAGAGATGGCTCTGAGGGAGTCAATGATGTCACTTTTCATGTCAGTGTTGGATAGAAACATCCACTATTGTCAGGAGGTTAAGGAGCTGAAAGCAGAGCTCCAGACGGTAATAGAAGATAAGACGGACGTGGAGTCTATGTGGGAGCAGGAGCATGATGAGAGGATTTTGGCTAAGGACAAGGTCCATGAACTAAAATAGGAGGTCTTTGAGCTCAGGCGGGGACCTAAATACCAAGAAACAGAAGATAGGGAGAATGTCCTACATCCATAGGAGTTCTCATACGGACTTCCAGCAACAAGTAGCTGGTTATCCCGTAGAAACAGGGCAGACGCGGTATACTATCAGCCGTGATATTATCGCCGATCTTGCCAAGGCGGATTTTTGAGAATGCCTTAAGGCAGATGTGATCTAGTAGTGACTAGAGTAGTTTAGATATGTAAATATTGTGTATCTAGTAGTGACGTAAAACCCTCTTTTGTATAACAAAGGGTAGTCTTTTGTAAATCCCAATTTTTGGAAAGCGATTGCGGGAAAGTAATGTAATCAGCTTAGGCTATGTGATGTAACCGATGTAGTATTATACTACAATGAATCAATATAAGTCTTTTTCAAAACATGTTGAGTAATAAATGTTAAGTTATTGTTTAAATTGTGAATAATAACTAGCTAACTAACAGGAAATGAATAATAACGAAATGTGTTGTTTATTGTAACAGCAAAATGCCGCTAAGAAGAGTACCACTTAATCAAGGCGCTAATGTAAATCAACCGGAGGGAGGTCCGATTAACCCCATGCAGGAGTTTGTAAATCTTTTTACCGTAGCGTTTAATAGAACTGGGGCTAACATCCCCGTAAATCCTGGTGTAGTACGAGCTACTACGTTTAAGGATTTTAAAAGTGTGGGTCTGCCGGAGTTCAAAGGAACTACTGACCCCATCGAAGCCCAAATGTGGGTGAAGGAAATCGAGAAGGCATTTGTGATAGCAAATGTAGACGAGGGCCAGAAGGTTGCCTTTGCAACCTACATAATGAATGGAGAGGCTAACTTTTGGTGGGAGGCCAATCAAGCTAAGACCGGGACTGAGGTTCTAACATGGGCGAGGTTCAAACAGATATTTTTTGAGAACTACTTTCCCACGAGCATGCAAGGAAGGATGGAGATGCAGTTTCTAGAATTGAAACAAGGGGATATGACAGTTCCCCAATACGCCGCCAAGTTTAATGAACTGGCGAGGTTTGCTCCACACCAAGTGGACACCGAGGTTAGGAAGGCGTGATGGTTCGAGCAGGGCTTGAAACCTTGGCTCTATAACCATATTTTGGTGTTCCAAAGTACTTCCTTTGGAACCTTTTTAGAGAAGGAGATAATCGCCGAAGGTGGTAGCGAGGCATTGAGCCAGTACCACAAAGAGAAGAAAAATAAGGGGAAAGTAGACGGGGGAGTAAAGATCAAGGGAGCAAGCGGGAATGGCGAAGGGTACACGCGGAAGGTGATTAGCTCTGTGAATACTGGAGTGAAACTAGGAGACCTAAAGAGGAGGATGGAGGCATGCAAGACCTGTGGGAAGACTCATTTAGGAGTCTGTCTCAATGGTAAAGCCATGTGTTACAACTATGGACAGGAGGGGCACATTGCGCCTAACTGTCCGAGTCCCAAAAAAAACCACGAATGGCAAAGAACTAACCAAAGAAGGGGGTGGACAGGCACAAGGGCGCCAATAGTGGTAATTTAACTATTGGGGGTCCAGCGCAGCCGGGTAGACCAATGGCCGGTACGTTTAACATGACTGTCCAAGATGTGATGGCCTCAGGGGACGTAGTCGCAGGTATTATTCTGATCAACGATCTAAATGCATACGTGTTGTTTGATTCGGGTGCTACCTGTTCGTTTATCGCATGTGATTTTGCTAGACGATTAGGATTACTTCCCGGAAAGTTGCCTATCCCTTTAAATATTAAGGTAGCAAATGAAGAAATAATTCATGTGGAAGATATTCATAGGAGTTATTGCGTAGACATTCGGGGTTATAAATTATCGGTAGACCTGATACCGATAAAGTTAGGAGAATTCGACGTAATTCTCGGAATGGATTGGTCGGTGAACCATGGGGCAATTATAGATTGTCAAAAGAAATGCGTAAATATTAGAACGTTCAAACAACCTCAGATAATATTTTACGGTAATAAATCGTTGGGACGTTCATGTTGTATTACCATGACACAAACTAGGAAACTGTTAGGGAAGGGGTGTGTAGGTTATTTGTGCCATGTGGTTGATACCCAGAAAGTGGGAGCGGCTATGGAACAAATACCTATAGTGAGTGAATTCATAGATGTATTTCCAAGTGAATTGTCGGGTCTTCCATCGGATAAGGAGATCGAGTTCAAGATAGACATTGTGCCAGGAGCGACACCAGTTTCCAGGGCACCGTATCGTATGGCGCCAGTGGAGATGAAGTAGTTGATGGTATAGTTGCAAGAACTATTGGACAGGAAGTATATACAACCGAGTGTTTCACCGTGGGGAGCACCAGTACTATTTGTCAAGAAGAAGGATGGATCGTTAAGACTTTGTATCGACTATCGTGAGTTGAACAAGTTAACAATTAAGAATAAGTATCCATTGCCCAGGATCGATGATCTTTTTGATCAGTTGAAAGGGGCAAAGTATTTTTCTAAAATAGATTTAAGGACGGGGTACCATCAGCTGAAGGTTAGGAATGAAGACGTACCAAAGACGGCATTCAGGACTCGTTATGGTCATTACAAGTTTCTGGTGATGTCATTTGGGTTGACTAATGCACCAGCTGCATTTATGGATATGATGAACAGAGTGTTCAAACAATATTTGAACAAGTTCACCGTGGTGTTTATCGATGATATTATAGTCTATTCTAAGACGCCAGAAGTTCATGCTGAACACCTAAGCATAGTGTTGGAGACATTAAGGAAGGAGAAGTTATATGTGAAGTTCACTAAGTGTGAATTTTGGTTAGAGAGGGTACAGTTCTTAGGTCATGTCATTGGCCATAAAGGGATTTCGGTAGATCCAGCGAAGGTGGAAGCCGTGATGAATTTGGAACAACCGAAAAAAGCCGACTGAGGTGCGGAGTTTCTTAGGGTTAGCGGGTTACTATCGGAGATTCATTTAGGATTTTTTGAAGATAGCTACTCCGTTGACTAACTTGACAAGGAAGATGGTGAAGTACGTATGGACTGAGAAATGCGAGGATAATTTTTAAGAACTGAGGAAGAGGTTAGGTGAAGCGCCTGTTTTGTCATTACCCGATGACATAGGAAATTTTGTAGTCTATAGCGATGCTTCGCATAGAGGACTTGGTTACGTGCTCATACAACATGGCAAGGTCATTGCGTATGCATCTAGGTAGTTAAAAGATTATGAAAAAGTTTACCCTACTCATGATCTGGAACTGGTCGCGGTAGTGTTTGCCTTAAAGATATGGCGACGTTATCTTTATGGGGAAAAGTGTGAGATATACACGGACCACAAGAGTCTAAAATATATTTTCACACAGAAGGAGTTGAATATGAGACAGAGGAGATGGCTGCAGTTGATAAAGAATTATGACTGTAAAATCCTGTATCACCCTGGAAAAGCCAATGTAGTTGATGACGCCTTAAGTAGAAAGGGTCGGGAAAAGTTATCTATGTTAACGGCTCAAACTGAGTTAATAACAGAGATGGCTAGGATGGAGATAGAGGTGAAATTGCCAATTGAAGTGGATCAGAGACTATTTGCGACGGAGATCCAATTTACCATCGTAGAGAGAGTCAAGGAGGTGCAGCTCAAAACTGATGAGTGTGACCAAATGAAGAAGCGGTTAACCAATGAAAAAGATATACAGTTCAGTCTTGATAATGAAGGATTATTAAGATTTGAAGGAAGAATTTGGGTTCCAAATGAGACGAAATTAAAGGAGCAGGTTTTACAAGAGGCTCACAGTTCAAGGTACTCGATTCATCCTGGTAGCACTAAGATATATCAAGACCTTCGACAGAGTTTCTGGTGGCCGAACATGAAAAGAGAAATAGCGAAGTATGTCAGTAGGTGCTTGACTTGTAAGAAAGTTAAGGTCGAACATCAACGACCAAGTGGCTTGTTACAGTCATTGGAAATTCTGGAGTGGAAGTGGGACCATATCACGATGGACTTTGTGGTGGGACTTCTGATTACTCAGAAGGGGTATGATGCAATTTGGGTAATAGTGGACTGGTTGATGAAGTCAGCTCACTTTTTATCAATTCAGATCAAGTATAACTTAGATCAATTAGCAAAAGTTTATGTTAAGGAAATTATTTCCAGACATGGAGCACCAGTTTCGATTGTGTCAGATTGTGACCCACGATTCACGTCGAACTTTTGGAGAAGTCTGCAAGAGCAGTTGGGGACGCAGTTGAAGTTAAGTACGGCATATCATCCACAAACTGATGGGCAGAGCGAGAGGACAATTTAGACGTTAGAAGATATGTTAAGATCTTGCGTCATGGATTTCGAGGGTAGTTGAGATGATCATCTACCATTAGTAGAGTTTACGTATAACAACAGTTATCATGCAAGCATAGGTATGCTGCCTTATAAAGCCTTGTATAGAAGGAAATGCAGAACACCATTGTATTGGGATGAAGTGGGAGAACGCCGAATGCTAGGACCAGAATTGGTGTAGCAAACAGCAGATGTAGTGAAGTTGATACGAATGCGTCTCGTAGCAGCTAAAGACAGACAGAAGAAGTAAAAATGCGTCTCGTAGCAGCTCAAGACAGACAGGGAGTTTGAGGTAGGCTCATATGTATTTCTAAAGGTATTTCCCTGGAAAGGAAAGATACGCTTTGGAAAGAAGAGGAAACTAAGTCCAAGGTTTATAGGACCTTTTGAGGTACTAAAACGGGTAGGTGAGGTAGCGTATATGGTAGCGTTACCTCCGAACTTAGAACCAATACATAATGTATTTCACGTATGTGACACCCCCAAATCTAGGTACTTCATTCCCACAAGATTTGGTGCTCACTGTTCAAACATTCATACTATCTACCCAAATAAAATAATATTTGAATCATAAAACCTCCCCTTAAATAGGGTTTCATCATTAAATTCAAATACATCCCAGGTTATCTAACCTTTAAACGTCATTCAAATGCGGAATTAAAATTATAATATTACATCATTAAAATAAATTCTAGGATCATCATAATAAAAGTCTAACATCATAATCAAAGTCAAAATTACAAGTCTTCATCACTTGTACATTTTTCCCTTTCCTTTGCTAGTTGAAGGTTCACCTACCTTCTCCTCTTTAGCTGCAATGAGTTTATAAATATGCAACAGTGAGCAAAACAATTGCTCACTGGATATAATAGAGAATCAACAGGGGTATAACAATAATAACTGCTAATAATAGGCTCATCAAGACTAAATAGTACTCTAACAATGATAATCAAAAACTGGAATCCAAAATATGGAATATACATCACTGAGGGTGATAAGACCATGAACTACGTCCACAGTTGCAAGTAATCTTTCAACTCCAACTTTAACAGTCATAAGACTATAAGGACCTCGTACTTAGGGGGATCAGCCCTTCGTACAATGTATTGTGCACAAACATTTTAACGCTTCGCGTAAGTTAACCCCTAATCGTAACAATAGGGTTGTTCATCTCAGTATTTAGTGTACAAGTCTGCACCAAAGAAAGTTTGGTTTGGATATGCTTTCAAGGGTAATTTGAAGTTCAATGGACATCAACTAGTGGACTAGTTGAATCAATAGTGTTTGATGATACCACAATTGAACATAATATGAAACAATGAACTAAGTGTAAGCGAGCTGACTATGCTTGATCTCATGCTTAGGAACAACTATAAAGCATAAGTATTTAATGACAATAATAAATCATTTTTGAACAAAATTAAGCTAGGACTATGAAATTATTGAATAAACATTTAAGTAATAGCAATCTGAAAATAAAGCATACTTATCATTAGAATGAATTGTGTTAAGCAAATGAACTACAACAGTTCAACATTTGAAATAAGAATTTAAGAAAACTGCATTCACAATATCCGAATAACAATAACGAAACTTTTCTAATAATAAACAAGTTAGAATGCATCAATAAGCATTGGACTTCAAACTTGTTTGAGTAAAATAATGACATGGCTAGATTGTTCAAATCATGATTGAGAATACGATAGTTCGTTTAAACTAAGAACTAGCTCAACATAAATGTATGGATAAAAGGCTTGCTCAATGTAAATATAGAGTTAGAAAACTTGCCTTGAGCGTAAGCTATATAGTTAAACTCACGATCACCTACATATAATTTTAGAACCACAATACCTATTAGATAGGCTAATCATATCATAACATGTTCAATACCATTCACATTTCAGAAACTCTAAGTGTTTTAATTCACAACACTTGATTAACTCTCATTATGCATACTAAGTTACCACAAAATGCGTTCCCGATTTACTAACCATTTTACAACTTTGAACTTACTAATCTTAATTCACTATGTTATAATAACCTTAACATTACACTTTTAGCATGCTAACACACTTTCAGACCCTGCCATGATGCTAACTCAAGACTGCAGCAATATCAGAAAATTAGAATTTCAAACCGATTATGTATGCAAATTGCTTGCCATACAAAACTTAGGACCGTGCGCAATGCTGCGCCATTTTTACTTAACACCGCCTAGCCTCTGTGCCGATGTTCGATTGAGACGCAGAGAGGTCGATGAACAAAGAGTGGCAAACTTTAGCCCAATAAACACAAATTTCACCCAACAAATAGTGATAATAACACGTAAGATAAATACACAACTATCATAAACATGATTGCTCACATTTACAATTAATTAGAACAATTTAACACTAACTAAAGCTATTTTAATTTCTCAAATTTCAAGTTTTTCATATAAAACTCCATTTTTGATATTCATCCCTAAAAATCATCACTGTGATTTCATTACTTGACCAAATCATCTCCTTCGAACTACATTATGCTCGTATCTCAATGAACTACCAAATACTAACTTTAATTTACAATTTCTCATATGAATTGGCCACTAAAATTGATACTTTTATGAACATATGAAAAAATGCATATAAACATACATTGTCGTAATTTTCTTCTACTGCAAACCAAAATTAGCATACAATTGTTGTCTAAACATAACATATAATCATCATATACACATGTAATCATCATAACTATGGTACATAACAAAATTCAGAAGAAGTATAATTCACAGAGTATAGCAATTATACCGAGATACTCACAAATAATGTCAAAATAGTAGAACATACCTTTTGTTACTTGATAGAAATCTTGTTAAACACACTGGAATTGCTTGAAAAATCCTAAGCTTCTTCTCAATCTCTCTCTCAACTCTCAGACTCTTCTCTTCTCTCTTCTCAGTTCTTAGCTAAACCCAAATGCCAAATTACGTAGTCTAGCTAACACTTAAGCGCAAGGAAATAAACTGATAACACTTCATAATGCTAATACTAATTACATTATCAGTTATAACGTATATAATATAAATATATATTTTACTATTATTTTATTTTATTTAATTTCAAAAGCTAAAAATTTCAAAAGCCTAAGGCTTGTTTGGCAAATCATTTAAAATTTAAGAGTTAAAATACTTAAGCCTTGATTGACAAAAACTAATTTAAAAATTCTCTTTAATTTATTAATAAACACTTTAGTTTATAATTGTAATCACATAATATTTCATGTCAAACATTAACCCATTAAATTAATCACATACTATATTTTAATTAAATATAGCCATTTAGTAAATATCACCAAATTATAATTTTCATTATAACTTTATTTAATAATTTAATATACCATCTAAATTATTACATCAACACAACGACATAACACTTCATGTTAATAATACAAACCTCTAAATTTTAAATTAATTTAATTTAGAAAATTCTCTAATAAATTAAGATTAAGATTCACAACCATCACATCCATAAAAACAATAAACACTTCAAATAATATTTATATAACTCAATAATTATTATAATTACAATAAATTTTGGATCGTTACATTCTTCCCTCCTTATAAGGATTCTGTCCCCAGAATCACAATTCAAACAATCAAATCGTCACATTCTCCCCTACTTACAAAGATTTTGTCTCCAGAATCGAAGACACGGATTAAACAAATAACTCAGGGTAATTCTTCATCATATCAGCTTCGAGTTCCCACGTAGCCTCTTCGACATTGTGGTTCCTCCATATCACATTTACAGAAGGTATAACTTTATTCTTGAGCACTTGTTCTTTCCTGTCGAATATCTGGAAAGGAATCTCTTCATAAGACAAATCTTTACTGAACTGCAACGGTTCATATTCGATCACATAATTGTAATCGTGTTTATAAGGTCGTAACACCGACGCATGAAAAACATTGTGCACATGCTCTAATTCTGGAGGTAAAGCTACCTCATAAGTCACCTCTCCCACTCTACATAGAATTTCTAAAGGACCAATAAACCTCGGGCGGATCTTGCCTTTCTTTCCAAAACGAATCTTC
This sequence comes from Panax ginseng, assembly GCA_020205605.1. NCBI lineage: Eukaryota > Viridiplantae > Streptophyta > Magnoliopsida > Apiales > Araliaceae > Panax > Panax ginseng. The sequence goes on from CM035136.1 coordinate 67,905,465, forward strand.
CCCTTCCAAGGAGAAACTTTCAGGAACACGAAATTTCCTACCTCAAATTCGCGATTTTGCCTATGTTGATTAGCGTACTTTTTCTGTCGATGTTGAGTAGCTACCAGTCTTGCTCTGATGAGCTTGACCAATTCAGTGGTCTGCTGAACCAGTTCTGGGCCTAACAGTTGTCGTTCCCCAACTTCATCCCAGCATAGTGGAGTTCTGCACTTTCTGCCGTATAATGCCTCGTATGGCAGCATACCAATGGTTGCATGATAACTGTTGTTGTATGCAAATTCCACCAACGGTAGATGATCATCCCAGTTTCCTTTGAAATCCATGATACACGCTCTAAGCATATTCTCAAGCGTCTGGATTGTTCTTTCGCTTTGCCCATCGGTTTGCGGATGATACATCGCGTATCATCTTCTTGATTGCGTTCCCATGCATTCTTGCGCCTCTCTTCCGAAAATTTGATGTGAACCTCGGATCTCTGTCGATACAATTGATACTGGAACTCCATGTCTTGAAACGATCTCCTTAACGTATAGTTTCGCCAGCTGATCAAGATTAAATCTAATCTTTATTGGCAAGAAGTGTGCAGATTTTGTCAATCTGTCCACTGTCAACCATATCACATCTTATCCTTTTTGAGTTGTTGGAAGACCTGTGACGAACGAGAATTTTGTAATTAATTTTAATATTTATTGAATTAAATAAATATTTTTTGATGATTTAATTATTAAATTAAATAATTAATTAATGAAATTATGGTAGATTAATTTAATTATATATGTTTCATTTATTAAATTAATGAAGAGAATTTTTATTATCAAAGTATGTGATTATGTGAGCTTATTGTATTAAAAGAAATATTTAATAAGCATATTGATATTTTAATTAATTTAATTATTAATTATAGAGTTAATAATTTGACATTATTTATTAATGAGAAATTTAATTATGTGACTAAGTGAATTTTTGAGAAAATATTATATTTTATTTATACTAAATTAAATAAAATATTGAATTTATTTTATGAAGGTGTGACGTTATTTAAACTATATTATAAAGCTTTTATTAAATGAAATGACTTTGAGTCAATTAAGAATTGCCAAACAAGGCCCTAGTAGTGGTTGGATGCAGTTACCCATGACTGGGTTAACTGACCACAATGCGCCAGTTTTTTTTTATTACGACGCCTTCTTCTCATTCCTTATTATTCTAAGTCTACAAAACAGAGAGGGAGAGAATTAGAGAGTTTGAGAAGTCAGAGATAAAATTGTGAGATTGAGAAAAGATTGTGAGTGTACAATCAATCAAATACTTGTGAAAAGATTATCATTGATCATCTTCTAATCTATACTCTGGGTAATTTCTTTAAACCCAATTTTTATTTCACGTCACTTGGTTTTTATGAAAATGACTTTCAAAACCTCTGTTATGTCTCTGTAATTGAGAAATTTTGTTATTATATGGATATATGTTATAATACGAGAAGCATAACATGTTATATATATATATATATATATATATATATATATATATATATTGCATGATTCCATATCATAAGTTTCATAATACGATGACTTGTTATTTCAAAATATACAGAGTTTGGGTTTTGGCCATATGGCCTTATACGTAACTTTAAGGTGTCAAACATAAATATTTTCGTAAAATTTACACTCTTATTTGATTATGCATGTTGATATGAAGAGACCAAGCCATAAACGAACGGATTCGTTGTTATAACGAATCCGTAGTGTTAAATTATATGTTTTTGTTCAAAAATATTCAAGAACATCAAGAATAGTACAATTTGCATAATTTAATTCTATGATTATGTGTTTTAAATGGTTAAAATCACTTTATAAATGTTGGGTTATGTTTATGCATGAATTATAACATGTGTATATGATTAATTTCGTGTAGTAGTAATTTAATTGGAATTTTTTGGGCTGTGTTTTGCAATTTTCGCGAATTGCAAGCAATGTTGTTAGCTCGTTATGCCATGTCACATGCTGATCGAAACCTTATGTCCATGCCTTGGCATAATGACACCAGTCTCAAGTCTCGTGTCTCAAGTCGTAGCCAAAGCAACGCTAAGCCTTAAGTATAAAAAGTGGCGTCATGGCGCCACTCTCTCGTAAATTTCGAAAACGAAAATTTTAAAGTCTTAAAGTCCATGAATGTGATGTTAACTTAATGCAATGAACATAAAATTATGTTATAAGTATAATGAGATGTTAAAATAGATACTTAGCATATAAATAACATAATTACATGTGGATTGAATTATTGACTACATAATTAAATTATTATTCATGAAGTGATATTATGTGGCAGTAAATGTCATAAATTGACTAAGTATAGTTAATAATCAAAGTAGACAAGAGAATGAGTTTATGATGATTAGTTAAGTTATAATTAACTGGTATTGCGAATGTGAATGGTATGTAGGATTTTATTCAAAGAACGTGTTTAGTTAAAGTGTAATCTACGCACGAGGCAAGTTTCCTAACCCTACTTATCATTATTGTTCAAGTTTATTATTTACCTCGAGTAAATTATCAATTCTATTATTCAAGTTCAAATGTTATAATAAAGATGGATTATCTTTTCAAAGCATGATTCAGTTATACAATAATTGTCCTATTGTATACTTCTTGAGATTATTATTCAAATTGAATATCATTATTGTTGAACTTTATTAGACTAGTGAACTTTATTGATTCAACTAGTCCTTAGTTGATGAACGTTCTAAATTTCAGAACCCTTATTGAATTATCCAAACCAAACTTTCTTTGGTGCGAACTCGAATGTCAAACTGAGATGAACAACCCTGCAAAGGGATTTACTTATGCGTTAGCGTTAAGATATTGTGCACAGTATGGTACTAAGGGCTGATACCCTTAAGTACGAGAAGAAAGGTCCATAGTTTTATGATTGTTAAAGGTTTCAAGTATAACCCTTGATAACCTAGGACATAGTTCAAGGTCTTATGACCCTCAGAATTATTTTGATTCTTGCTATTCATTCTTGATTCAAAAGTTGAGCTTTTATTCAGATGTCTTTGATTTATTCGCATGTTATTATACTGTTATTTCATTATTTACTTGTGGGCAATAGTGCTCACTCTTGCTTACTAATAACATTGCAGTTAAGAACGAAAGAACTGATGAACCTTCCACTAGTAAAGGCAAGGGCAAGGTTAACAAGTGATGAAGACTTGTTATTTTTATTAGATGATGTATTTATGTTTAAGACTTGAGTTAATGATGTTGTTTAAGACTTATTTGTTTATGATTCCAAGATGATGTTTAAGGTTAGTTTAACTTGGGATGATGTTTATTATTCAGATGTTGTAACCCTTAAGGGGAAGATTTTTATTCCATCTATTGCATGGCTTGCATTTATTATGGGTAGATAGATAGATGATATTTGTAGAATGAACATCAAATCCCGTGGAATTGAAGTACCCGGATTTGGGGGTGTCACAAGTTGGTATCAAAGTTGTAGGTTATGAACCTTAGGTGGGGGAACAACCTTAGGTAGTAGCCTTATAGAAGAAGATAGTAATAGAAAACTCTTATCGAGTTCTAAGAAATGAATTTTTGTAATATATTGAAGATAATAAAATACTTTATGTGTTTATGTGTTAAAGTATGTGTTAGATGATGCGACTTAGTAACTAAAACTTAAAATTTTGTTGTCAGGATGTCGAATGTTGGAAAAGCTTGTCAAGCTGGGGAGGAAGAACCCCGTGTACCTATAGTACCTACTGAGGAGGACCGTGTACCTATAGTACCGACAGAGGAGGAGCCCCGAGACATTCATGTCATTAGGGAGCAGCTAGTGCAGAGGGAATCATCTCCATTGATCACCGTTGTTGGTCAGGAGCATGAACCTGAGACTGATCCTGAGGAGGATCCTGAGGAGGAATTTGATGAGGAAGAGGAAGAGAGAAGTAAAGAGGAGTTACCACGGTACCGCAGATGATCTTTGAGATGTATGACACGTTATATGACCGTAATGTGGAGTTACGAGACGAGGTCCAGGATTTGACTGAGCGAGCGATTATTCAGCATATTACTCTAGGGGAGAAGGAGAGGGAGATTTCGACTCTTCACTCTCGACTGGCAAATGTAGAATGGGATTTGGTCCATAAGAAGGATCAAACTGAAGATAAGACCGAAGAGAAGAGAAACTGAAGAAGGAACTGAAGGAAACCTCCGAAAGGCTGAAGATAGCAGAGGAAGGCTGGGTAAGAGAATCGCGTCGAGCTGATAGTGCAGAGGATGATAGTCGTGCAAAGAAAGTGAAGATTGGGAAAACATATTCTACACTTAACAAGGCAATGAATGAGACTCAAGATCGAGTTTTGAGGTACCCAATCGAGTTCTAAGGACTACCATTGTATATGATGGATCGCGGGACGATGTCGCGTATCTTAGAATGAGGAGCGTGGCAAGGCTAATCAAGACCTTGATGAATGATGATATGATTTATTTAATTATGTGAAGAACTTAATTAGTTTTAGATGTAAATTCTGACGTGGTTATGAACGAAAAAATATTTGAATGTTTTAAATCCTGTGGATTCTTTATCCCAGGATAGTTGATGTAAATAGCAGTTATGCTATCGTTTAATGTTAAAACTTTTAGTTTGAATGAATATAAAAATCAAGTTGTTTGAGATAATGTGTTAAGTGATATGTTGAATTGTTGAGTAATGCCTTAACTATTTAGAGAAATAAATAAAGTTCTAATAAGCGTTTATTTAATAGAAATATGCCGCCAAGGAGAAGACAATAGCGTCAACCGGCTCAGGAAGACTCTACCAATAATAATAATAATGCCAACGCTAATCCAGTGCAGCAGTTGGTTAACTTACTGACTGGAGCCATGAATAATCAACCGCAAGCTCCACCAAGCAATACGTTTAAAGATTTCAAGGCGGTGGGACCGCCAGAGTTTAAAGGTTCCAGGAACCCGATCGAGGCTCAAACGTGGGTTATGGAAATGGAGAAGGTTTTTGACATTGCTAGGGTTAAAGAAGACCAGAAGACCACTTTTGCAACATTTATGCTGAAGACTGAGGCTAGTTACTGGTGGCAAGCAAACAAAGTGCGAGGAGGTGAAGGTGTAATTACGTAGAAGAGATTTAAAGAGATGTTCTTTGAAATGTATTTCCCGACCAGTTCACAGAACCAGATGGAGGTTCAATTTCTGGAACTGAAGCAGGGAAACATGAGCGTACCTGACTACGCGGCTAAATTCGATGAGTTGGCAAGGTTTTCCCCGTATCAAGTACGCACTGACGAGAGAAAGGCCTGAAGATTCGAGCAAGGTCTAAAGCCTTGGGATTACAGTAAAGTTTCAATGTTTCAGATAAACACATTTGTCAGAGTACTGGAAAAGGCCATCCTCGCTGAAGGTGGGAGAGATGCGGTGACCAAGTACAATCAAGATCAGAAGAAGAAGAAGAGTGAAGGTGAAATTAATAACAAGGCCAGTGGAAGTGGAAATTTCAATTAGAAGAAAAGGTGGAATGACAGCTCATCATCGGGAAATCAACAAGGTAATCAGAAGAAAAGAATCGAAGCATGCCCGACTTGCGGGAAAGCCCATCTGGGAGTTTGTATGAAAGGAAAAAGATTGTGCTACAATTGTGGTCAGGAAGGCCACATAGCACCGAACTGTCCAAACCCAAAGAAGGGTGCTTATTTCAACTGTGGTTCGAAAGATCATTTAGCAAGAGACTACCCTAAGAAGGGATCAGGAGGAGAAGTACCAGGAGGTAACCGTGGAAATAACAGTGCAAATACCTTAACCATCACTGGACCACCTGCAACAAACCGACCAACCGCCAGAACTTTCAATATAACGGTGCAGGATGCAATCCAGTCTCGTGATGTGGTGTTAGGTATCATTCCGATCAATAAAATTAATGCTTATGTTTTATTTGATTCGGGCCCTACTTGTTCCTTTATATCCGAAGACTTTGCTAATAGTTTAGATTTGCTTATGGATGAGTTTGAATATCCCATGAATATAGAAATTGTGAATAGAGAGATAATTCCTGTTAAATACGTGTTTAAGAATTGTAGAGTGGATATTAAGGGTAATATCATGAACGTAGATCTTATCCCTATTCGACTTGGGGAATTCGACGTTATATTGGGAATGGGCTGGTTATTCAATTATGGAGCTGTAATTGATTGCCAAAAGAAGCGTATTAACCTTATGACTCCATCAAAGGTTGTGTTTTATGGTACCAAATTGCCTAGACAAGCGAGTTATCTGACGATGATGCAGGCTAGGAAGTTATTAAGACAAGGCTGTGTAGGATACTTAGCTTACATAGTCGACAGTCGAAAAGAGAATCCAAAGGTAGAAGAGATACCGATTGTGAGGGATTTCGTCAACGTATTTCCAGACGATTTACCGGGACTTCCACCAGATAGAGAAGTAGATTTCGTGATCGATTTGGCACCCGAAACTGCTCCAATATCGGAGGCACCATACCGAATGGAACCGGTAGAGATGAAAGAACTATTGGTACAACTACAAGAATTGTTGGACAAGAAGTACATTCAACTGAGCGTATCATCGTGGGGAGCACCGGTGTTGTTTGTGAAAACGAAGGATGGATCGATGCGGCTCTGCATTAACTACAGAGAACTGAATAAGGTCACGATTAAGAACAGATATCCATTACCGAGGATCAACGACCTATTTGATCAATTGAAGGGAGCAAAATACTTTTCCAAGATATACTTGAGAAGCGGTTATCATCAATTGAAGGTGAGACCAGAGGATGTACCGAAGACAGCATTCAGAACGCGATATGGTCACTACAAATTTTTAGTAATGTCGTTTGGTCTTATGAATGCTCCTGCAGCATTTATGGGACTAATGAATGGTGTATTCAAACCGTTTTTGGACAAGTTCGTACTGGTCTTTATAGATGACATTTTGGTATATTCCAAAACCAAAGAAGAACACGAAGAACATTTGAGGTTAACGCTGGAAGTATTGAGAAGGGAGAAGTTGTACGCTAAATTTTTGAAATGCGAATTCTGGATCGAGCGAGTACAATTTCTTGGTCACGTGATCGATAAAAATGGAATTTCGGTAGATCCATCAAAAGTCAAATCCGTGATTAACTGGGATCAGCCGAGAACGCCGTCAGAAGTGAGAAGTTTTCTTGGATTATCGGGATATTATAGAAGGTTCATACAAGACTTTTCCAAGATCGCAACTCCGTTAACGAATTTAACTCGAAAAGCTGTGAAATTTATTTGGACGGAGAAGTGTGAGGAGAGCTTTCAAGAATTGAAGAAGAGATTGAGTACGACACCTGTGTTATCCCTTCCGGATGATACAGAAAATTTTGTTGTTTTTAGCGATGCGTCGCATAAAGGACTTGGTTGTGTGCTTATGCAAAATGACAAAGTCATTGCGTATGCATCACGGCAGTTGAAGGATTACGAGAAGGGATACCCAACCCATGATTTGGAGTTAGCTGCAGTTGGTTTTGCTTTAAAAATTTAGAGGCACTATCTCTACGGGGAGAAGTATGAAATATATACGGGCCACAAGAGTCTCGAAATATATTTTTACGCGTATGATTTGAATATGCGTCGAAGAAGATGGTTGGAATTAATTAAGGATTACGACTATGAGATTTTATACCATCCGGAAAGCAAATGTAGTTGACGATGCCTTAAGTAGAAAGGGTCATGAGAAATTGATGATGTTAACTGCTCAAGAGGAGCTAATTTCAGAAATGGAGAAACTGGAGTTAGAGGTGAAGTATCCTATGGAAATTGATCAGAAGCTATTTCAGATGCAATCTGGTACCACCCTACTGGATTAAGTTAAGGAGGCTCAGCTTCAAGACGAAGAATGTAAAAAGGTGACAAAGAAGATATCTGAAGGAACCGAACCAAGATTTAAGATGGATAAGGAAGGAATACTGAGATTTGAGAGTAGAGTTTAGGTACCGACAGTATAAGAGATTAAGGAAGATATTTTGAGCGAGGCACATAGTTTACGATATTTGATTCACCCTGGTAGTACCAAAATGTACCAAGATCTTCGACAACATTTTTGGTGGCTGAATTTGAAACGTGATGTTGCAGAATGTGTTGCCAAGTGTCTTACCTGTCATAAAGTGAAAGCAGAACATCAGAGACAGAGTGGATTGCTACAACCATTAGAGATCCCAGAATGGAAATGGGAACATATTACAATGGACTTCGTGGTTGGCCTTCAGACAACTCAGAAAGGCTACGACGCAGTATGGGTTATAGTTGACCGACTGACGAAATCCGCACATTTCCTTCCTATCAAAATTAGATTCAACTTGGATCAGTTGGCAAGGCTATACGTAAAAGAAATTGTTTCGAGACACGGAGTTCCGAATTGTTTCGATAGACCGCGATTCACATCGAATTTCAGAAGCGTCTTCAGAATGCATGGGTATTGTTTCTCGAATGAGTATAGCTTACCACCCTCAAATGCAAGCGAGAGAGCGAGCTAGAAACGATTCAAACATTAGAGGATATACTAAGAGCACATGTGATGGACTTTAAAAAAAATTGGGATGATCACCTCACCGTTAGTAGAGTTTGGCTACAACAACGATTACCACTAGTTGGTATTGGCATGCGCCTTACGAAGCGTTATATGGCGAAAAAGTCTGAGAACTCCTCTTCTTCGGGATGAAGTTGGTGAAAGACAATTGTTAGGGCGAAATTGAGTACAATGAGACGGCAGAAATAGTCAAAGTGATCCGAAACACGGTTGGTAGCGTCTCAAGATCGACAGAAGAAATCTGTTGATCCACATCGTAAAAATATCAAATTTGAATCGTAGTTATGTTTTCTTGAAGGTCTCTCCTGGAAGGGAAGATCAGTTCGAAAGAAAGGAAAATTGAGCCCAAGATTCATTGGACCCTTTGAAGTCTTGAGAAGAATCGGAGAAGTTAAATGTCGAGGGTTGCCTTACCTCCAACACTCGAGAATGTCAACAACGTCTTCCATGTTTTACGTATTATGACCCTACAAAGCTGATTACAAGTATGTAATTGAATACGAACCCCTACATTTTGAGAAAGACTTATCTTACGAAGAAATTCCTGTCCAAATTGTCGACCGAAAAGAACAAGTTCTCAGAAATAAAGTCAAACCTTCTGTTAAAGTAATTTGGAGGAACCACAACACTGAAGAAGCTACGTGGGAACTCGAAGAGAATATGATGAAGAATTACCCTCATTTATTTACTTAATTATGTGTAAGCAATTCTGGGGACATAATCTTTGTAAGGGGGGAGAATGTAACGGGTCAAATTTATTTAGTCGTGATTCTAGGGACAGAATCCTTTAAAGGGGGGAAAGATGTGACGAACGAGAATTTTGTAATTAATTTTAATATTTATTGAATTAAATAAATATTTTTCGATGATTTAATTATTAAATTAAATAATTAATTAATGCAATTGTGGTAAATTAATTTAATTATATGTGTTACATTTATTAAATTAATGTAGAGAATTTTATTATCAAAGTATGTGATTATGTGAGCTTATTGTATTAAAAGAAATATTTAATAAGTATATTTATATTTTAATTAATTTAATTATTAATTATAGAGTTAATAATTTGACATTATTTATTAATGAGAAATTTAATTATGTGACTATGTGACTTTTTGAGAAAATATTATATTTTATTTATAGTAAATTAAATAAAATATTGGATTTATTTTATGAAGGTGTGACGTTATTTAAACTATATTATAAAGCTTTTATTAAATTAAATGACTTTGAGTCAATTAAGAGTTGCCAAACAAGGCCCTAGTAGTGGTTGGATGCAGTTACCCATGACTGGGTTAACTGACCACAATGCGCCAGTTTTTTTTTATTACGACGTCTTCTTCTCATTCCTTATTATTCTAAGTCTGCAAAATGCAGAGAGAGGAGAATTAGAGAGTTTGAGAAGTCGAGATAAAATTGTGAGATTGAGAAAAGATTGTGAGTGTACAATCAATCAAATACTTGAAAAAGATTATCATTGATCATCTTCTAATCTATACTCTGGTAATTTCTCCAAACCCAATTTTTATTTCACGTCACTTGGTTTTTATGAAAATGACTTTCAAAACCTCTGTTATGTCTCTATAATTGAGAAATTTTGTTATTATATGGATATATGTAATAATGAGTAGATAACATGTTATATATATATATATATATATATATATATATATATATATATATATATATATATTGCATGATTCCATATCATAAGTTTCATAATACGATGACTTGTTTTTCAAAATATACAGAGTTTAGGTTTTGGCCATATGGCCTTATAAGTAACTTTAAGGTGTCAAACATAAATATTTTGGTAAAATTTATAGTCTTATTTGATTATGCATGTTGATACGAAGAGACCAAGCCTTAAACGAACGGATTCGGTGTTATAACAAATCCGTAGTGTTAAATTATATGTTTTTGTTCAAAAATCTTCAAGAACATCAAGAACAGTACAATTTGCATAATTTAATTCTATGATTATGTGTTTTAAATGGTTAAAATCACTTTATAAATGTTGGATTATGTTTATGCATGAATTATAACATGTGTATATGATTAATTTCGTGTAGTAGTAATTTAATTGGAATTTTTTGGGCTGTGTTACTGCAATTTTGCTGAATTGCGTAGCAGTTTACAACTTCATGCATGTGCGCCACCCGAAGCCTTATATGTCCAAATATTGTGTCTCAAGCTATGAAAATGGTCCTTGTCAGTAAACCTTAAGTAGTACAAAAGTGGCGCCGCAACGCCACTCTCTAGAAATTTCAGAAACAAAAATTTTAAAGTGTTAAAGTCCATGAATGTGATGTTAACTTAATTAAATGAACATAAAATTATGTTATAAGTATAATGAGATGTTAAAATAGATACTTAGCATATAGATAACATAATTACATGTGGATTGAATTATTGACTACATAATTAAATTATTATTCATGAAGTGATATTATGTGACAGTAAATGTGATAAATTGACTAAGTATAATTAATAATCAAAGTAGACAAGAGAATGAGTTTATGATGATTAGTTAAGTTATAATTAACTGGTATTGCGAATGTGAATGGTATGTAGGATTTTATTCAAAGAACGTGCTTACTTAAAGTGTAATCTACGCACGAGGCAAGTTTCCTAACCCTACTTGTTATTATTGTTCAAGTTTATTATTTACCTCGAGTAAATTATCAATTCTATTATTCAAGTTCAAATGTTATAATAAAGATGGATTATCTTTTCAAAGCATGATTCAGTTATACAATAATTGTCCTATTGTATACTTCTTGAGATTATTATTCAAATTGAATATCATTATTGTTGAACTTTATTAGACTAGTGAACTTTATTGATTCAACTAGTCCTTAGTTGATGAACGTTCTAAATTTCGAGAACCCTTATTGAATTATCCAAACCAAACTTTCTTTGAGTGCGAACTCGAATGTCAAATCGAGATGAACAACCCCAAAAGGGATTTACTTATCTACGTTAAGCGTTAAGATATTGTGCACGCATTGATGGGTACTAAGGGCCGATACCCTTAAGTACGAGAAGAAAGGTCCATACTCTTATGATTGTTAAAGGTTTCAAGTATAACCCTTGATAACCTAGGACATAGTTCAAGGTCTTATGACCTTCAGAATTATTTTGATTCTTGCTATTCATTCTTGATTCAAAAGTTGAGCTTTTATTCAGATGTCTTTGATTTATTCGCATGTTATTATACTGTTATTTCATTATTATACTTGTGGGCAATAGTGTTCACTCTTGCTTACTAATAACATTGCAGTTAAGAACGAAAGAACTGATGAACCTTCCACTAGTAAAGGCAAGGGCAAGGTTAACAAGTGATGAAGACTTGTTATTTTTATTAGATGATGTATTTATGTTTAAGACTTGAGTTAATGATGTTGTTTAAGACTTATTTGTTTATGATTCCGCACAGATGTTTAAGGTTAGTTTAACCTGGGATTGTATTATTATTATTCAGATGTTGTAACCCCTAAGGGGAAGATTTTTTTTCGTTCTATTGCATGGCTTGCATTTATTATGGGTAGATAGATAGATGATATTTGTACCGTGAACACCAAATCCCGTGGAATTGAAGTACCCGGATTTGGGGGTGTCACATGACCTACCACAAAATCCATTGTAATATGCTCCCATTTCCATTCTGGTATTTCCAACGGTTGAAGTAATTCGCTTGGTCGTTGATGTTTAACTTTCACTTTCTAACACGTCAAACATTTTGCAACGCATTCTGCAACATCTCTTTTCATATTCGGCCACCAAAAATGACGCCGCAAATCTTGATACATCTTTGTACTTCCTGGATGAATCGAATATCTTGTGTTGTGTGCTTTCGTCAAGATCTCATCTTTAAGCTCTGGTACTGCTGGAACCCAAATTCTTGCCTCGAATCGTAGTAGTCCTTCGGTGTCGATCTTGTATTTTACATCGCTACCCTCAATCACTTTCTCTTTGATCGTTTCGCATTCTTTATCTTGTAGTTGAGCACTCTTCACTTTGACCACCAAAGTTAGACTGGCATCTATCTGGAATAGTCTATCATCGGATTCCTTTGGAAATTTGATTTCCAATTCTTGCTTTGCCATTGCTGATATAAGCTCCTCCTGAGTAGTTATCAGCATCAACTTCTCCCGACCTTTCCTGCTCAAAGCATCTGCAACCACATTTGCTTTGCCTGGGTGATAAAAGATCTCACAATCGTTATCCTTTATCAATTCCATCCATCTCTTTTGTCGCATATTCAGGTCCTTCTGTGTGAAAATATACTTCAGACTTTTATGGTCTGTGTAGATTTCACATTTCTCTCCATAGAGATAGTGTCTCCATATCTTAAGAGCCAACACTACTGCAGCCAATTCCAAATCATTAGTCGAATAACCTTTCTCATAATCCTTCAGTTGTCTTGATGCATACGCAATAACTTTGTCGTTCTGCATAAGAACACATCCCAACCCTTTATGTGAGGCATCACTATACACCACAAAGTTACCTGTACTATCTGGTAATGACAACAAAGGTGCCATGCTTAATTTCTTCTTCAAATCCTGGAAACTTTCTTCATATTTCTCCGTCCAAACAAATTTCATAGCTTTCCTGGTCAGATTTGTCAACGGAGTAGCAATCTTGGAAAAATCCTGAATAAACCGTCTGTAATATCCTGCCAATCCCAAGAAATTTCTTACTTCTGATGGAGTTCTTGGTTGTTCCCAATTTATCATAGCTTCAACCTTTTATGAATCCACAGAAATCCATTCCTTATCAATTAAATGCCCAAGAAATTGTACACGTTCCAGCCAAAATTCACATTTAGAGAATTTTGCATACAACTTTTCCTTTCTTAACGTCTCCAACGTCAGACGTAAGTGTTCCACGTGTTCTTCTTGAGTTTTGGAATACACTAGAATGTCGTCGATGAATACCACTACAAACTTGTCTAAGAATGGTTTAAACACCCTATTCATCAAATCCATGAATGCAGCAGGGGCATTAGTTAAACCGAAAGACATCATCAAAAACTCGTAATGTCCATACCGAGTTCTGAATATCGTTCGTGGTATATCCTCCTTCCTCACTTTCAATTGGTGATACCCACTTCTCAAATCTATTTTCGAAAAGTATTTAGCACCCTTCAACTGATCAAACAAGTCAACTATTCTTGGTAAAGGATATTTGTTTTTAATAGTGACTTTGTTTAATTCTCTATAATCAATGCAAAGACGCATTGACCCATCCTTCTCCTTCACGAATAACACTGGTGCTCCCCACGGTGATACGCTTGGTTGAATATATTTCTTGTCCAGCAGCTCTTGCAACTGTACCATCAGTTCCTTCATTTCTACCGGAGCCATTATGTACAGGGCCTTCGATATTGGTGTTGTTCCCGGTGCCAATTCGATCACGAACTCTATTTCTCTATCAGGCAAAAGTCCTAGAAAATCCTATGGAAACACGTCTTCAAATTCCCTCACCACTTGTATCTCTTTTAGTTTCACATCCTTCTTCTGAGTATAGCCCACACAGCCTTGACTCAACAATTTATTGGCCTGCATAGTCGTCAGACATTTCATTTGTCTAGGCGACTTGCTACCATAAAATACTACCTTTTGACGGAGTTATAAGGTTTACACACTTCTTGTGACAATAAATTACCGCTCCATATTTGAACAGCCAATCCATTCCTAAAATAACATCAAACTCCCTAAGACTAATCGAAATCAAATCTACCAACAAGTTATTCTCTTTAATAATCACCCTACGCTTCTTGTACTCAATCTACTCTTACTTCCTTATTCGCAATTCTATGTTCAAAGGAAAATTCAGTTCTTCTCTAGGCAATTCTAACCTCTTAGAAAATTCATCAAATATAAACGAACAAGTAGCACCCGAATCGAATAATACATAAGCATTTATATCATTGATTGGGATAATACCTGACACTACATCTTTTGATTGCACAACATCTTTCACAGTCATGTTGAAGGTTCTGGATGTGGGCTTGTTTGATGCTGCAGGTCCTGCAATGGCCCATGTACCTCCATTGTTACCTCTACTGCTTCTGGTAGTCACTCTATCCTTCTTCTTAGGGCATTCACGAGCAAAGTGATCCTTGGATCCGCATGTGAAGCATGCATTCTTCTTTGGTTGAGTTCAATTTGGGGCGATGTGACCCTCCTAGCCACAATTGAAGCAAACTCGTTTCCCCATCAAGCACGCACCCTTGTGAAATTTCCCGTATGTCGCACATGCTTCAAACTTTTATTTTGCTGGTTACCCTGCTGGTTTCCAGCACCCATGTTTCCATTCCACTTCCTCTTCAAACTGTTGTTGTTGTTGTTGTTGTTGTTGTTGTTGTTGTTGTTGTTGTTGTTGTTGTTTCCTCCACTACCACCTCCATTCTTGATTTCCACCTCATTCTTCTTCTTCTTCTGTTCCTGATTGAACTTTGTCACTGCCTCGCCTCCACCTTCAACGAGTATTGCTTTCTCCATCACTGCTGCGAAAGTCTTCAATTGAAATAGGGAAACCCTACTGTACAACAGGGGCTTCAGTCCCTGTTCAAACTTCTTCGCCTTGTGTTCGTCCGTACTAACTTGATAAGGCGCAAACCTCGCCAACTCGTTGAATTTAGCAGCATACTCAGATACCGTCATCGTTCCCTGCCTCAGTTCCAGAAATTGTACTTCCAGTTGACCCTTCGAACTCTCGGGAAAATAGGTCTCGAAGAATATCTCCTTAAACCTATCCCAGGTCATCATCCCTGGTCCTTCACGAGTTTTATTGGCCTACCACCAATAGCTACCCTCCGCTTTCAACATGAATGTTGCAAAAGCAGTTTTTTGATTATCTTCTACCCTAGCCAGCTAAAAAACATTCTCGATATCCATTATCCAGGTCTACGCTTCGACTGGATTCATGGACCCACGGAATTTAGGTGGTCCAACCGCCTTGAAGTCCTTAAATGTAGTACCTTGATTCTGAGGTTGATTCTGCAAAGCACCCGTCAGCAATGTCACTAGCTGCTGAATCGGGTTTTCCTCCACATTGTTGTTGTTTTCCTCAAAAGTTCTTCGTCATGGTGGTTGACGTCTTGAAGCCATTTTCTGTTAAAATACACCCATTAGCTTTTATTCAACCCTTTGTAAGTATTACATACTTAAGTTGCACATTATAACAGTTTATCACATAACACTTAACACTTTGAATAAAACAATATCTTTTATTTATTTATCATAAAACGTCAAACAATAGCATCACTGCTATTTACATTATTTTCCTGAACTACAAACTTTCCCGAACCATAACAGTTGCAGGATAACATCATCATCATATCCCATAGGTTTCATAACACTTGGGATTTACAATTTATTTAACATTTCATTCATTGTACAACTACTACGATGTTCTATTAAGATACTTCTTAGCCCTATCACGTTCTTCTTCCATGACCCGGAACATTGTTCTGCGATCTAATACGTATGATGGCAGCGTCTCAAACTGAATCGGATATCCCATGACCCGATCTTGAGCTCGATTAATTGCGGTGTTAAATACTTTATCCATCTCTTTCATCTTCATCCTCTTTGCTTGTGCGTCTCTTGCTGTTAATCTGGTTTGTTGAAAAGCTTCCTCGTAAGCATCTTCAGCTCTTGCCCTCTTAGCGCCTTTCTTCTCTCAAATTTGTTCTTCGTTCAAATGACCACTTCGATCAGTTGTTCTTTCTCTCCTTCAATCTGTACTAGTTTCTCCTCGACATTTGTCAGTCGTTCTTCACGATCCTGGATCTCGCCGTCTTTTTGTGTCATTGCAGTTTGTTGTTCAGCTACTATCTCCTGCAACTCCTCAACTGTATCATGAAGTTCCACGTTATGGTCGTAGACTTCATCGTACATTCGAGCAGCTATTGAGGTTAGTGGAGTCTCCTCCTCCTCGTCCTCGTCATTCTCATCCTCCTATCGCAACTTAACGGGATCCTCCTTATCCATCTCCACATCATCATCCTCATCTTCAACCACTGTGACCAATGGGGCTGACTCCCGTGGCAGTAGTTGTTCCCAACTAACATGAATGTCTCGAGGCTCCTCCTCTATAGGCATTTGAGGTCCCTCATCCCTAGCCTGACTGGATTCTCCGACATTAGTGATCCTGACAACAAAGTTTTAAAGTTTTAATTATTAATCATTACTACTCGACACTCACGAGCACATAAGTATAAACACATAATCACATAAGTGTTTTATTATTTCTTCCTTACAACTCGTTAGGAGTTAATCACCACTATCTTTTCAAAGGTTACTTCCTAAGGCTTTTCCCCACCTAAGGTTCATAACCTAAAGCTTTGATACCAACTTGTGACACCCCCAAATCTAGGTACTTCATTCCCACAAGATTTGGTGCTCACTGTTCAAACATTCATACTATCTACCCAAATAAAATAATATTTGAATCATAAAATCTCCCCTTAAATAGGGTTTCATCATTAAATTCAAATACATCCCAGGTTATCTAACCTTTAAACGTCATTCAAATGCGGAATTAAAATTATAACATTACATCATTAAAATAAAGTCTAGGATCATCATAATAAAAGTCTAACATCATAATCAAAGTCAAAATTACAAGTCTTCATCACTTGTACATTTTTCCTTTCTTTTAGTTGAAGGTTCACCTACCTTCTCCTCTTTAGCTCAAATGAGTTTATAAATATGCAAGAGTGAGCAAAACAATTGCTCACTGGATATAATAGAGAATCAACAGGAGTATAACAATAATAACTGCCAATAATAGGCTCATCAAGACTGAATAGTACTCTAACAATGATAATCAGAAACTGGAATCCAAAATATGGAATATACATCACTGAGGGTCATAAGACCATGAACTACGTCCACAGTTGCAAGTAATCTTTCAACTCCAACTTTAACAGTCATAAGACTATAAGGACCTCGTACTTAGGGGATCACCCTTCTTCGCAAATGTATTGTGCACAACATTTTAACGCTTCGCGTAAGTTAACCCTAATCGTAACAATAGGGTTGTTCATCTCAAAGATTTAGTGTACAAGTCCGCACTAAAGAAAGTTTGGTTTGGATAAGCTTTCAAGGGTAATTTGAAGTTCAATGGACATCAACTAGTGGACTAGTTGAATCAATAGTGTCTGATAATACCACAATTGAACATAACATGAAACAATGAACAAAGTGTAAGCGAGCTGACTATGCTTGATCTCATGCTTAAGAACAACTACAAAGCATAAGTATTTAATGACAATAATAAACCTTGCTTGAACAAAATTAAGCTAGGACTATGAAATTATTGAATAAACATTTAAGTAATAGCAAGCTGAAAATAAAGCTTACTTATCATTAGAATGAATTGTGTTAAGCAAATGAACTACAACAGTTCAACATTTGAAATAAGAATTTAAGAAAACTGCATTCACAATATCCGAATAACAATAGCGACACTTGTCTAATAATAAACAAGTTATAATGCATCAATAAGTATTGGACTTCAAACTTGTTTGAGTAAAATAATGACATGGCTAGATTGCTCAAATCATGATTGAGAATACGATAGTTCGTTTAAAGTAAGAACTAGCTCAACATAAATGTATGGATAAAAGGCTTGCTCAATGTAAATATAGAGTTAGAAAACTTGTCTTGAGCGTAAGCTATATAGTTAAACTCACGATCACCTACATATAATTTTAGAACCACAATACCTATTAGATAGGATAATCATATCATAACATGTTCAATACCATTCACATTTCAGAAACTCTAAGTGTTTTAATTCGCAACACTTGATTAACTCTCATTATGAATACAAAGTTACCACAAAACGCGTTCCCGATTTACTAACCATTTTACAACTTTGAACTTACTAATCTTAATTCACTATGTTATAATAACCTTAACATTACACTTTTAGCATGCTAACACACTTTCAGACCCTGCCATGATGCTAACTCAAGACTCGCAATATCGTAAAATCGTAATCTCAAACCAATTGTATGGTTCAAATTTGCATACATACAAGAGGCTTGGGACCAAAAGAAATGCTACCTTTTTTTTGCTTTTGGCACTGTAGCAATTTCTTGGCATTGTTCAGACAGACGCAGAGAGGCTAATGAACAGTAGCCGACTTTAGCCCAATAAACACAAATTTCACCCAACAAATAGTGATAATAACACGTAAGATAAATACACAACTATCATAAACATGATTGCTCACATTTACAATCAATTAGAACAATTTAACACTAACTAAAGCTATTTTAATTTCTCAAATTTCAAGTTTTTCATATAAAACTCCATTTTTGATATTCATCCCTAAAAATCATCACTGTGATTTCATTACTTGACCAAATCATCTCCTTCGAACTACATTATGCTCGTATCTCAATGAACTACCAAATACTAACTTTAATTTACAATTTCTCATATGAATTGGCCACTAAAATTGATATTTTTCATGAACATATGAAAAAATGCATATAAACATACACTATCGTAATTTTCTTCTACTGCAAACCAAAATTAGCATACAATTGTTGTCTAAACATAACATATAATCATCATATACATAATAAATCATCATAACTAAGATATGTAACAAAATTCAAGAAGTATAATTCACATAAGTATAGCAATTATACCGAGATACTCACAAATAATGTCAAAATAGTAGAACATACCTTTTGTTACTTGATAGAAAATCTTGTTAAACACAATCGGAATTGCTTGAAAATCCTAAGCTTCTTCTCAATCTCTCTCTCTCAACTCTCGACTCTTCTCTTCTTCTCTCTTCTCGCCTTAGCTAAACCCAAATGCCAAATTACGTAGTCTAGCTAAATACTTAAGCGCAAAGGAAATAAACCGATAACACTTCATAATGCTAATACTAATTACATTATCGTTATAACGTAATATATAATATAAATATATATTATATTATTATTTTATTTTTTTATTTAATTTCAAAAGCTAGAAATTCAAAAGCCTAAGGCTTGTTTGGCAAATCATTTAAAATTTAAGAGTTAAAATACTTAAGCCTTGTTTGACAAAAAAACTAATTTAAAATTCCTCTTTAATTTATTAATAAACGCTTTAGTTTATAATTATAATCACATACTATTTCATGTCAAACATTAACCCATTAAATTAATCACATACTATATTTTAATTAAATATAGTCATTTAGCAAATATCACCAAATTATAATTTTCATTATAACTTTATTTAATAATTTAATATACCATCTAAATTATTACATCAATACAACCACATAACACTTCATGTTAATAATACAAACCTATAAATTATAAATTAATTTAATTTAGAAAATTCTCTAATAAATTAAGATTAAGATTCACAACCATCACATCCATAAAAATAATAAACACTTCAAATAATATTTATATAACCCAATAAATATTATAATTACAATAAATTTTGGATCGTTACATCGGGAAAGAGTCTTTAAAAGGGGGGAAGAATGTAACGACCAAGAAATTCGGATCCTTTGTAAAATACTTGAAAGAATTAAATAATGAATAAAATAATATTATTTGTTATTATTATGTGTTAATAAGACGTATGTCATTCTATAACCTAGAAACGTCAAAACATCGTTGTATTTTAACTACGTAAGGGAATTAAAGTGTTTGAATTTTTTGAAAAATACTATTCATCGTTTATCGCTCGGAAATTATTTTTGAACTTCCGAGAAATACGTAATGTTATAATATTGAGGCAAGATGGATTATGTAATAATAATCTAAGTATGGAAAACACAATATTTCGCATGTGGACTTAATTTGAGAATGTTAAGTATTAAAGTAAGGAAATGGAATGATGGGTTTTGTATGAAGAACAATTCCAATTTGAATAAAGGTGTAAACCTGTGTGGGATTAATGTTAAGCCAAGTGGTTAATAAGATGAAGCCCAAACTAAATTAAAGACAAGCCCAAGGTAATTTAAGACCTAAGCCCAATTATTTATTGTAACGCCCGAGAAATTCGGATCCTTTGCAAAAATATTTGAAAGAATTGAATACTGAATAAAATAATATTATTTGCTATTATATGTGTTAATAAGATGTATGTCGTTTTATAACCTAGAAATGTCAGAATATCGTAGTATTCAAACCACGTGAGGGAATTAAAGTGTTTGATTTTTCAAGATGAAAATAAATGTTTTCCGAAAAAGTTTACGAAAAACACTATTCACCGATTATCGCTCGGAAATTATTTTTGAACTTCCGAGAAATACGTAATGTTAGAATATCGAGGCGAGATAGATTATGTAATAATAATCTAAGTATGAAAACTGTAATAATTCGCATTTGGAAGTAATTTGAGAATATAGGTATTAAAACCTAATGAAATGAATTAAGGTAACTTAGTATAAAATACAAGTCCAATAGGAATAAGATGTGATCCTATATGGGATTTATATTAAGCCCATATATTTAGTTAATGAAGTCCAAGCTATTATTAATGCAAGCCCAAAGATAAGTTAATTAAGTTAACTACTAAGCCCAAAGGATGATCCAATGGGTAAAGCAAGATCCATGGAGCAACCCATGGGTGGAGTGGTAACCAAGCACTTGGAGTGGTGAGCAAGAACTTTAAGTAATGACCAAGGAATGGATAAGAGTTGTGGGCAACAAGTAATGAATAGTAAGGAGGTTAACTAAGGAGGTGGGATGGCCTAAATATCCATAGTGCCCTCACTTTGGGTTGCCTATAAATACCAAGCTTTATTTCTTAAATTGGTTATTTAAATTTCATCCAACAACTCTCTCTCAAACAACTTATTTGTTAGAGTCAATAAGCATTTTGAGCTTAACCTTTCATTAGTAGATTTCCAAAGCAAGTGAAGTAATCATCAAAGGTAAATGATCTTGTCTTCTTCATCTCTATCATGGTAGGTTGATAAGAGAAGTGTAACTAATGAACTTAGATGTTAAGCACATAAGAGAAATGGATAAGCAATTGACTTAAGCCGAATAAGATGAATAATCAACTTGAACCTAATTAAGTTGATAACCTTGTACACAAATTGTCATATGTTTGTCATATGATTAATATAGTATGAGAACATTGATTGATGGACTTAATTTCATAATAAGTCATAAGCATGAGAATTTGAGTTCCTAAGTTAAGTAAGTCATTAATGTATGAAATAAGTCAAAACCTACTTTGATTATAAGTTGGTGTAATAAGTAACTTGTAATGTCTACATGTTGGTTAAAATCCACTTAGAATGATTAGTGTTGAGGTTTCGCCAGAATCTACACGATTGGACGATAGACGTCGAATTCGTGAAATTCTCGGAATGGAAGTCATATTTTGTGTTTGACATTGGAATCATTGGTTTTCGATGGAGACAAGTCATATTTGGCATTGTAGAGTTGTGGACTCAAAAATGGCCGGATTCTAACTTAGAACGAAGAAACGAGCGTTGAACGTTCACGAACGTTTATCGTTTTCGCTAAAAATGAACCAATAGGTGAATTTTTAGGAAACGAAGTCAAATAGATAAAAGTTACATTTGAAATTACGTAATTTGTGAACCATAGGCTTTTGAACAAGCCAATTCGGACTTATAATGAAGAAGTTATGCGTCCAGGACGTTCACAAAATTTCAAAACTGAAATTATTTTCTGGTGCATAGAGTTGGCCCCGCGGTGCAAACCCTAGGCAAAATGACCCACGCCGCGGCGCGGGACAATAACCGAGCACACTACAAGAGTTACGCCAAGCATACGACTATTTAACACTTGAGACTCGCGCACGAGTCCGAGTTCTAGCGAAGAATAGGTGATGTGCTAAATACGCATCTCCATATGTAAAAGCGTGGCCAGAGCATTGACTTCAAAGACCAAGACAATAATGAAGGTTTATATTTAGAACATGGTTAGTAGTTGATAACCAATTGGACTAGGATTATAATGAAATATTGTTAAGACATAATTAAGCCTTAAGTATGAACACTTAGGGTTTAGTTAAATCCATTGCAAATGAATGAAAGAATGATCTCACGGAAAGCCGAAACCGATAATAACAAATCTAATATGTAATTAGATTGAGAAGTAGGGTAATATTCTTTAAGAACCATGTATGATCATTCATGACCTAATGTTCTATGTTATGCTATCATTTAATGTAGAGACCTTAAGGACGTAAAGTGCACGTGTTATAAATTGTAGCAAACGCTGAAGGCAAGTACTCTAACCCTTGTTCCAGTTTGATCTGGGCAAGTCTTTATGATTCATGTATTCTTCGCATGAGTTATAAGTTGAAGAATGTCAAAGCCAATTCCTTCAGCTAGACGTATGCTATGTTATTCTATCAAGTGTTGATAAGGATTTACCGAACTAATATTGTTGTGGTTTTCAAAAGTAGATTATGTATGCTCAAAATGTTTTGTCGTCAAACGACAGGCACGTGAGGTTGCCACAACTTAAACGTATAAACGTTTAACGAATGTAGTCTTGATCAACATAGAGTACTATAGGCTGATCACCTAGACGTGCTCGTAAGCTATACCGGACTTACGGACTTTGTGTCGGGATGTCCTTTTCAAAGTACTTATGAAATGCTTACGGTCTTGAACTGGAATTGATGTTTTACTGAATATTGTAGCTGTAAAACATTTTGAATGAAAAGAGGTGCTATTCTGAATTCTCAATAGTACTTCATAACTATTGTCCAGTTATTGAAGATATATTATTCCTATGTTTCAAGCATGCTATTTTCCTTGAATTGTTGTACTTGCTGAGCTAGTTAGGCTCATTCTTGCTTGAACCATATGAATGCAAATAAGATGTAATCTGAATCGATGGATCCGCGAGGAGGATAAAGGGAAGGCAAAGGCGAACCCATAGATGGATTTTGTAATAGTATAGTTTTTATATGGAATATTATTCATATTATGACAAGGACAATGTATTGGTTGTAAAGAACCTGGGGTATGTAAATATTCTTTTGATATATATATAAGACATATCCGTTCTTTTGAGGCTTTTCAATTGAATGTTTATGTGAACTGTAGCACCGTGTAGCACCATCTGTCGGGTTGGAAGATACCCGGATTTGGGGGCGTCACAGGTTGGTATCAAAGCCTTAGGTTATAAAACTTAAGGGGGGGAAAAATACCTTAAGTCATAACCTTAAGAAAAGTCAAAGAATAAAAGACGGAAGTTAACCTTATAAAAATGCATCATATATGTTATGTGTTTTTATTATAACGACGCGTTACTAATCAACTTTTTCTGTTGTTATAGATGTCAGGTGAAAATAGGGATGTACAAGTAGTCGTGAAGGGCTGAGAAACCAGATAGAAATCATCACCAACCCCATAGCAAGCAGAATCCTGGAGATAGTTGTGGTAGAGTCTAGAGACTCCGAAAGCTTAGACCTCATGTCTGTATTTGACGGCATGATAGAAGAAGAAGTGGAGGTAGTATCCTTCAATCCAGTGGCTATAGCACCAGAGATAACTCTAGGAGAGTCGATGATGTCACTATTCATGTCAGTGATAGATAGGAACGTACACTATTATCAGGAGGTCAAGGAGCTGAAGGCGGAGCTCCAAGCGGTTACAGAGGACAAGACGGACGTGGAGTCCATGTGGGAACAGGAACATGACGAGAGAGTTTTGGCTAAGGACAAGGTCCATGAGCTAAAACAAGAGGTCTTTGAGATTAGGAGTGAGCTAAAGACCAAGAAGCAAAAGATAGGGAGAATGTCCTATATTCATAGGAGTTTTTATGAGGATTTCCAGTTACAGGTAGCTGGGTATCCAGTAGAGACAGGGCAGACACGGTATACTATCAGCCGTGATATTATTGTCGGTCTTGCCAAGGCAGATTTCGAGAATGCCTTAAGGCAGATATGATCGAGTAGTTGTTAGAATAGTTAAGTATGTACATATTTGTGTATATATAGTAGTGACGTAAAGCCCTATTTTGTATAATCAAGGGTAGTCTTTTGTAATTCCCAAATTTTGGAAAGCAATAGCGGGAAAGTAATGTATCCAGCTTAGGCTGTGTTATGTAACCGATGTAGTATAATACTACGATGAATTAATATAAGTTTTCATTTTCAAAAAAATGTTGTGTAATGAATGTTTTAGTTATTGTTTAAATATGGAATAATGACTAACTTAAAGGAAATGCATAATAATGAAATATGTGTTTATTGTAACAGAAAAATGCCGCCAAGAAGAGTACCCCGTAACCAAGGTGCGAACACAAATCAACCGGAGGGAGGTCCGGTTAACCCCATGTAGGAATTTTTGAACCTTTTAACCGCAGCGTTTAACCAAACTGGGGCTAATATCCCTGTAAATCCATGTGTAGTACGAGCCACTACATTCAAGGACTTTAAGAGTGTGGGTCCGCCAGAGTTCAAAGGAACTACGGACCCTATCGAAGCCCAAACGTGGGTTAGGGAAATTGAGAAGGCATTTGTGATAGCAAATGTCGATGAGGCCCAAAAGGTTGCTTTCGCAACCTACATGATGAAGGGAGAGGCCAACTTTTGGTGGGAGGCCAATCAGGCGAGGGCCGGAATAGATGCTATAATGTGGGAGAGGTTCAAGGAAATATTCTACGAGAACTACTTTCCCACAAGCATGCAGGGAAGGATGGAGATGCGATTTCTCGATTTAAAACAAGGGAACATGACGGTTCCCAAAGATGCCATGAAGTTTAATGAATCGGCAAGGTTCGCTCCACATCAAGTGGATACCGAGGTGAGAAAGCTCGACGATTCGAAAGGTGGCTTGAAACCCTAGCTCTATAATCATATCTCTGTATTCCAAAGTACTTCCTTTGGAGTTGTTTTAGAGAAGGCAATAATTGCCGAAGGTGGTAGCGAGGCGTTGAGCCAATACCACAAGGACAAGAAAAGCAAGGGGAAGGTGGATGGAGGAGTGAAAATTGAAGGAGCCAGCGGGCGTGGCAAAGGGTATAAAAGGAAGGTAGTTAACTCTCGGAATACCGGAGTGAAACAAGGAGACCTTAAGAGGATGATGGAGGCCTGTAAAACCTGTGGGAAGACTCACCTAGGAGTCTGTCTCAAAGGAAAGGCCGTGTGTTATAACTGCGAACAGGAGGGGCATATTGCGCCAAACTGTCCAAGCCCAAAGAAGAATTATGGGTGCTTTATATTTGGATCTACGGACCACATGGCAAAGAACTGCCCAAAGAAGGGGACAAACGGGAATAAGGGCGCCAATAGTGGTAAGTTAACTATTGGGGTCCAAATAGCATGGTAAGAGCCCGATGGCCCATACCTTTAATATGACCGTCCAAGACGCGATGGCCTCGGGAGACGTAGTTGCAGGTATTATTCCGATCAACGACTTAAATGCATACGTACTGTTTGACTCGGGTGCTACTTGTTTGTTTATCGCATGAGATTTTGCTAGGCTACTAGGATTACTTCCTGAGAAGTTGCTTCTACCCTTGAACATTAAGGTAGCAAACAAGGAGATAATTCCTATTGAAGATATTCATAAGAATTGTTGCGTAGACATTAGAGGTTATAATTATCGGTAGATCTGATACCGATAAAGTTAGGAGAATTCGACGTAATCCTCGGAATGGATTGGTTGATAAATCATGGAGCAATAATAGATTGTCAAAAGAAATGCGTAAACATTAAAACAGTAAACTAATCTCATGTAATATTTTACGGGAATAAATCGCCGGGACGTTCGTGTTGTCTTACTATGACACAAACTAGAAAATTATTGAGGAAGGGGTGTGTAGGCTATTTGTGTCATGTGGTTGATACCCAAAGAGTGGGAGCGACCATGGAATAAATACCTATAGTGAGTGAGTTCATGGATGTATTTCCAAGCGAGTTACCTGGTCTTCCACCGGATAGGGAGACCGAAGTTCAAGTAATAGACATTGTGCCGGAGGCGGCACCAGCTTTCGAGGCACCGTGATCGTATGGCGCCAAAGGAGATGAAGGAGTAGATGGTACAAATTGCAAGAATTATTAGGACAGAAGTACATTCAACCGAGTGTTTCACGTGGGAGCACCTGGCAGTCTTTGTTTATCAAGAAGAAGGACGGATCGTTGAGACTTTGTATCGACTACAGAGAGTTGAACAAGTTAACGATAAAGAATAAGTATCCATTGCCCGGGATAGATGATCTTTTGATCAATTGAAGGGGCGTAATATTTTCTAAAATAGATTTAAGGACGGGGTATCATCAATGAAGGTTAGGAATGAAGATGTGCCAAAGATGACGATTCGTGACTCGTTATGGTCATTACGAGTTTACGGTGATGTCATTTGGGTTGACTAATGCACTCACGATTTATGGACATGATGAACAGAGTGTTCAAACAATATTTGGACAAGTTCGTCGTGGTGTTTATTGATGATATTCTAGTCTACTCTAAGACGCCAGAAGATCATGCTGAACACCTAAGAATAGTGTTGGAGACATTAAGAAAGGAGAAGTTATATGCGAAGTTCACTAAGTGTGAATTTTGGTTAGAGAGGGTTCAGTTTGCAGGTCATGTTATTGACCATGAGGGGATTTCAGTAGATCCAGCGAAGGTGGAAGCCGTGATGAATTGGGAACAACCGAAGACACCAACCGAGGTATGGAGTTTCCTAGGGTTAGCGGGTTACTATCGAAGGTTCATTTAGGACTTTTTGAAGATAGCTACTCTGCTGACTAACTTGATGAGGAAGATAGTGAAGTACGTATAGACTGAGAAATGCGAAGATAGTTTTCAGGAACTAAAGAAGAAGTTGAGTGAAGCGCCTGTATTGTCATTACCCGATGACACAGGAAATTTTGTATTTTATAGCGATGCTTTGCATAAAGGACTGGGTTGCGTGCTCATGCAGCATGGCAAGGTCATTGCGTATGCATCTAGGTAGTTGAAGGATTATGAGAAAGTCTACCCTACTCATGATCTGGAACTGGCCGCGGTGGTGTTTGCCCTAAAAATATGGCGACATTATCTTTATGGGGAAAAGTGTGAGATATACACGGACCATAAGAGTCTAAAATATATCTTCACACAGAAGGAGTTGAATATGAGACAGAGGAGGTGGCTGGAGTTGATAAAGGATTACGACTGTGAAATCATGTATCACCCTGGAAAAGCCAATATAGTGGCCGACGCCTTGAGTAGGAAGGGTCGGGAGAAGTTTTCTGTGTTAACAGCTCAAACTGAGTTAATAACAGAGATGGCTAAGATGGAGTTGGAGGTGAAGTTGCCAATTGAGGCGGATCGTAGACCTGCTTACATCGAGATTGATCTACCTACCATTGTAGAGAGAGTTAAGGAGGTGCAGCTCAAAACTGATGAGTGTAACCAGATGATGAAGCGGTTGACCAATGAAAAAGATACTAAGTTTAGTCTTGATAATGAGGGATTATTAAGATTTGAGGGAAGAATTTGGGTTCCGAATGAGACAGAATTAAAGGAGCTAGTATTACAAGAGGCTCACAATTCGAGGTACTCGATTCATCCTGGTAGCACTAAGATGTATCAAGACCTTCGACAAAGTTTTTGGTGGCCGAACATGAAGAGAGAAATAGTCAAGTATGTGTGTAGGTGCTTGACTTGTCAAAGAGTTAAAGCCGAACATCAACGACCAAGTGGCTTGTTACAGTCATTGGAGATTCCGGAGTGGAAGTGGGAGCATATCATGATGGACTTTGTGGTGGGACTTCCAACGACTCAGAAAGGATATGATGCGATTTGGGTAATAGTGGATCGGTTGACAAAGTCGGCTCACTTTTTGCCAATTCGAATTAAGTATAACTTAGACCAGTTAGCTACACTCTATGTTAAGGAAATTATTTCCAGACATGGAGCACCTGTTTCGATAGTGTTAGATCGTGATCCACGATTCACATCGAACTTCTGGAGAAGTCTTCAAGAACAGTTGGGGACACAGTTGAAGTTGAGTACGGCTTATCATCCACAAACCGATGGACAGAGCGAGAGGACAATTCAGACGTTAGAAGATATGTTGAGATCTTGCGTCATGTATTTTAAGGGTAGTTGGGATGATCATCTACCATTAGTAGAATTTGCATATAACAACAGTTATCATGCAAGTATAGGTATGTCGCCGTACGAAGCTTTGTATGGAAGAAAATGCAGAACACCGTTGTATTGGGATGAAGGAGAAGGAGAACGCCAAATGCTAGGACCAGAATTGGTGCAGCAAGCAGCGGAAGTGGTGAATTTAATTCGATTGCGTCTTGTAGCAGCTCAAGACAGACAGAAGAAATACGCAGACTTACATCGAGAGAATAGAGAGTTTGAGGTAGGCTCGTACGTATTTCTAAAGGTATCTCCCTGGAAAGGAAAGATACGCTTTGGAAAGAAGGGAAAACTAAGCCCAAGGTTTATATGACCTTTCGAGGTATTAGAACGGGTAAGCGAGGTAGCTTATAGGGTAGCATTACCTCTGGACCTAAAGCGAATACATAATGTATTTCACATTTCTGTGCTACGTCCTTACAAACCGGATTACAAGCACGTGATAGAATATGAGCCTATTCAGTTTGAGAAGGATTTAAAATATGAAGAAATACCGATTCAAATCATCGATAAAAAAGAGCAAGTTCTGCGAAACAAGGTAATACCGTCAGTAAAGGTGTTATGGAAGAACCACGATGTGGAGGAAGCAACGTGGGAACTTGAAGAAAAGATGAGAAAGAATTATCCTCTTTTGTTTGATTGATGTAGGGCGAGATTCTGAGGACAGAATCTTTATAAGGGGGGAAGAATGTAACGCCCGAGAAATTCAAATCCTTTGCAAAAATATTTGAAAGAATTGAATAATGAATAAAATAATATTATTTGCTATTATATGTGTTAATAATATGTATGCCGTTCTATAACCTAGAAACGTCGGAATTTTGTAGTATTCAAACAACGTGAGGGAATTGAAGTGTTTGATTTTTCAAGATGAAAATAAATGTTTTCCGAGAAAGTTTACGAAAAAACACTATTCACCGATTATCGCTCAGAAATTATTTTTGAACTTCCTAGAAATACGTAATGTTAGAATATCGAGGCGAGATAGATTATGTAATAATAATCTAAGTATGGAAAATGCAATAATTCGCATTTGGAAGTAATTTGAGAATATAGGTATTAAAACCTAATGAAATGAATTAAGGTAACTTGGTATAAAATACAAGTCCAATAGGAATAAGATGTGATCCTATATGGGATTTATATTAAGCCCATATATTTAGTTAATGAAGTCCAAGATATTATTAATGCAAGCCCAAAGATAAGTTAATTAAGTTAACTACTAAGCCCAAAGGATGATCCAATGGGTAAAGCAAGATCCATGGAGCAACACATGGGTGGAGTGGTAACCAAGTACTTGGATTGGTGAGCAAGAACTTTAAGTAATGACCAAGGAATGGATAAGAGTTGTGGGCAACAAGTAATGAATAGTAAGGAGGTTAACTAAGGAGGTGGGATGGCCTAAATGTTCATAGTGCCCTCACTTTTGGTTGCCTATAAATACCAAGCTTTATTTCTTAAATTGGTTGTTTAAATTTCATTCAACAACTCTCTCTCAAACAACTTATTTGTCAGAGTCAATAAGCACTTTGAGCTTAACCTTTCGTTAGTAGATTTCCAAAGCAAGTGAAGTAATCATCAAAGGTAAATGATCTGGTCTTCTTCACCTCTATCATGGTAGGTTAATAAGAGAAGTGTAACTAATGAACTTAGATGTTAAGCACATAAGAGAAATGGATAAGCAATTGACTTAAGCCGAATAAGATGAATAATCAACTTGAACCTAATTAAGTTGATAACCTTGTACACAAATTGTCATATGTTTGTCATATGATTAATATAGTATGAGAACATTTATTGATGGACTTAATTTCATAATAAGTCATGAGAATTTGAGTTCCTAAGTTAAGTAAGTCATTAATGTATGAAATAAGTCAAAACCTACTTCGATTATAAGTTGGTGTAATAAGTAACTTGTAATGTCTACATGTTGGTTAAAATCCACTTAGAATGATTAGTATTGAGGTTTTGCCGGACTTTACACGATTGGACGATAGACGTCGAATTCGTGAAATTCTCGGAATGGAAGTCGTATTTTGTGTTTGACATTGGAAACATTGGTTTTCAATGAAGACAAGTCATATTTGGCATTATAGAGTTGCGGACTTGAAAATGGCCGTATTCCGACTTAGAACGAAGAAACGAGCGTTGAACGTTCACGAACGTTTATCGTTTTCGCTAAAAATGAACCAATAGGTGAATTTTTAGCAAACGAAGTCAAATAGATAAAATTCTTGAATGATCATGTAGATTACACAATTTGTGAACCATAGGCTTTTTAACGAGCCAATTCAGACTTATAACGAAGAACTTATGCGTCCGGGAAGTTCACAAAATTTCAAAACTGAAATTGTTTTCTGGTTCACAGAGTTGGCGTCCTGGCGCCAACCCTAGGCAAAATGACCCGCGCTACGGCGCGGAACAGTAACCAAGCACACTGCAAGAGTTCTCCACAACACGACCATTTAACACTGAGACTCGCGCCGTAACGCCAAGTCCGGGTTCTAAGCAGCAATAGGTGATGCCAAGCAATACGACTCCATAAAAAAGCCGCCATGGCAGAAGCGCCGACTTCAAGACCAAGACAATAATGAAGGTTTATATTTTGAACATGGTTAGTAGTTGATAACCAATTGGACAAGGATTATAATGAAACATTGTTAAGACATAATTAAGCCTTAAGTATAACACTTAGGGTTTAGTTAAATCAATTGCAAATGAATGAAAGAATGATCTCACGGAAAGCCGAAACCGATAATAACATATCTAATATGTAATTAGATTGAGAAGTAGGGTAAGATTCTTTAAGAACCATGTATGATCATTCATGACCTAATGTTCTATGTTATGCTATCATTTAATGTAGAGACCTTAAGGACGTAAAGTTCACGTGTTATATATTGTAGCAAACACTGAAGGCAAGTACTCTAACCCTTGTTCCAGTTTGATCTGGGCAAGTCTTTGTGATTCATGTATTCTTCGCATGAGTTAGAAGTTGAAGAATGTCAAAGCCAATTCCTTTGGCTAGACGTATGTTATGTTATTCTATCAAGTGTTGATAAGGATTTACCGAACTAATATTGTTGTTGTTTTCAAGTAGATTATGTATGCTCAAAATGTCTTGTCGTCAAACGACAAGCACGTGAGGTTGCCACAACTTAAACGTATACACGTTTAACGAATGTAGTGTTGATCAACATAGAGTACTATAGGCTGATCACCTAGACGTGCTCGTAAGCTATACCGGAATTACGGACTTTGTGTCGGGATGTCCTTTTCAAATTACTTATGAAATGCTTACGGTCTTGAACCGGAATTGATGTTTTACTGAATATTGTAGCTGTAAAACGTTTTGAATGAAAAGAGGTGCTATTCTGAATTCTCAATAGTACTTTGTAACTATTGTCCAGTTATTGAAGATATACTATTCCTATGTTTCAAGCATGTTATTTTCCTTGAATTGTTGTACTTGCTGAGCTAGTTAGGCTCATTCTTGCTTGAACCATATGAATGCGCAGCTTAAGATGTAATCTGATAGATGGATCCGACAAGGATAAAGGGAAGGCAAAGGTGAACCCTTAGATGGATTTTGTAATAGTATAGTTTTTGTACGGAATATTATTCATATTATGAAAAGGACAATGTATTGGTTGTAAAGAACCTGGGGTATGTAAATATTCTTTTGATATATATATAAGACATATCCGTTCTTTTGAGGCTTTTCAATTGAATGTTTATGTGAACTGTAGCACCGTGTAGCACCATCTGTCGGGTTGGAAGATACCCGAATTTGGGGGCGTCACATTTATCCATTAGTTCATTAAGATCCATGGGGCAACCCATAGGTGAAGTGGTGACCAAGACCTTTGTGTGGTGGGCAAGAAATAAGTGCGATGGCCAAGGTTACTTAGTGTGCAAGTAGTGAATAGTAAGGAGGTTAGTGAGGAGGTGGGATATCCTAATGACCATTAGGCCCTAACTTTGGAAAGTCTATAAATAACAAGCCTTTGTATTCATTTGTTAATTTTTAGTTTCATCCAACATTAAAATAACTTAAGTTTTAGAGAGAATAAGCACTTTGAAGCTTACTTCCATTGTTAGATTTTCCAAGAAGAAGAAGGACTAGTTCATCAAGGGTAAGGCTCTTGTCTTATATATCATCCATCTCTATCATAGAAGGGTAATAAGAGAAGTGTAACTTAACCAACATGTATGCTAAAAACACTTAAGAAATGGTTGATTAATGGACTTAAGCTGAATAAGTAAGGAATAAGTAACTTAAACCTAAATAAGTTATGAACTTATGGAGTACATATATGGACTTGTCATATGATGAACTTAAGAAGTTTGTATGATTGATAGGATGTAAGGATGTAGCTTAAATGACCTAATTAATAATAAGTCATAAGGAAATGAAAATCTTGTATTGAAGAAATTGTTAAATTATGAACTTATAAGAAATAAGTTATAAACTAATTTGAATATAAGTTATTGTAATATGTAGGTTGAGATATCTAGTTATGAAATAAATCCATTTGCAATGATGAACAAATTGTTAGTAATGAAGTTTTGCCAGAATTCACAGAATTGGACGATAATCGTCGAATTCGTGAAATTCTCGGAATCGAAGTCGGATTTTGTGTTTAAACTTGGAAACGTTAGTTGTTGATGGAGACAAGTTGTATTTGGCATTATAGAGTTGCGGACTCAAAAATGACCGAATTCCGACTAAGAACGAAGAAACGAGCGTTGAACGTTCACGAACGTTTATCATTTTTTGTTAAAAATGATCTAATAGGTGAATTTTTAGCAAACGAAGTCGAATAGATAAAATTCTTGCATGAACACGTAGAGTATGTGATTTGTGAACCGTAGGCTCTTGAACGAGCCAATTCAGACTTATAACGAAGAAGTTACGAGTCTGAGAATCTCACAAGTTGAAAAATCTGTCAAAATTATATGTGGCACAGAAGTCAGTAACTACGCACAAGAACTCCAAGACAAATATCCCAAGGTCATGACGCCAAAAATGGCCCTCACCGAGACTCACACCGCAGTCACGACTTCGTGAACGAAGGGACTCATACAAGAAAGACCGAAGTCCCGGCCTTCTAGCTCAATTTGTGGCCTGTGCACACTTACGAGAGAGGAATAGCCAAGCCATGAAAGGCTGACCTTTAAACTTAGATAGTAAAGAATGTTTAAATGTGGAGCATGAATAGTAATTGATGAACACTTAACTAATGAACTTAATAAAACATTATCAAGTCATGATTAAACCTTAAGTATGATCACTTAGAGTTCAAGAAAGTCAATTACATGTGAACGTAAGAATGACATAATGAAAAGCCAGAACCAATAATAAAAAATCTAATACGTAATTAGATTGAGAAGAAGGGTAAGACTCTTTAGGAACCATGTATGATTATTCATGACCTAATGTGTTATATGATGTTATCATCTACTGTAGAGACTTAAGGACTTAAAGTGCACGTGTTATATCTGTAAGCAGACGCTAAAGGCAAGTACTCTAACCCTTGTTCCAGTTCGGTCTGGACAAGCTTTATGATTTATGTATTCTTTGCATGAGTTAATGTTTGATGAAGTCAACGCCAATTCTTTCGGCTAGACTTAAGATATGTTGAATTTCTGATAATCTATCAAATATTGACAATAATTTACCAAACTAATATTGTTGTTGTTTTCAAAAGGAGACTGAGTATACTAAATTATTTTGTCGTCAAACGACAGGCACGTGAGGTTGCCACAACTTAAACGTATACACGTTTAATGAATGTAGTGTTGATCAACATAGAGTACTATAGGCTGATCACCTAGACGTGCTCGTAAGCTATGTTGGACTTACGGACTTCGTGTCGGGATGTCCTTTTCAAAGTACTTATGAAATGCTCATGGTCTTGGACCAGAAATTGATGTTTTACTGAATAATGTTGTTGTAAAACATTTTGATTGAAAAGAAGTGCTACTTTGAATTATCGATAGTACTTCGTAACTATTGTTCAGTTATTGAAGATATACGATTCCAATGTTTTAAGCATGCTAGTTTTATTAGAATTGTTGTACCTTCTGAGCTAGTTAGGCTCACTCTTGCTTGAACCATATGAATGAAGCTAAGATCGAACAGACCGATGGATCCGGCAAGGATAAAGGGAAGGCGAAGGTGAACCCGTAGA
This sequence comes from Panax ginseng, assembly GCA_020205605.1. Classification (NCBI taxonomy): domain Eukaryota; kingdom Viridiplantae; phylum Streptophyta; class Magnoliopsida; order Apiales; family Araliaceae; genus Panax; species Panax ginseng. The sequence goes on from CM035136.1 coordinate 67,940,367, forward strand.
TTACTTATGTAATAGTATAGTTTTGTAAAAATAATATTTGATATTATGACAAGGACAAATATAACGGTTATAAAGAACCTGGGGAATGTTAATATTATTTTGAATATATATAAGACATATTTGTTCTTTTGAGGTATTTCAATTGAATGTTTATGTGAACTGTAGCACCGTGTAGCACCATTTGTCGGGTTGGAAGATACCCGGATTTGGGGGCGTCACAGGTTGCCTCCCAATAAGCGCTTGATTTATAGTCCTTCAGCTAGACTTTGTCTGGTCAACGCTATCCAATTCCTCTTCGATAATTGAGAATCCCTCCATCCATCGGAAACAATGAAACTTTTGATAGGTTCCCTTTTGTGATGGTTATCGAATTAAAGTCACCTAGCAAGCTTTGTTTAAATAAGTGCTAAATTGAGAATGTTGAATAACTAGGTGCTTTTTCGTCCGTTGAGTCTATGATTAGATTGGGGCTTTGAGGCTTAGCAAACACAACGGGCTCTTCTTCTTTTATTTTCTCTTCCTCAGCCCACCATGGTGTATAAGAGGCCTCATTATCATAGAGATCTTTGCCTTGGATGTGACTACCAAGGAGATATGGGTGTGAAAAATTCACTGGATTTTTCAACTCTGGCTGAAAAGGCACTTGGGGTATAATAAAGATTAGCTCATGTTCTTTTTCCATATCCTAGTTGTCTGTACAATGTCCACTTCTTTTAGTTCATCTAGTGGCATGTACACTTCTGGCTCTCCATCAGTTTCATCATCCATGTCATAGCACCAATTGGAGGGCGATTGTTCAAGGCTTCGAACATTTGATCCATCTGGTTCTGCAGATTTTGAATTGATATCTATTGATTTTGAATTGCCATCTCTTGATTAATCCTCTTCTCCTCATTTGATGCTACGAACTTGGACAACAATTCCTCCAACCTTGAATTATCTATCTCAGTTTTGGAATCCATGTGTTGAGGACCAAGGTTTAAAGTAATGATGAGTTGTTCCATGTAACAACCCGGAATTTTGGATTATCCAGAATTTAGGTTTAAAGAATTAGTAATTAATAAAATGAATTTTTATTAATATTATTCTGTGCTATGTGTTTATTAATCATTTTATAACCTAGAATGATTATTAATCAGGAGGATTCTGGCTACGAGCTAGATTGAACGAGTAAGAATTTTCAAGATGAAAATAAAATTTTTCCGGGAACAAAATATTTTCGGGGAAAAAGACGAAATAGGCACTATTCACCCGACGAAACTTAAGGGTTAGGGTTTGAATAACCTAAGCCTTTCCGAGAGTTCGGTATATCGAAATGACATTCCGTCAAAAGATTTTACGATAATATATCGTGAAAAGTTAAGTAACCCGATAAAAGTTTTTCTCGAAAAACGTGCAGAAATCGGACGAAATAAAAACGACGAAAAGTATTGTTATGTACTTTTCACTCGTTTAGCTACGTTAGGGGAAAATGTGAAGGAAAATGCTTGAAGCCAAAAAGTGTTTTTCAGTTTTTCAGAAATCCGAAGAATACATAAAAGTTAATCGGTAAAGGAAAGACGAAATATCCAAAAATATTTGGATTCCGAGAATCGCAGTTTTCGAAGTGTCGGACGAATTCCGAATTACGGAAGCACGAGGCTTCCAAGGGAAGCTAGCTAAGGAGGTGGGGCGGCCACTTGGCCACCAAGTAAACTTGGTGGCTAAGTTATGAATAGTAAGGAGGTTAGGGTGGCGAAAAGACTAAAGAAGATTTTGAAAATCCTACAACATTGAGAGAGAGAGAGAGAGAGTTTGGATGGGAGGAGTAGGAAGAGGAAGGGCTAGCCCGTGTACAAACTTTGTCCGACGGAAGAAGATTAAAGAAGAATGGTAATCCGAACCCTAGTTTCTTCTAATATTTTCTTTAAGTTTAATATGTTTAAAACATAACTTAATGAGAATATGGAGTAAAAGATGTTAGTAATGATTTCATATGGTTGAAATCATGAGAAAAATAGAAATAAGAAATTTAGTTTATAAATTTCTTAAGCAAGTATAAGATTCGTGAGGATTTTAAGCGATCCGACTGAATATTATGAACGAGTAGGTGAATTAAGTAAGGAATGGTGTTCTATAACATTAAATTCCAAGAAAAAGTGAAATCGTAATCCAAAATATCGATTAAAAATGAAGAACGAACGAAGAACGCGAAGAACACGAAGAACGTTGTTGATGGACAAATTTAAAACCATCGTAGTGTAATTGTTGTTGATGGACAAGTTTAAAACCATCACGTATAAGTTAGATGCTAATTGCTTGGTTAGGAACGTTAGAAACGTTCATGAAGAACGGATTAAAACTAAGCTATAACGAAGTTATGGCGAAAATTTTGTAAAAGAAGAACGAAAATTTAAAAGTTAGTAAATGAAACCTAACGTGTAGGGTTTCATAAGAATGTAAGAGAACGTATAAAATATGAGTCGTGGACTCAAGAACGAACAAATTCCGAGTTCGGATGACCGAATTATGGACGAACGAACGAAGAACGTTAAAAATGTTAAAATGAACGAAGAATGAAGATTAAGCCAATTGAATGGCATGTTAATGGATTCAGAACAAAGTTTTATCCAAGGCATATTAAAGTGCGTAAGATAAGGAAGAAAATGGCTTTGCAATAACCTCGTTCTGAGTTATAACAAAGAAGTTATGAGATCGTAAAGTACGCATCTCAACCTTGACTTAACACTTAGAAAATTTTCTAGGGTTTTGGCTTGGCATACAAATGCATGAGAAGTGGTGTCAAAGTGCTGTAACAGTTGTCTGAGTACACTTAATCGTAAGAGTTCACCACGTATGAACCGTAGTATAATTTGTGTGGCAGCAATGCCATGTACTGATCTGAAAATATTCTTGAGTGTGGTGCCAAATAGCGACCCACTAAGTAAGGACTCATGTACCATGGCCAAATCGGGAAGAGAGAGAGAGAAGTAGGTCGCGCCAAGCAGGCTATAGGAAGGTAAGAACGCACGGCAAAGACACTGGCAGTAGAGTAATGCCCGTAAATGAGATTTTTAGTTCTCGCCATCGGAGGATGGATGTGAAAGAAATATGAACATAATGTTCAACTAATGTAACACTTAATCAAGTGTTTTAAACCTTTAATAAAGGTTAAACGAAAAGATTAAATGAGAATAAAAGATAAAGAATGTAGATGCGGGTTACGGAACCGATGTCCGGGGACCGTAGTCGCGATAAATGAACATGAGGGATTGCTATGATTGTGATTCCTTAGACGTTGAGTGATGAAGTTAATGAATAACATTCTGATGTTATGTCATAGTAATGAGAGATAAATGTAAAGCGTTTAGATGCTGTGAACGCAATGTTGTTGTGATGAACGATCGGTCATAGCATACAACGAACGGTATGTCTTCGACATAAAGAAAGAATAATGAACATGGGGTTCATGGGTTGAATAATGATGAAAACGATTGAAACCTTGAGTGAAGGTTGAATGAAAGATTAAGAGACGAGTAACGTGAACGTCGAATACATAAACGATCGTCGTCAATCATATTCGAGTTGGATGAACGTTCTAAGTATACTCTGGTTGTATGACTTAGATGTTGACAAAGGTAGTAGGTAAGATACGATTGGTATCAAGAAAGCCGTAACAAACGGTAATAAGATTAATGAAAGTCCGAGTATGAGTCGGATAGATAATGTTTGAATGAAGTAAGCGTTGAATACTTTAACCAGCGTAAGGGTTGAGTGTAAATAAGTGTAAATGGGCTGAAACTACACTCCGTGTATGGTTTAACCGTAATGTAATGAAGACTAAGTTTTAGCCGTGAACGGTGAAGAAACTAAGTTAAAGATAATAACGTATAGCGTTAAGAAGCTGAGTTAATAAGTGTAACTTGGACAACATTCCGAGTTGAATGAACCAGATACTGTAAGGTATGAATAAGTTAATATGAAATGTTTACGCTATGCTCTCATAGTATTGAAATTGAATGATCGTTCCGAGTATATAAAAGATTGTATGACTTAGACGATAAAGAATGAATCCTGAGGTATGGCATTTAGTTGCCAGAAAGCGAGAAGGAATATGAAATTGACTTAACGAACATTATAGTTTAATAGTTCGTATAAGTTACAAGAAATTTAGGTTGTGGTACGATCATAACCTTTGATGGTTGACATATGGGAGCTGGGCTAAACAATTCCTTTAGAGAGCGAAGGTATATACGAAACTGGCGACCGATCTAACTCACTGTGATGGCAGTGTAGATGAGACGGGAACTTGTTTGTTGGTTATTTGTGGGAAACCACTCAGAGTACCTTATGGACTACTAGCAGAGAAGCGATGTGTACTGAGTCCTAGAAAAGTATACGAAAAAGATAAGAATGTGAATCATCAAAGATGATGAATGTTTTGAGTAAGACATCTTCGTATGTCATAAAGCCGTAAAGCGGTAAAGAAAGTTGGTCACGTAAACTTAGTTGTAAGAACGCGAACCTTAAGAAGTAAAGTTAAGTAAACCAATGCATAAGTCAAGTATATGACTAATTGGTGTATGTGTTGTTTCCTTATGTGTTATAGGGATTAGAATGATCAGTTCAGCGTAAGCTGTTGCTGTGCGTAAGACGAGTTTCCTAACTTCATTCGTATTTTAAATGAATGTTAGTTTCTTAAACTTCTCAGATGTTGAACTTGAGAAGTTCTGTCTATGTGCGAATGTGCGATATTTGTACAAGGTTGTAGAATGTATGAGGCCTTGTGCCACAATGTGAACACTTCGGTGTTTCTATGAGATGAATTGTTCTTTGTTTGAACTGTTCAATAAAAGAATGTTCTGTTTATACATGAACCATTATTGTTAAGTCTGTGCTATTGATTCTAGCCAGACAGGATGTGTATGAAAGAGAATAGAGAATGAAAGTATTTCAAAGTGGATGTGACTAATGTTGTAGGATGATAGGAATCAAGACTATTCCTATTATTCAAGCTACTTCGTAACCTTATTCGGTTATAGAAGTTCTAAAAGAATGTTTAAATTCTTGAAGTTGTATGTTCAACTGTTATGACTTGCTGGGCAATTGAATGCGCTCACACTTGCTTTAAATGAAAAACATTTTCAGAGAACGATGTTAGAAGAACTTAAGGATCCCGTATAGATCAAGCTGACGATATCCAGATGAAGTGCCATTCAGATTGTGAATGAGCGAGAAGATCAAGTGAAGACTTGTGATGTAGAAAGATGAAAATTAAACTATACACTAGTTTAATGAACTGTATGTATCCTTGGTGGCGGATAAAAGTCACTCTTGTAAAATGAAAAGAATAATATAATTATCATTATTTGTAATGAGAAAGGTTATAAGGTTTTAGAACCTGGGAATTCCGAATGTATGTTATTATATTCAGTATATAATGATGTATGTTGGATGAATGATGTACTCGTGACGTACAGAATCCGGGTGTGAAGATAAACCGGATTTTGGGGCGTTACAAGTTGGTATCAGAGCTGATAGATTATAAACCTTAGGTATGAGTACCTAAGACTATAATCGTAAAGAGAAGGATAAGAAGATCACCACGTGATCATAGTAAATCGTAGTAACAGATGATCTGTTAAACGATGAATGATTTATAGATAATGCTATGAATGAATGGTACTACAAAGTAGTACGGGAAGAAGAACTCAAATTGAGTTGCAAAGGATAATATACGAATTAAAGAAAATTTGTATTAAGTAAAGAGAAAGTTAGAAGTTGTAAGATTTCAATTGAGGACTCATGGGATGGCTGAGTTGTATCAATCTTTGTATGGACAGAGGTTTGTGCTTGGTGTAACAACCAATCAGTTTATTACAGTGATAATCATTGAAATTGGTCGCGCTATCAAGATGTATATGACGAGAAGGTGAGTCTTTTCTCATATATATACTTGATAGGTAGAAAATGATAAGATAGGTGCGGGTTCTTAAAACTCATACATATGAAAAGTTTGTGACTCATAGTTATATGCTATATTTCTGAGCCCTAAGCATATGGATAGTCCTTGATTTGTTCTTGGATTACATATTGCGAAGATAAGTTCTTAAACACATATGGTTGTGAAAAGTTCCTAAACATATAAAGTGTGGTAAGTTGATGAACTATACTAAGGTATATGAATGTTTAGACTGAAAGTAAGTATTTTCAATAGACTTAGCATTGAAGGTGCTAGAGAAGATTAAGTATTGTCGTAAGTAAGACAATGAAGGAAGATGGAGAATAGGATATTCCAAGTCATCTAGCTATGCTAGATTTCAAAATTTCTTAAAATCGTGCTGATGTGCACATTTTAAAAATGAAAAAATTGGTTCAGCTTTTGGAACCAATGGATTTGGAAATAACTATTCTTGGTATGTCTATGCTAATTGTTTCAGCTAGACAGAAATTGGTTTAAAATATCAAAATGAATTTTATATCATCAGTGCATTTGATGCAAAGATGCTAAAAGGATGGAGTTATTAATGCAATTAAACCTGGTGTTGGATTTGACTTAGGATCAACAACCTGCTATGGTATGATGTATAATGACGAAGTCATAAACTGACGAAGTCCTCAACGTACTGATAAAAGTGCGGTATTTTGATGTATTGCAAACAAATTTAAAGAAGTAGTCGATGTCAAGTGAGTTGACTAGACGAATGTTTCAAGTGATGTCCAATTTATTGGTATAGTCTAAGCTACTTGATTTGGCTTAGACGAATGTTATGTCATGATTAAAAAGAAAATCGAGCTTTCTTTGAAGAGTTATGCCAAACCAAATTGTGTTGGTGCGGAACCTAATGAGTAAGTCTGAGGTGAACATACTTCGAAATGGGGTTATACGATGGGTTGATCACCTACGTATGGAAGAGGTAGTTTACCTTCTTTGTGATTGTAAATTGATCGTGGAAAGAAAGGTTACGGCGTCATGCTGTTTAACCTAGTAAGAGTTCATGGTCAATTTGACCCTTCAGCAAAAGTATAAAATGTTTTAAAGGAATCTTTATATTCCTCATTATTCCTTCCACTTCATGATTCTTGATAAGTTATAAAGGGTAAGGAATGTTGGAAAGATAATAACTTCTTTGAAGAGAAGTTGAGAAAAAGAGTAAGTTAAAATTTCGAGGATGAAATTATGTGAAGAAGGGAAGAATGTGATGACCCGGGTAAGGGTTGGTTTTAAGAAATTCCAAGGACTGAATTTTTATAAGGAGGGAAGAATGTAACAACCCGAAATTTTGGATTATCCAGAATTTAGGTTTAAAGAATTAGTAATTAATAAAATGAATTTTTATTAATATTATTATGTGCTATATGTTTACTAATCGTTTTATAACCTAGAATGATTATTAATCGGGAGGATTCTGGCTACGAGCTAGATTGAACGAGTAAGATTTTTCAAGACGAAAATAAAATTTTTCCAGGAACAAAATATTTCTAGGGAAAAAGACGAAATAGGCACTATTCACCCGACGAAACCTAAGGGTTAGGGTTTGAATAACCTAAGCCTTTCCGAGAGTTCGGTATATCGAAATGACATTCCGTCGAAAGATTTGACGATAATATATCGTGAAAAGTTAAGTAACCCGATAAAAGTTTTTCTCGAAAAACGTACAGAAATCGGACGAAATAAAAACAACGAAAAGTATTGTTTTGTACTTTTCACTCGTTTAGCTACGTTAGGGGAAAACTTGAAGGAAAACGAATCAATAATGTCCAAATTGTCCATCTATGCACTACGGTCAATAATGACTTTCATCACAATATATGCACTACGGTCAATAATGACTTTCATCACAATATAAGCATGAGGATGATGACAATGATATAAAAATTCAATTAAATAAAAACAAAGGATAAATTTTATAGATTTATAATTTAATTTTTCCAGAATTCAATAATGTCCAAATCGTCAACATAATACTCCTTTGTGGAGTAAAATTCAAGAATAATATTGTATTAAAATTGATTTGGACAAAAAAAAAAATCAATTTTTGTCATGAATACTACTCTGGTTGAATAGTACCCGAGTGAATAGTACCCCCATGAATAGTACTTCGAGAATAGTACCATGTGAATAGTACTTTATGAATAGTACTCGCGAATAGTACTTCGCGAATAGTACTTCGAGAATAGTACTTTGTGAATAGTACCTATGAATAGTACTTTGTGAATAGTATCGTATAAATGAATAGTACCTATGAATAGTACTCCGGCATGAAAAGCTTAAAATTTAACAAGAATATGCAGAAAATATCCTTGTGAAACAATACTAGATGAAGCGTAAATTTCAAACATATTCTACTAATTTCACAGAGTATAGAAGCAATACTTCAACAAAATGAGAGTATAATCAAGAATACGAGACAAAATAATATTACTTACATAGTACAAAATATGGAAGAAAATATTATTTCATACGAATATTGAACAAAAATAATATCCCTTACGAATATGAGAGAAATAATACCCCTTACCTTAGAAGAAGACTTGATACTAGAATAGTGAAGTAGAAGAATACTCTTCTTCTTTCTCTCTATAGCTTCTCTCTATAGCTTCTCTCTCTATAATTACTCTTGTGAGTCTTAGTGAATTGGTGAGAATGAAAGAAGAAATGAGCTTCTATTTATAGAAAAATATAGTTTTGATAATTGCACATTTAGGGGCTCAAATTATTATAGTATAGTACCTTCATCTTTACCTCCATTTTTATTTTAGTCCTGCAAGTATTATCAATCTTGCACCACCTCCCTTAATAGTAATGCATGTGAACCAATAGTTCCATACATGTGAACCAACCGTAATTTACGTGTGAACCAATAGCAATTAATTGCTCATTTATCCGATTAATTTTCCTTTTGGTCAATTATAATAACAAAACTAGCAAATCACAAAATTACCTCCTTTGAGGGTAATTGGGTCACAGAAGAATTAAAGAAAACTAAATGAATAAACATCTTTAATCAACACGAACTTATTCATCATTAATATTATAACTCACAATATTTAACAACCAGATCATTCTCAGGAAAGAGGGGGCTTTCCGATAAGGATTTCTCCTATCATCGCCGTTAATTAGGTGACCAAACCCCTTTCCTCGACAGAACTTTCTAGACATCGTCAATAATATAAATAATAATATGAATAACTTTGTTGTCTCAATTATTGATTTAATAATATAAAATATTATGCAGATGATACTATGACAATAATTAAATCAATAATATTAGAGATATTATGAAGCAATTACTGTAGCAATAATTGAGTATAACTGAGTGACTTCTCACTTAAGCATCAATAATCAATACCATGTGCTACTATGCAACCAAGCGTACATCGTATTTTTACCACTGGTAGTTCAACAGCTTTAACTAGAAAAACTTTCGTCGTATTTTATAAAAAGATATTTCGTAGCTTTCTAACTCCGGCAATAATTCCGCCAGTGGGGACCACTAATGATTGTTCCGTCGTACGAATATTCCCCAACAAAAAGAATATTCTCCGACCAAATGAATATTTTATAACAACTTGCTTACTTTGAAAAATCTTCATATATCACCCTTAACTTTAACATTTTATCAATTTAACAATTTACTAAATAAAATAATAATTATAAGAAAATTAAATACTTTTATTTCATAAAATTCGGGGTCTTACAATCTCCCCTCCTTATGAAATTTCGTCCTCGAAATTTATGTACGTACCTGGTATGCCGAGAAGATGAGGATACTTATTTTCATTTCAGATTCTAACTCTTGAGGTATAACCCTTGAGCGTAGAATATGTTCCTTTTTATTCAAGATTTTAACATGTATCTCCTCATACGTTAAATCTTTTGTTATCTCGTCTAGTTCTAATTCAATAATGTGGTTCGGGTCATCCATATATTTACGTAACATCGATACGTGAAAAACGTTATGAATACTCGACATACTTAGCGGTAAGGCGAGTCTATAGGCCACAGTTCCTACTCGAGAATTTCAAATAGACCAATAAAATGGAGGGTTGAGATTTCCTATCTTCGTCGATTCTTGCTTCTAGAATAACGCCTTCTTGCACCTTCTTCTTCATATTCATTAGCTCCGAGTGTGTAGCTTGAGCGGCTTTAACTTTATCGATTAAAGTCGATTCTACTCGTATATTCATGTAGGTTCTTAGAGTCTTTAACTCTATCTCCATCTTTTGTAAGTTGTACAAAACAAGTCTTTGTGTTAACAATGTCACACTCGTAACCGCATACGATCTTCTACTAAACGCGTCAGCTACTACATTCGCTTTTCTAAGATGGTATTGAATGGTATGGACGTAATCTTTCAACAGCTCGAGCCAACGTCTTCGGCGCATGTTACGTTCGTTTTGGGTGAAGAAATATTTGAGGGTTTTAGAAATGGGTTTTGTACTGGGGTCAATACAAAATTCGATTTCACGCTCTGAGGGTAGGCCAAGAAGTTTTCAAGGAATACGTCAAGAAATTTATTAACGATAGAAATATCATTCAAAATTGTAACTCTCATCCAAAACTTGGATAACACCTCACATTGATACCTATCAACTTGCCACCATTATTCACAATGTCCTCTATGGAGAGTCTGGCTTCTGTGCATCCCACACAAGGAAGTCACCAGCGAAAAGCTCAGGGTTCTTTACTTATGGCTTAATATGACAGTAACTAAGGTTAGTGATTTGGTTGCTTGAATTCACATAATAGGTTGGTTAGGAATATTAAAGCTAACAACTTTACGAAAATAATTAATTTTAGTATGATGAGTAGTTAACCAGTTGATTCCTAAAATCACATCAAATGCAAAAATTTTCAAAGGGATAAAATCGACAGGTAACGTGAGGGTGAAGATTTGAATCAAACAAGATTATAAATAGTGGATGTAACGAAGGTTTCTCATAGCGAAGTTTCAACAGATAAGTCAAAGTCTAATTTCTCCGGAGTCAAATTTAAACGTTGAGCGCAAGTAGGAGAAATAAAAGAGTGGGTAGAATCGGTATCGAATAAGGTATAGATTTCACAAGAGTTTATGATTAACTTAACCGTGATAACTTCGTTTGGGTTCATCGACAAACGCTCTCACTTAAACTACCGGCTTTGACTTGTCTAGGACATCCTTTAGCGTCACCATCCCAGCTGGACTTGACTTCACTACACTATAAAATCGAGCTAGGTGAACTTCTCTTCCGCAGTTAAAACACGCTTTGGGTTGTTGCGTACAGTTTGGGCGGATGTGTCCCTCTTGTCCGCATTTGAAACATACGACCGATGGTCGTTCTTCTTCCTTGGAAACGGGTGTTGGTGCTGCTGTCTTTCCATCATTATTGAACCTTCTCTTCTTGAAATTTCCACTTCTAATATCTTGGTCATGATTACCACCGAAGTGGTTACCATTCTTGGCATGATAATTTCCTCCACGATGGTTATCATTGTTCCGATGGCCGTTGCCACCGGTATGATTATTATCGTGTTGTTGGTCGTTACCTTTTGGTTGGGCTGACTCATTATCGTGCTCAGATAACTGAGCCCTATTCACAACATCTGAATATAAACAAAGTTTGTGAGAAATGAGGTATTGACGTATTTCGGGTTTTAAACCTCTTAGAAACATTCGCGTTATTCTCTCCTCATTATCGACCAAATGGGATGCAAACCGGGATAATTCTGTAAACTTAGCCTCGTAATGCGATACGATCATATTTTTTTGCTCCAGCTTGATGAATTTCACCTCCTTTATGTGACAAATACTTTCGGGAAAGTACTTGTCGTTAAAAAACTCATGGAACTTCTCCCAAGAAATCTTTAGTACGGAAGGTTGAGTACGTTTTACAGATTCCCACCAGTAATCTACTTCTTCATGCAACATAAAGGTGGCGAAAGGAACCTTTTGCTCCTCTGAGCATTCTAAGACATCAAATATCTTGGTGATCTAATTTATCCATGTCTCCGCCTTAAGTTGTTCTGGCTTTCCCAAAAACTCCGGTGGTCTCAGCTCCTTGCACTGCTTAGCGGTGACCAGCCATGAGTTGCCAGTGTTTACACCTGCATTTTGAATAGGAGTCTCTCTCGTTTGGTTTTGCATAAATTCTAAAAAGTTCCTAAACATACCATCGTTCGTTTACACGAGGAATATTGCCTTCCTAATGCATATTATCCTGGTTATTGATCATCGGTGACTCAACGGTCTCTTGTGCTTCATTGCTTATCTCAACATTTTCAGATGTCATTTTCAAACACTGTCACAAAACAAGGGTTAATTGACATGTTGTATATTATCCCTATATTCTGATCGACCAATTAAATAATAATTAAGCTTAGGTAGGTCATACTAGCGAAGGATTTACCCGTCTCACCCCTCCTAGTTCTAGCCTCACATCTCAGCCAGGGATAATATCCCTAAGCTTTTATACCAACTGTGACGCCCCCAAAATAGGTATAAACCACCCATCTTGGGTCGCCAGATACATAGTACAAAACTCAAATACAAACTTAATTTATACAACTGTTAAGTGTCGTGCAAGATATGACAAAACATAAGATGTGAGTTTTAATACAAATATTGTCTTCTAGGCAATATCCAAACTCAAATTCAATCCTCATTACAGTTATTACCACACTATTTCATAGAATAGTGAGGACTACTATTGCAACCATTTCGGACCGTCACTCCATTTTTCGACTAGTCCCAGCTATATTCTCATTTCCTGAAGAGAATAGTGAAAACAAAGGGTGAGCTCAACTAGCCCAGTAAGAAATATTATGACTAAGATAATGCAGAATAAATTATCGTTAGCCTTCAACAGTATAACAACTGATAGAATACAATAGACAACAAGTATTAGATCAAAAACTGCAGCGGAATAAGCAATCCATTAGAAGAGTCAAGTAGAGAATGATATCTACCATCTTCTATGTTTTAAAATTTTATCATCAATTTTATCGTTGAGACTCAGATTGATAAATAATCCACATCACATAATTATCCATGCACTACAGGCCAAGGATATTCATTAGTGTCACAACCACGAATTATCCATGCACTACGGGCTAAGGATATTCGTGTTTTCACCAATGGTCATGAACATGTCAAACAACAATTCATCTTTGAACCCTTGGCCGAAGAGAACGCATGGTCATGATCATACCAATAACTTTCCACCAATGCACTACGGGTCAATGAGGACTTTTACCACATCATTTGTAACATTACAGTTCATGATTATACCGAATGATCCCTGGTCATAATCATACCAATCAACAGTCCATCTATGCACTACAGCCAAAGATTAATTTTATCACAATATAAGCATGAAGATGATGACAATGATATAAGAATTCAATTAAATGAAAACAAAGGATAAATTTTAAAGATTTATATTATAATTTATCCAGAATTCAATAATGTCCAAATTGCCAACATAATACTGCTTTGTGGAGTAAAATTCAAGAATAGTATTGTATCAAAAATGATTTGGACCGAAAAAAAATCAATTTTTCTCATGAATAGTACTCTGTGTGAATAGTACCCCATGAATAGTACTTTGGGAATAGTACCCCGTGAATAGTACTTCATGAATGATACTTCATGAATAGTACTTTGTGAATAGTACTTTATAAATAGTACTGTATAAATGAATAGTACCCATGAATAGTATTTTAGCATGAAAAGCTTAAAATTTAACAAGAATGTGTAGAAAATATCCTTGTGAAACGATACTAGATGAAGCGCAAATTTTAAGGATATTCTACTAATTTTACGGAGTATAGAAGCAATACTTAAACAAAATGAGGGTATAATCAGGAATACGAGATGAAATAATATTACTTACATACTACAGAGTGTTAGTTCCCAGAGGCACAATAGTTATCTAGAAGGGGGGTTGAATATATATTTTTCAATTCTTTTCGAAATACTTGTTAGTTTTGATAATGACTTAAATACAGTGGAATTGTGAGTTGTTTGTTTCCCCTTTAAGATATTACGAGTTAATGGGTGTTAAGCAGTTATAGCAAGAATATAAGAGACATAGTGTTTTTTAGTGGTTCAGAGCACTTAAAGCTCCTAGTCCACTCTTCTACTCCCCGAGTAGGAAATCCACTAAGGATATCTTTACACTTTCTGAATCTCACAGATTCCTTCAAGACCAGCAGTCTTGGAACTTCTTAGTTCACTTTTGAACTCTTCAAGTCCAACAGACTTGGTACTTCTCAATTCACTTAGGAACTCTTCAAGTCCTTCTGACTTGGAACTTCTTACTTCACTTGATAATAGTTTGGTTCTTGAATGGTGCTACTCAGTTGTTGTTAAGCTTGTGTTCGAAAGAACTGAGTAGCTGAGCAAGCTTTCTCTTTCAGATCGTAGAGTTGAGCGTTGAGTGTTCTTCGACATTTTTGTTCAGTACTTGCTTGAAACTTTCATCTGCTAATTTTTGTTGGGTGAAATCTATCATACGTCACGCAAGTATACGTAATCAACAAGTAATATAATAGTAAGTAAAGTATCGCTCCCTCGTAGACTTAGTAAGAATTTAAACCTCACAATTATCAATTTTCTATTAATCCTAATTTTCTCAAACTATCAAATTCAATGATTAAAAATATAATAACTAAATTATTAATAAATATTCTATCATAAAACAAATGCAAATATCAAAACTGAATTTTCAAACAATTAATGGAGATTTAAACTTATGATTTCACCCTAAGTTTCACTCTGATTTTCACACCTTTATTCCAATTCAACTCACTATCCCAGTTTATTAACCAAGAACACGAATGTAGTATTAGCCACCTCTCGATGCACTAATATCGTATTAACTTAAATCCACAATTTAGATAGAAACAAGTTAAACACCTTAATCAACTAACTCACTATATCTCTATGTGAATTAAAATTAAAGAAGGTTTAAGATTAAGTTCTATATCCGATTACATGTGATGTCAAGCATATCTCTACCTTAACATTCATCAAGATTCGCTATTCACAAAATTCAAGAACACATGCTATATTAACTAAGTCTAGACTCCGTATTTCATCTCTCGAGTTCATATAAGTCCACCACGAATCGTTGATCAGGCAATTCATAAATTCATGCTCAAATTAATATAGATAAACCGGAAATAACTTATCGAATCGGAAATCAAAGTTACAAAATCATCGCTTTCACTTAAGGATCCATCATAAGCCTAAAAAGTGAATTAGTTCATAATGAATGAAATAAAAACTGAATAATTTAATGGAAACATCCTTTCAATTACAAATATAGAACTAATGTGACACCCCCAAAATAGGTATACATCACCCATCTTGAGTCGCCAAATACATGGTACAAAAATTAAATACAACTTTATTATACAACAGTCATGTAAAATACGACAAAACATAATCTAAGAGTTTTAATAAGAATATTGTCATCTAGACAATATCCACACTCAATGGAGTCCTCATTGAAAGTAGTATGCACACAAGCCAATCATGTTTGATGATAAAGCATATACTTTGTAACAATCTTATTCATTTATTAATAAAAAATATTAAATTATTAAAGGCTTTTAATTATCTACATGATGCTGTTTTATAATATGTGATAAACCCATAGTTTTAAGCAATGCTTTTAGAATAATGTTGATGATCATTCTAATGAGATCTAAATTCTTAGAAAGCTTAAAACTAAAATAGTTCCCAATCGTTGGATTACTAAATTGGGGATTAGTGAATCCGGATAGATTGGTACATACGTTGCTTGCTTTCGTTGATGAGGATGATTGATCTAATAATCATTTGTGTGGAGACACTAAAGCAAATATGTAGGTGCTTATTAAAGAATAAGTTCATCGAACGCGGGCTCGCTAAGGAATACCTAATGGAGTTTTACTTACTTGTCAATAGGAATTCTCAGTAGTGATAGTAGTACAAGTGATCCTTGGACTTGAGATCATCATAGTATCTTGTGTATGATGTGTTATACTTTTGACTTATTCCTTAAGACCCGTAGGGTATATCAAAGGGTATGCTTGGGTATAATAAGTTGTATATGGAGATAATGTATGATCAATAAAGAATCTACCACTTCTAGTAAAAGAAGATAAATGTCCTATGTGATTCGATAAATGACAACCCAAAGAGTCTTTGGTTAAGGCGTAATGAAATTAGAAAGGAGTTTCTAATTTGCATTATTTGGTGTTGTGCATTTAAGAGTCGAAATACATATAATTAAATAAAATAAGACTTGTGATAATTTCATGTCTTATATTTAATTGGGACATTGTATGGTGGAAGGATTGAATTATAGACGTTAACTATTTACTCAAAGGTTCTTTTATGATTAATGTTGAAATCTATATTATCTGAAAAGTCGTTAATCGTTAGGGAGGCTTATCCCTATTGTAGAATAAATATTATTTAAATAAATTAATAGTTTAATTTATTTATTTAAATAAGATTAGAATTGTTCTAATTGATTTATTCACAACCGGTTTAATATGGAGAACCTAAAGGGTCACACCATAAAAGGAAGAATAATTATTTAAGAAGTTAATGGCATAATTGTAATAATAAATTAAGTATATTTAATTTAATCTATGGTGATAGAATAAATTAAATAGCTTAATATTTATTATTTAATATTTTAGAAATATTAAATATAAATTAATAAGAGGAGTCTTATTATTATTATTACTATTATTATTATTTAATTTCTAAAGGAGTTTGAGAATTAATTAATAAAAGTACTCTCAAATATCCCAATAAGATTAGGAGGCTAATTAATTAAAATAGTTTAATTAATTATTCCTAATAAGATTGGGAGCCTAATTAATTAAAGGAGTTTAATTAATTAAAATAAAACTCAATTCCTTAATGATTAAGGAGGGTTGCCCACATCTATAAATAAGAGGAGTCTTATTATGGGTGACTGAGTTGTTAACTTTTTCACAACAGACGTGATTCCAATGGTTGAAAAGTACGCTCCTTTTCTATGAGAGATAGAAAAATTAGGGTTTTGCCAAATACCTTTCTTCTTGAATATTTCTTCTTCCTTGGTGGATCACCTCTAGAGGCCAAACACTTGGGTGGCTAACATTGATCAAAGGAAGGAACTAAACCCGGTGAATTCAAGTTGAACGCGAAAAAGATTGGAGGTGAACTTGTACCTGAGGAAGCTCGAATCTTCAAGGGTATGATTCTTATTCTTTATCTTTTCGTTTAATTAATAATTGTGCATAAAGGATGATCCGGGTATATAGTTTGTAAAATTTTTAAAACTCTGATTTTTACACGTTTCCGCTTATTTGTGCAATTTGACTACGTTCATGAATATTACAAACCTAACAGTGGTATCAGAACCAAACCTTTATGCGAATTATTAATTATTTTAATTTGATATGTATATTGATATGTGTTTAGAATAATTTAATTGGGCATAATTTTATTGTATAAAATTTTAAAAAAAAAAATATCGCGTAAGCCTGTTAAATGCGAACTGTTGCTACATCACGTTTTTTTTATTTTTTATTAAGGGATCACGTGATTACAGGTTATTAGATATATATATATATATATATATATATATATATATATATATATATATATGTGATCAAGAGTTTGATTCACATGAATAACTTAACAGATCACATATCATCACGTGGCTAGGAACTACTAATATATTTATATATATATGCATGCTCCTGGATCTTCAACGGACTCTTATATATATAATGATTTTGGACGGTTAGTAATCAAGCTCCTGTGAACGTATATATCACGTACGGATTATATATATATATATATATATATATATATATATATATATATATATATATATATATATATATATTCTTAATTATTTTATAATTAAAATAAAAGTTTATTTTAATCTTAAAATAAAGGTTTATTTTAATCTTAAAATAAAAAGTTTTATTTTAATTTTAAAATGAAATTTCATGCTAACTAATTAGAGTTGAAATTAGATTCCATGATAACTAATTGGAGTTGAAATTGGATTTCATATTTCCTTAAATAAAGGAGTTTATTTAGATATGAAATAAGATTTCATATTATTCAAAATAAAAGAGTTTATTTGTGAATAGGAAAGAGAATCCCAATTTCCTTAAATAAAGGAGTTTATTTAGATATGAAATAAGATTTCATATTATTCAAAATAAAGGAGTTTATTTGTGAATAAGAAAGAGAATCCGTGTTTCCTTTAATAAATGAGTTTTTTTTTTACATGAAATTGGATTCCATAATTAATTAAAATAAAGGAGTTTATTTTGATTAAAATAAAATAGTTTATTTTATTCAAAATTGGATAAATTAAAATAAAATAGTTTTATTTTGATTTAAATTTGGATTAAAATAAAGGAGTTTATTTTGATTCAAAATTAGATTTTATGCTAACTAAATTTTGCCCATTAAATGATATCAATATATATATTGAATGTTTATTATTCATGAGATGAATGTTATTTATTGGTGCATATGGTGATGTGTATGATAATAAATGGGATTGATTATGGACTATTGACCAATGTAATTGGATTTTATTTTAGTTGGATGCATGAATGTATGTGTTTTATTAAATGGGGTCTGCGTACCTAGTCTTCTCTAATTTTTTTCTTAATGTAAATTTTATCTCCCTCCTATGTACTTCCCCTTGACTGCTGATCAAGGTTTCTATTTATTTTAAATAGTTTTGTAATAGGAATAGTTAGAATTAATTTTGAAGAATTAGAGATCAAAAAGCAAGGAGCGCTTGAAGACCCGTTTGTAATGAAACTCGGGTTTAAATGTAATAGTTATATTTAAATATTAATTCTTGCACCCCTAGGGTTTGACCTTTTGGTTCATTTGGTGGCTCTAGTGAACCAAACTAGAATAAAAGTCTATAATCAATCCGGTAGAATATAGTATTCTATATGTGCATGCTTATACTATATATATATATATATATATATATATATATATATATATATATATATATATATATATATATATATATATATATTATGTAAACATGCTTCATATGTTCATTAATATAACGCATATTTTATATATATATGTGCATGTGCTAAACAAGATGAGACAAATAATAACATGAAAAGCCCTCAAAATTTTTATATTAAGTCCTAAGCGTTCAAAGATATTTGGAATATCGAACGTCGCCTTCTAGCATGATAAAAAATAATAGAGTATCAATTAATTATTATAAGTTTGTTGTGTCACCACAAGGCTTATCTTAATTCTTTGAGATGTTAATTTTATCACATTAGATGCTTATAAAGAAAATTGGACAATATTATTTTATTGTGTCACCACAAGGACAATATTATTTTTTTTGAATATATGGAGTGCTAGGTTGGACTTAACTTGGATAATTTTGATTCGGATGTGCCACCACTTGATCAAAATAATCTAAGAGGCAAAATACAAGGAGTTGCATAGTTGATGTAATTGACAAGAGTTGTCTACCTATTTATTTATATATAGTTTGTTGTGTCACCACAATGCTATATACATTTGAAATGGGATCCTTATTCTCACTAGCAAATTTTTAATTAGATTTTGCTGAACTATATAAGTGAGGGTAATATAGTTTGAAGAAAATAATGGGAGATACCAATTTAAAATAAGACCTAAATTATTTTGGTAATTAATAAAAGAATGTATGCTAAAATGTTGTTAATTACAAATTCATATACAGAATTTTATAATGTCTAAATTACTATCATTGTGAAACATATAATATGTTATTTAATCGGACCGAATTAAACGGATTGGTTAAGGAATTTGAGAATAGTTCTCATGGCTGAAAAGCTATCTTATGTCCTTAATACGCCTATCACTGCAATGGTTGCAGACAATGCCTCTGAGGAAGAGATTGCTACTTCTAGAAAGTGGCAAGATGATGCACAGTTAGCTCAATGCATCATGCTCGCATCCATGAGTAACGTGCTTCAGTGTCAGCATGAAACTATGGATGCTCCTACTATATTCCTACACATCAAGTAGTTGATGGTGAGGAAAGTAGGACTGATAGATATCAGATATCTAAGGAGCTCTTCCGATCTAGAATGACCGATGACACTACAATACAGATAAAAGTCCTTAACATTATCAATTTGATTGATCAATTAGGACAACAAGTTTTGTCATGGATGGAGAGTTGAGCCAAGATTTGATCTTTCACTCACTCCTGGACTCCTTTCACAATTATTGTGAATTTTTAATATGAACAAGCTAGATACAAGCCTCGCTGATTTGCTTAACATGTTGAAAAATGTTGAGAGTCACTTTCCAACCAAGAAAGACCATGTCTTACTGGTAGGGCCAAAGGATCTTCTGAAAAGAAGAACGATTCAAAGAAGGTAAATAGAAAGGCAAAAACAAAGGATAATAAGAATAAAACTGATACGGATAGCAAAGGAGTTTGCTTCCACTGTAATAAGCCTGGACACCGAAAAGAAATCTGCGAAGTATCTTGTAGAGGCTAACCGTAAGAAGCTTAGTGAAGCTTCTTACATAAATATAGTTTTTGTTTATGATTAAAATAAATTTTTCTTTAAGTCAAGGTTCTACTTGGGTATTGGATACTGGCTTTGGTTATCATAAATATAGATTTTGAAGGGACCAAGCAGAAGTAGAAAGCTAAACAAAGGATAAGTAATCCTATGTCTGGTAAATGAAGCAAAGATTGTGGCATTAGTCATAGAAACTTATAGTTTAGCATTGCCTACGGGCAAATCTATTAAGTCAACAAGTTGTTATTGTATTCCAGTTCTCATTAGAAACATTATTTCCATTTTGTTGTTGGACAATAAAATCTTTGGTATTATAATTAAGAACAATTGTTGTTCTATTTATGATAATAATGTTTTGTATAGAACTAAAATATTACTTAATGGATTTTGCATACTTGACTTACGTGAAAATATATTTTGCAAATTGAACAAACTAGTATAAGAAAATGAGATGATCATTCAAAGAGTTGAATGTGTGTATTTGCTGAAATACAAGTGTGAATTATTTGAAAGGTTCAAAGAATTCAAAAGTGAAACAAATTGGCAAAGTATTAAGATTCTTTGATTAGATCAAGGAATAAATACTTGTGCAATAAGTTTCTAGATCATCTCAAATAGTTTTCTCACAATGGACGCCTCTTGATACGCAATAATTGATTGATGTATTTGAAAGAAAAATCATACCTTGTTGGACATAGTGCGGTCCATAATGATTTTACCGACATTTCAATATCCTTTTGGGGTAATGTCCTAGAAATGGCTGTATATCTACGAAAAGGTAACCTCAAAATCCAGCCTCAAGACTCCATAAAAGTTATGGACAGGGAGGATTCCTAATCTTAAGTATGTTAAGATAAAGGGTTGTCCAACTTATGTGAAAAGGTTTCAAAGGATAAGCTTGGGACAAAATATGACAAGTACAGATTTGTGGGACATCCTAAAGTAAATTTAGGGTATATGTTCTATAATCCTATTTAGTAAAATGAGTTTATTATGAAACACACTACCTTCTAAGATAAATGTGTTTATCATTGAAGGGGCTAGTGGGAGGATAATAGATCTTGAAGAGTTCAAGAACCACAAAACATTATAAGTCAAATAAAAGGAACCTGTAGATAGACTTATTGTACCACAACTAAATCGTAAATCTGGAATAGTACCGAAGATACCTGAGAGGTATGGATTTATCATGGATGATGATGATGAGGTACGTATCATAGAAGATGATGATCCGGTTACATACGATGAGGTAAGAGTTGTAGACACTCAAAGAAATGGATTGAAGCAAGCTTCTCAAAAATGGAACATTCGTTTTGATAAGATAATCAAAAGAGTTTGATTTTATCAAAAATAAGAATGTACCTAGTGTGTACAAAAGGGTCAGTGGGAGCGTCGTGACATTCTTAGTACTATATGTTGATATAATACGGATAAGGAATGACATGCCAATGCTAGAATCAGTAAAGATAAAGTTGTCTAAACATTCCTCCATGAACTGTGACACCCCCAAATCCGTGTAACATCGATTACAGGACATGGTGCTCACGATACAACATATATCATCATCTATCTAAGTAACTCTAATAATAATAATATTAACTATTACATACTTATTCAAAATAAAGTCCCAAGTCTTTACAACCTTTAATAAACTAAAACTTAAAATTAGCGTTTATCGCTACATCACATCATATGCGAAAATATAATTATTACATAAATAACTCTCATCATTTCATCTTAGACTTTCCTTTGTCCTTGCCTTCGAGCCCTCGCCATTATCATCCTTAATCAAAGGTTTAAGCAAGAATGAGCACAAATTGCCCAAAGAAGTATATAAAGTAGTTTGAGAACATACATCGTAAGTAAAAGCATTAGTATGAATATTTCTCAACGGTTGAAATAAATATCAAGAGATAAACCGAATATCAAGATAAGAGTTCCAAAATTCTCAATAAGATACTAAGGGTGTTAGATACCACAACATTACTTTGTTTCATCAAAAACCATCGACGGTTTAACAATCAAATAGATTGTAAACGGCCTCTCGCAAGTACCTCGGTGATCACTTATCGTACTCTACATTGTGCACAAGTATAAAGTTTAAACGATAAGCATAAATGGGACTATATGCCCACATCGCTACCCCTGCTATCCAAAAGTTGTTCATCTTAGTATTCATACGGACCTCACCAAAGCAATTTGATTGGTAAACATTCAATAACTTCAAAGGATTTGAATTGTTCAAACAATATACTACGTTTGCATCAATAACATCTAGTCAAATGAAAGCTAGAAAGCATGCTTGAATATAGTTCATTAAGGGTATACGAACTTTAAAGTATAGCATTTGCAATAGGAACCTAAATAATCATCAATAACGCTTTCGCATCACAATTGAAGTTATAGAACTTTACAATAAAGGAGCTTCAGCATTTAATGATTAATTAATCACAAGCCCAAACTTACCCTCACCGCAATCAACCAATAAGAGTTAAATAAATTCATAATGAAAAATAGGGTAAGAAACTTGCCTTGATCGTTGTTTACTAATAATGCATTAATAGCTTACATACTATCTCGCACTTCACGTCTCCTACACAATTGTATAATCATGCACATCAACTATTAGCAACGATAGTAGTTGTAATATAAACTTTACTCTATAATTTTCGTAGTTTACTTTCACGATTTTCACTTACTTTCACGAGTTTACTCTACGATTTTCACCGACGACTCTACGATTTTCAGTTTACTCTACGATTTTCAATCGACTTTACGATTTTTACTCTACGATTTTCAATCGACTTTACGATTTTTTAGAGTTTACTCTACGATTTTCATCGACTACGATTTTTTGAGTTTACTTCCACGATTTTCAATTGACTTCACGATTTTTGAGACTCTACGATTTTCACGATTTTTATTTTCATCGATTTTCATTTTACTCTCACGATTTTCACCTACGATTTTCAATGATTTTCACTTCTACTCGATTTTCACCGACTTTACGATTTTATTCCCTTAACTTAAAGATGATATGACCATGATACTTGGACACAATAAACTTCATACATCAAGGTATTTTACAAAAATATAACATTCATAAAACTAGCATGCTAAGACCACAAACCAACTCAAGATAAAAAGCGTGCCAAAGACTAGTTTTATACTTAGAAAAAATTCTGGAATTTCTAGAATTTTTCAGATTTTATTACCAACATACATGCTTACGATTTTCATAACTTGCTCAATTTAACTCCCTTTCTTATGAAATTTGGATAGGTTGTACCTCATGCTACATACTATTTTATAAAATTATAACATACGCTAATCGAGTCATCTACACCATGATTCCGAGGTCTCAAAAACCCCAAAAATCACAGATTTCACATTCAACCAACTTTGAAAAATTTTGTGATTTTGATTCTAGCATGCATGGGCTTGACTCCTACTGTCCAGATCACTTCTACCAACATATATGAACATGCTACAACAAACCAACTCACTAAATTACCATGCTATGAACAAATTGACTACAAAGAGGAATTTTATCAACATATCGCATACATTCATGAAATATTTGATTCTCTATGTAATTGAAACATGTTTAAACCATACTTTTCATTCCTTATCCTCCTCATAATGTAGAAACCAACAATATTATCATAGCCTTTATTTAAATCAACATAAACCATTTACCATGGCTATACATGCTTTTTCACTATTTTTCTTCAAGAACATTAAAAAGAGAGTTTCATAGCTTACCTTTTTGGATGAATTTCTCATGTTAATTTGATTATCCTCTTCCTTGCTTTGTTAGTTGTTAAGTGATCTCTAGAATACTACCACACTATCTATCACTCTCAACTTCTCTCAAGCATGCTTACTTGGTGGAATTTTCTTAAAAGAAAAGTGTGTTTGTATATATGTATAGCTTTGTTAGAGTCTTTTGATTCCCATAACCCCAACTCCCATAACCCCCAACACTAATGATTAGTTACTCATATTACTTAATAATACAATAATATAGTTAATTAATAGAAAGAATGTGGGAGTTAGAGAAAATGAATGTGGGAGTTAAAAAATAAAAAGAATTTTGATTTTAAGGAATAAAATAAATTACTTCCACCTTAGCTATTATGTAATATACGATACTCCTCCCTTGTCCCAATTTAATAGTCTCATGGGTCCATCAATTCAACTGATTTCTATTATAAAAAAATACATATATTATTTTAATCAATTAATAAATTAATAAGCTATTTATATTTTACCTTCTTCTAACCAAACTTTGCGAACCATATATCGATTCCTACTAAAGTCGACGCTCCTGGACGCCAAGGGACTATCCGCTTAGTCAAATTCATCTCTCGAAATTCAAAAAAAGTCAACTAGTCGACTTTGACCAAAAGTCAATTGTGACACTTTTTTGTGATTACGATCATCCTCGACTAATTTCGACGCTTCCACTTGAATACACAAATTCAGCATCTCTAAATTCTTCTCCTAACTCCAAATTTCATGATTTAATACCATCCCACGTAATAAATAGAATAATTCCTACTTAATCAATTTAAATAGTTAAATAAAACTAAACCAACCATTTAAATACATCTCATCACACATCTTGAAATAACAC
Organism: Panax ginseng; assembly: GCA_020205605.1. NCBI lineage: Eukaryota > Viridiplantae > Streptophyta > Magnoliopsida > Apiales > Araliaceae > Panax > Panax ginseng. The sequence goes on from CM035136.1 coordinate 67,965,548, forward strand.
ATATATATACAACACATATACATCTAATAAATGAAATCTCCCAAAAGTTTCATATAAATTCGCTTATTAATAATTCTTAAATTACATAAAAAAATATCTTTTAATATTACATTCACCTCCCTTAAAAGGATTCCGTCCCTAATCATTACACATCAATCAAAAAGATTAGGTAATTTTTATCATTTTTCCTCGAGTTCCCACGTAGCCTCACTCTCCAAGTTGTGGTTCCTCCACAATACCTTAATGTAAGGTATTATCTTATTTCTTAACACTTGTTCTTTTCTATCGATTATCTGCAATGGGACCTCTTCATAGGTTAAGTCCTTTTCAAATTGAATAGGTTCATACTCTATGACATGCTTGTAATCCTGCTTATAGGGTCATAGGAAAGAAATATGGAACATGTTGTGTATATGTTCTAACTTCGGAGGTAAGGCTATTTCATAAGATACCTCACCCACTTGCCTCAACACTTCGAAGGGTCCTATGAATCTGGACTAAGTTTTCCTTCTTCCCAAATCTCATTTTCCTTTCCAAGGTGACACTTTCAAAACACATAAGTTCCCGACGCCGAAATCTCGTTGTTGCCGATGTTGATCTGCATATTTCTTCTGTCGATCCTGAGCCATCACGAACCTCGCTTGTATTATTTTGATCACATCTGCAGTTTGTTGCACCAATTCCGCCCTAGCAATTGTCGTTCTCCCACTTCATCCCAAAGACAATGGCGCTCTCGCATTTCCTTCCATATAAAGCTTCATAAGGTGGCATATACCGATGCTCGCATGATAACAAGTTATTGTACGCAAATTCTACCAATGGTAGGTGATCATCTCAGCCCCTTTGAAATCCATAACGATGCTCTCAAAGATGTCCTCTAACGCTTGAATAGTTCTCTCGCTCACCATCTCGCTTGAGGATGATACGCCGTGCTCAACCTCGCCATGCTCCCACGCTGCTTCTTGAAAACTTCTCCAAAATTTGTTTGTGAACCACGGATCGCGATCCGACACAATTGATACAGTACCCCATGCTCGAAACAATCTCTTTGATGTAAAGCTTTACCAACTGATCCAAGGTATATCTAATCTTGATTGGCAAGAAATGCTACCGACTTGGTCAATCGATCAACGATCACCCAAATCGCATCGTAACCCTTTCGCGAGTCGAAAGTCCTACCACGAAGTCCATCGTGATATGCTCCCACTTCCATTCTGGAATTTCTAAAGGTTGAAGTAGCCCACTAGGTTTCGATGTTCCGCCTTAACTCACCGGCATGTTAAACACTTACATCGACGACTCATGACTTCTCTTTTTCATATCAATACCAATAATGTTGGCGGAGATCCCGATACATCTTTGTGCTTCCCGTGAATTGAGTAACTTGAGCTATGAGCTTCCTCGCAAGATTTCTTCCTTTAATTCGCATAATCACCGACACCCAAATTCTCTTCTCAAATCTTAATAGTCCATCACCCCCATACCGAATTTAAGCTCTTCTCCATCCGAAATTCTTGTCCTCACCTTCACACATTCCTCATCATCCTTGCCTTGTATTTCCTTGATTTTGTCCAATAGAGTCGGATGAGCCTCCATTGCTAATAATTTCCCCTCCGCTCTCTTGACTTTTTATCTTGAGTTCCAATCTAGCCATCTCCTTAATTAACTCCTCTCGAGTCATTAGCATTGCCAACCTACCACGCCTCTTTCTTTCGCTAAATAAGATCTCGCTACCACGCTCGCTTTCCCGATGATACAAGATGTCGCAATCGTAATCCTTTATAAGTTCCAACCATCTTCTTTGTCTCCATATTCAACTCCTTTTCATGTGAAAATATACTTTAGACTTTTTATGGTCCGTGTATATTTCACACATTACACCATATAAATAGTGCCTCCATATCTTTAAGGCAAATACTATCGCCGCCAATTCCGCATCATGGGTAGGATATCCCTTCTCGTAATCCTTCAATCGACGCGATGCATACGCAATAATAACTTTACCATGTTGCATAAGCACACAACCAAGTCCTTTGTGTGACGATCATCGAAAATCACGAAGTCACCAGATCGTCAGTAAAGACAACACCGGTGCTTCACTCAGTCTTTTCTTGAGTTCCTTAAAACTCTCTTCACATTTCTCCGCCTGCATAAATTTTATCGACTTCTTCGTTAAATTCGGCAACGCTCCCGCTATCTTTGAAAAATCTTGGATAAACCATCTCAGTAATAGCCTCGCTAGTCATAAGAAAATTCTTACTCACCGATGACTTTGGTTGTTCCCAATTCTCAACCGCTTCCACCTTTTCTCGATCCACATAAATTCCATCCTTGTCGATCACGTGACCCAAAAAATTGAACTTTCTCCAACCGTAATTCACACTTCAAGAATTTTGCGATAACTTATCCTTCCTCAACGCCTCAACACTAACCTTAAATGTTCAAAGATGATCTTCCTGAGTCTTAGAATAGATCAAGATATCATCTATGAACACAACTTCTTAATTTATCTAAGTATTGCTTGAATACCCGATTCATCATGTCCATAAATGCTGTCAAGATTTGTTAACCCGAACGACATCACCAGAACTCGTAGTGACCGTAACGTGTCCCGAACGCCGCCTTAGGTACATCCTCCTTCCTTACCTTTAACTGTGATATCCCGCCCTCAAGTCAATCTTGGAAAAATATTTCGCTCCTTCAGCTTGATCGAATGATCATCTATCCTAGGTAATGGATACTTGTTCTTAATCGTCACCTTGTTCAACTCTCGATAGTCGATACACATAGTCTCATCGATCCATCCTTCTTTTCACAAATAAAACCGGTGCTCCCCAAGGAGACACACTTTCGGTTGAATATACTTCCTATCCAATAACTCTTGCAATCTGCACCATCAACTCCTTCATTTCTGCTCGGCTGCCATTCTATAAGGGCTTTCAAAATTGGTGTCGCCCCCAGATTAAATCTATAACAAATTCGACCTCCCAATCCGGCCGGAAGTCCCGAAATTCCTCCAAAATACATCCGAAAATTCGTTCACTATCGTATCTCATCCCATCTCTATCCCTCTTTCTCAGACGTATCGACGATATGGGCCAAATATCCTACACATCCCTTTCTTAGTAACTTCCTTGCTTGCATCATCATCGACAACTTGAGTGTCTCTTTGACCTACTTCCATAGAATGCTACCTTAGATCGATCCGAGTCCTAAGGTTTATACACTTCTTTGGCAATCTATCATCGCCTCCATGGTTAAATAACCAATCCATTCCTAGAATTACATCAAATTCTCCTAATTGAATTGGAATTAAATCCACTGTAACTTATATCCCCGATGTTTACAACACAATTTCTATAGACATGGCTAACGGAAATCATTTCCTTATTAGCAACTTCTATGTTCATAGGATATTTTAATTCTTCCTGGGGTAAATTTAATCGTTGGGAGAATTCATGCGATACGTAAGGAACAAGTAGCACCCAAATCAAATAATATGTAAGCGGATATATCATTGATCTAATGATACCAAACCACGCCCCTCGATGCGACCGCATCCTCGAACCGGCATGTTGAAAGTCCTTGTTCTTGGTCGATTCTCGAGTTGGTGGTCCATTAATCACGAGATTCCCACCGCTTGGTCCCTTCCTCCATTTCCTCCTCGCCATGTGTTCTTCTTTGGGCAATTCGCTCGATGATCCAATGCTCCACAGTTGAAGCATCCATTTCTCTTTGGTGCGAGCAATTGGGAGAGATGTGCCCCTCATGCCTGCAAGCTTGAAACAACACATTTTTTCTTTTTAGATATGCCCCGAGTGATTCCTCCCACACTCCTTACATGCCTCTCTTTCTTTTTGTTTCCGGGCTTTCCCCGTAGTTTCTCGATTTGAAATTGTTGTTGCTATCGCTTTTATTGTTCCACTTCCTCTTGTTTACACCACTGCTGCTGCTACTTTCCCCGTGATTCCCTCCTTCATTCTTCTTCTTTTTTTCCTTATTAAATTTCATCAGGGCCTCACTTCCGCCTCAAAGGATTATAGCTTTCTAGGAGAGTCGCTGGCTTTTCATCTGTAATAATCGAGAGTCTCATTATATAGCCATGGTTTGAGACCTCGCTTCAAACCTCCTCATTTTTCTTCCTCGTGTCGACTGGAGAGGCGCAAACCTCGCCACTTCGTTGAATTTTATGGCATATTGAGGTACCGTCATGTCTTCTTGCTTCAGCTCCAGGAATCGCATCTCCATGCGACTCAGATACTAACCGAAAAATAGTTCTCAAAAATATTTTCTTAAACCCTTCCCAAGGTATCACGCCTTTCTCCACTTTCGTCCGGTTTGCCTCCCACCGTAAGTTAGCTTCACCTTCAAAGATGTAAGTGGCGAAGATTGTTTTCTAATCATCACCTACTCGGGCGATAGTGAACGCCTTTTTTATTTCCTTGACCCAAGTTTGAGCTTCGATGGGTTTAGTGGTTCCTTTGAACTCAAGGGGTCCCGCGCTCTTGAAGTCCTTGAAGTGTGCCACCTAGGCCACTGGAGGGTTATTGGCATTCGGGGTTCGATTCTGAAGTGCCCCCACTAACATGTCTACAAACCGCGATAGGATTCTTGTGGATCCTCAAAGATTATCTCCTCGACCCTGTGTTGTTTGACGACGCCTTCCTCTAGCCATCTATCTGTTTAAAATGAACTTAATGTTATTATCTTATCACTTACTCTACATAATATATCAATCATAAGAAGAGACTTAATCATCACATCACATACTTAAATAAAAACATATTTATTTATAAACATAACACCCAAGGTATTTCATCGTCTTATAACATTAAGCCATTTACATCACTTTAAACCAACATACTTGGTAAAAATTGAAACCAAGCTTATTATTCTAAGATAAGCGTTCTATACGCCAGTAGTAAAAGTTCATCATAATAAACTAAAAGCCCCGCCTAATGGCGTCCTCATGCTCCTCATCCGCTATCTCCAGTATCAGCCCTCGACTTATAACACGTATAGACCGGTGCTCCTCACTTGGAAAATGATTCACCCTATGTTGAAACCTTCCATGTGCTGACTTAAATGCGTACTTCGTCTTGTCTATCTTAACCTTCTTATCTCTCACCTCTCCTTCTAACTCGCCAGTTAGCTTCTTAACCCGAATACGGTCTCTCCTCTCTTCTCCCCATAATGTGGTAATAATCTGCTTGTCAGTTTGAAGACTCTGAATCCTCGACTCTAACCCATTAATGGTATGCCCTAAGTGGGTCCTAATAGCTTCTTTCTCATCCTCCAGCCTATCCTCCTTCTGGTCTGATGCCCACAACTTGTCAGCCAGATCCCCATTCCTAATTATCAGGTGGTGCACCAATGCCTCAAGCAATGCTGCAGTTTGCTGCTCCCCCTGATACAGCTCCTTCAACTCATGGACCTTGTCGTCCAACTCCGTAATCCTATCCATCAACTCATCCAATAAAGTATCCTCAGGTGCTTCTTCCAAGTCCTCCTCGGGCTCCTCTTCCTCTTTAGGATACTCCTCCGGTCTCGAGTCACCATCGCCTCATTTATAGGCTCAGTACAATCACAATCACCAACTGCTCACTCACAACGTGGATATCTCTAACCTCCTTTTCTCCTGACATCCTTCAAACAAGAAAAAAAATCACTCGGTTAGTATTTTAAAATAGTTGTTTTTGTTTTTAGGAAAAATAGATTTGACACAACCCCTAGAACTCTACATGAGTTCATCTCTTTATTTTCTCCACTAACTTCCCTAAGGTTATAGTCTAAGGTTCCCCACCTAAGGTTTATAACCTATTGCTTTGATACCAACATGTGACGCCCCCAAATCCGTGTAACATCGATTACAGGACATGGTGCTCACGATACAACATATATCATCATCTATCTAAGTAACTCTAATAATAATAATATTAACTATTACATACTTATTCAAAATAAAGTCCCAAGTCTTTACAACCTTTAATAAACTAAAACTTAAAATTAGCATTTATCGCTACATCACATCATATGCGAAAATATAATTATTACATAAATAACTCTCATCATTTCATCTTAGACTTTCCTTTGTCCTTGCCTCGAGCCCTCAAATAAGTATCAAATTTTAATCGAAAGGTTTAAGCAAGAATGAGCACAAATTGCCCAAAGAAGTATATAAAGTAGTTTGAGAACATACATCGTAAGTAAAAGCATTAGTATGAATATTTCTCAACGGTTGAAATAAATATAAAGAGATAAACTGGAATATCAAGATAAGAGTTCATGAATTCTCAATAGCATACTAAGGGGTGTTAGATACCCTGAACATTACTTTGTTTCATCAAAAACCATCAGACGGTTTAACAATCAAATAGATTGTAAATGGTCTCTGCAAGTACTCCAGTGATCAACTTTATCGTACTTACATTTGTGCATAAGTATAAAGTTTAAACGCATAAGCGTAAATGGGAATATATGCCCGTCATCAGTTACCCCGTTATCCAGGTTTTTCATCTTAGTATTCATATGGGACCTCACCAAAGCAATTTGGATTGGTAAATATTCAATAGCTTCAAAGGATTTGAATTGTTCAAACACTATACTACGTTTGCATCAATAACATCTAGCTGAAACGAAAGCTAGAAAGCATGCTTGAATATAGTTCATTAAGGGAATACGAACTTTAAAGTATAGCAGTTGCAATAGGAACTGAATAATCATCAATAAAGTTTCTCATCACAATTGAAGTTATAGAACTTTACAATAAAGGAGCTTGCACGAATGATTAATTAATCACAAGCCCAAACTTACCCTCACTACAATCAATTGAATAAGAGTTGAATAAATTCATAATGAAAAATAGGGTAAGAAACTTGCCTTGATCGTTGTTTACCAATAACAGATTAACAGCTTAAAGCTATCTGCACTTCACGTACCCTACACAATTGTATAATCATGCACATCAACTATTAGCAACGCATAATAGTTGTAATATAAAATTTATAATTTTCGTGAGTTTACTCTATAATTTTCGTGAGTTTACTCTACGATTTTCAATTTGACTTTACGATTTTTGAGTTTACTTCTACGATTTTCAATACTTTCACGATTTTCAGAGTTTACTCTACGATTTTCATTGACTCTACGATTTTTGAGTTTACTCTACGATTTTCACTGACTCTACGATTTTATTCCCGCTAACTTAAAGATGATATGACCATGATACTTGGACACAATAAACTTCATACATCAAGGTATTTTAGAAAAATATAACATTCATAAAACTAGCATGCTAAGACCACAAACCAACTGCATAGAAAGGCGTGCCAGCACCAGTTTTATACTTCGAAAAAATTCTGGAATTTCCAGAATTCTGCAGATTTTATTACCAACATGCATGCTTACGATTTTCATAACTTGCTGAATTTAACTCCCTTTCTTATGAAATTTGGATAGGTTGTACCTCATGCTACATACTATTTTATAAAATTATAACATACGCTAATCGAGTCATCTACACCATGATTCAGAGGATCCGAAAAACCCCAAAAATCACAGATTTCACATTCAACCAACTTTGAAAAATTTTGTGATTTTGATTCTAGCATGCATGGGCTTGACTCCTACTGTCCAGATCACTTCTACCAACATATATGAACATGCTACAATAAACCAACTCACTAAATTACTATGCTATGAACAAATTGACTACAAAGAGGCATTTTATCAACATATCGCATACATTCATGAAATATTTGATTCTCTATGTAATTGAAACATGTTTAAACCATACTTTTTATTCCTTATCCTCCTCATAATAGAAACCAACAATATTATCATAGCCTTACGAAATCAACATAAACCATTTACCATGGCTATACATGCTTTTTCACTATTTTTCTTCAAGAACATGAAAAAGAGAGTTTCATAGCTTACCTTTTTGGATGAATTTCCCTTACGTTAATTTGATTATCCCTCTTCCTTGCTTGTTAGTTGTTAAGTTATCTCTAGAATACTACCACACTATCTATCACTCTCAACTTCTCTGCATGCTTACTTGGTGGAATTTTCTTAAAAGAAAAGTGTGTTTGTATATATGTATAGCTTTGTTAGAGTCTTTTGATTCCCATAACCCCCAACTCCCATAACCCCCAACACTAATGATTAGTTACTCACAGTACTTAATAATACAATAATATAGTTAATTAATAGGAAGAATGTGGGAGTTAGAGAAAATGAATGTGGGAGTTAGAAAAATAAAAAGAATTTTGATTTTAAGGAATAAAATAAATTACTTCCACCTTAGCTATTATGTAATATACATATACTCCCTCCCTTGTCCCAATTTAATAGTCTCATGGGTCCATCACCAAATTTGATTTCTATTATAAAAAAAATTACATATATTATTTTAATCAATTAATCAATTAATAAGCTATTTGACTATTTTACCCTTCGGAACCAAACTTTGCGAACCATATATCGATTATTACTAAAGTCGACGTTTCGGACGTCATGGGACTATCCGTTTAGTCAAATTCATCTCTGAAATTTGTAGTTGACTTTTTTTCTCAAAAAAGTCAACTAGTTGACTTTGACCAAAAAGTCAATTGTGACACTTTTTCGTGATTACAGTCTATCCTGACTAATTTCGACGTTCCAGACTCGAATACGCAGTCCGCGTCTTTAAATTCCGCTCCGAACTCCAGCTCGTGATTTAATACCATCCCACGTAATAAATAGAATAATTCCCTACTTAATCAATTTAAATAGTTAAATAAAACTAAACCAACCATTTAAATACATCTCATCACATATCTTGAAATAACACATATATGTACAACACATATACATCTAATAAATGAAATCTCCCAAAAGTTTCATATAAATTCGTTTATTAATAATTCTTAAATTACATAAAAAAAATATCTCGGATATTACAAATGATATGGGAAGAGTATCGTTTTTGGGGATACAAATCTATATAGATAGATTTAAAAGATACTAAGCTAAAACCCAAGGAACGTATATTCATTTGATGCTAAAGTTGTTTAGTATGGCAAACTCCACGAGATGTCTCATGTTGACGAGCCATGGAGTGTATCTCTCTTAATAGTCCCCAAAGACTCCAAAAAGAGAGACCGCATGAGTAACTATCATTTATGCAATAAAATATACGAGACCTGATGTTGATTAGTCATATTCTGGAGAAGTTCACTATGAGTTAGTGAAAAATATCTTAAAGTACTTAACCGGCACTAAGGATGTGATCATATTCATGGTGGGTCTAAATTAAAACTAGAGGGCTTAACAGACTCAAGTTTTTCAAACAGACCAAGATGACAGAAAATCCACTTTAAGGTAAAGCGTTATCTTGAACGATGGTGCAGTGAATTGGAAAGGATCCAAACAGCAAAGAGTTGCTAGTTTAGTGATAAAGACAAAGTATATAACTATAAATGAAGCTACAAGTTGATTATTTGAATGAAAAGTTCATTACAGAACTAGGAATAATTCCTAAGTCTCATCTTGGATCTAAACATGTGTTGTGGCACTTTCATTTGATTATAAGAATCATTGAAAGATGGGAAATCACTATAGAGATAGTGAACTCTCAAGAACAACATTACATATCCATTAACTAAAGCTTATCCAACAGCAGATTCCTTCAAGACGAGCAGTCTTGGAACTTCTTAGTTCACTTTTGAACTCTTCAAGTCCAGCAGACTTGGTACTTCTCAATTCACTTAGAACTCTTAAAGTCCTTCTAACTTGGAACTTCTTACTTCACTTGATAATAGTTTGGTTCTTGAATGGTGCTACTCAGTTGTTCTTAAGCTTGTGTTCAAAAGAACTGAGTAGCTGAGCAAGCTTTCTCTTTCAGATCGTAGAGTTGAGCGTTGAGTGTTCTTCGGCATTTTTGTTCAGTACTTGCTTGAAACTTTCATCTGCTAATTTTTGTTGGGTGAAATCTAATACGCACATCACGCAAGTATACGTGGTCAACAAGTAATATAATAGTAAGTAAAGTATCGTTCCCTCAGAGACTTAGTAAGAATTTAAACCTCACAATTATCAATTTTCTATTAATCCTAATTTTCTCAAACTATCAAATTCAATGATTAAAAATATAATAACTAAATTATTAATAAATATTCTATCATAAAACAAATGCAAATATCAAAACTGAATTTTCAAACAATTAATGGAGATTTAAACTTATGATTTCACCCTAAGTTTCACTCTGATTTTCACACCTTTATTCCAATTCAACTCACTATCCCAGTTTATTAACCAAGAACACGAATGTAGTATTAGCCACCTCTCGATGCACTAATATCGTATTAACTTAAATCCACAATTTAGATAGAAACAAGTTAAACACCTTAATCAACTAACTCACTATATCTCTATGTGAATTAAAATTAAAGAAGGTTTAAGATTAAGTTCTATATCCGATTACATGTGATGTCAAGCATATCTCTACCTTAACATTCATCAAGATTCTGCTATTCACAAAATTCAAGAACACATGCTATATTAACTAAGTCTAGACTCGTATTTCATCTCTCGAGTTCATATAAGTCCACCACGAATCGTTGATCAGGCAATTCATAAATTCATGCTCAAATTAATATAGATAAACCGGGAAATAACTTATTGAACTGGAAATCAAAGTTACAAAATCATCGTTTCACTTAAGGATCCATCATAAGCCTAAAAAGTGAATTAGTTCATAATGAATGAAATAAAAACTGAATAATTTAATGGAAACATCCTTTCAATTACAAATATAGAACTAATGTGAAACCCCCAAAATAGGTATACATCACCCATCTTGAGTCGCCAAATACATGGTACAAAAATTAAATACAACTTTATTATACAACAGTCATGTAAAATACGACAAAACATAATCTAAGAGTTTTAATAAGAATATTGTCATCTAGACAATATCCACACTAAATGGAGTCCTCATTGAAAGTAGTATGCACACAAGCCAATCATGTTTGATGATAAAGCATATACTTTGTAACAATCTTATTCATTTATTAATAAAAAAGTATTAAATTATTAAAGGCTTTTAATTATCTACATGATGCTATTTTATAATATGTGATAAACTCATAGTTTTAAGCAATGCTTTTAGAATAATGATGATGATCATTCTAATGAGATCTAAATTCTTAGAAAGCTTAAAACTAAAATGGTTCCCAATCGTTGGATTACTAAATTGGGGATTAGTGAATCCGGATAGATTGGTACATACGTTAACTTGCTCATTGGATGAGGATGATTGATCTAATGATCATTTGTGTGGAGACACTAAAGCAAATATGTAGGTGGTGCTTATTAGAGAATAAGTTCATCGAACGTTGGCTCGCTAAGGAATACCTAATGGAGTTTTACTTACTTGTCAATAGGAATTCTCAGAGTGATATTAAGACAAGTGATCCTTAGACTTGAGATCATCATAGTATCTTGTGTATGATGAGTTATATTTTGACTTATTCCTTAAGACCCTTAGGGTATATCAAAGGGTATGCTTGGGTATAATAAGTTGTACATGGAGATAATGTATGATCAATAAAGAATCTACCACTTCTAGTAAAAGAAGATAAATGTTCTATGTGATTTGATAAATGACAACCCAGTAGTCCTTGGCCAAGGCAGAATGAAATTAGAAAGGAGTTTCTAATTTGCATTATTTGGTGTTGTGCATTTAAGAGTCGAAATACATATAATTAAATAAAATAAGACTTGACAGTAATTTCATGTCTTATATTTAATTGGCACATTGTATGGTGGAAGGATTGAATTGTACGTTAACTATTTACTCAAAGGTTCTTTTATGATTAATGTTGAAATCTATATTATCTGGAAAGTCGTTAATCGCTAGGGAGGCTTATCCCTATTGTAGAATAAATATTATTTAAATAAATTAATAGTTTAATTTATTTATTTAAATAAGATTAGAATTGTTCTAATTGATTTATTCACAACCGGTTTAATATGGAGAACCTAAAGGGTCACACCATAAAAGGAAGAATAATTATTTAGGAAGTTAATGGCATAATCGTAATAATAAATTAAGTATATTTAATTTAATCTATGGTGATAGAATAAATTAAATAGCTTAATATTTATTATTTAATATTTTAGAAATATTAAATATAAATTAATAAGAGGAGTCTTATTATTATTATTGCTATTATTATTATTTAATTCCTAAAGGAGTTTGGGAATTAATTAATAAAAGTACTCTCAAATATCCTAATAAGATTAGGAGGCTAATTAATTAAAATAGTTTAATTAATTATTCCTAATAAGATTGGGAGCCTAATTAATTAAAGGAGTTTAATTAATTAAAATAAAACCCAATTCCTTAATGGTTAAGGAGGGTTGCCCACATCTATAAATAAGAGGAGTCTTATTATGGGTGACTGAGTTGTTGTTAACTTTTTCACAACAGACGTGATTCCAATGGTTGGAGAGTACACTCCTTTTCTATGAGAGATAGAAAAACTAGGGTTTTGCCAAATACCCTTCTTCTTGAATCTTTCTTCTTCCTTGGTGGATCACCTCTAGAGGCCAAACACTTGAGTGGCTAACATTGATCAAAGGAAGGAACCAAACCCGGTGAATTCAAGTTGAACGCGAAAAGGATTGGAGGTGAACTTGTACCTGAGGAAGCTCGAATCTTCAAGGGTATGATTCTTATTCTTTATCTTTTCCTTTAATTAATAATTGTGCATAAAGGATGATCCGGGTATATGGTTTGTAAAATTTTTAAAACTCTTATTTTTACACGTTTTCGCTTATTTGTGCAATTTGATTGCGTTCATGAAGTTTATAGTCCCGGCTATGTTCTCATTTTCTGAAGAGAACAGTGAAAGAAACGGTGAGCTCAACTAGCCTAGTAAGAAATATTATGACTAAGATAATGCAGAATAAATTATCATTAACCTTCAATAGTGTTAAACTGATAAAATCTAATAAACATCAAGTTTAACTGCAGCGGAACAAACAATCCATTAGAAGAGTCAAGTAGAGAATAAAATCTACTATCTTCTATGATTTAAAAGGTTTTTCATCACTTTTATTGCTGAGACTCAACTTAATAAATAAACCACATCATCCCTGCACTACGGGCCAAGGATATTCGTGTATTCATCAATGGTCATGATCATGCCAACAACTGTCCATCAATGCACTATGGCCAATGATGACTTTTACCACATCATTTGTAACATTACGGTCATGATTATACCGAATAATCCATGGTCATAATCATACCAAGTCCATCTATGCACTACAGGCCACAGATGAATTTCAACATATTATAAACATGAGGATGATGACAATAATATAAGAATTCAATAAAACAAGTTCAAGGATAAATTTGTAAAGATTTATAATTTAATTTATTCAGAAATCAATAACGTCCAAATTGTCAACATGATACTGCTTTGTGGAGTAAAATTCAAGAATGCTTAGAAGAATATTTCCATGAAAAGATATTGGATGAAGTGCAAATATCAAGGATATTCCACTAATTTCATAGAGTATAGAAACCAAAACTTTAATCAACTGAGTATTATAAAATATATGAAACCGCAAATGGATTTTTGTCGTCATGCGGTAATCCACGAAGACAGATTATTCCAACAGAATAATAAAAAATGGAAGCAGGTCATGCGTAATCCGCACAGATAGGAAATTCTAATAGAATAATAAAGAATGAAACCAGGTCATGCATAATCCGCACAGATAGGATGTTCCAACAGAATAATAAAGAATGGAACCAAGTCATGCATAATCCGCACAGATAGGATGTTCCAACAGAATAATAAAGAATGGAATAACAACAGAATTCACCAAGCATGCGATAGATCAAGATACAGACGAAAGTTATTCCAATGTAATAATAAAGAATGGAATAACAGAAGAATTTCACCATGTATGATGTACTTCGTATATACAGGTTATTTCAACATAATAATAAATAATGGAATAACAACCCTTACGAGTATTGAAAGAAAATACTCTCTTCATGAATCTGAAAGAATAATACCCTTTACCTTAGAAAAATCTGATCTTTGGAATAGTGAGGTAGCGGACTTCTCTTCTTCTTCTCTCTATAATTTCTCTCTATAATAATTGCTCTAAAGCTTTTGTGAATTGGTGAGAAATGAAGGAAGAATGAGCTTCTATTTATAGAAAAATATAGTTTCGACAATTGCACGTTTGGGGCTCAAATATTACGATTATAATATCTTCCTCTTTTTCTTCATTTTAATTTAGTCCTGCAAGTATTATCAAACTTGCACCACCTCCCCTAATAGTAAATAATGTGAATTAATAGTTCATTCATGTGACTCAATAGTATAATCATGTGAAAAAACTAATTACAGTATAGTACCTCCAACTATACCTACATTTTTAATTTAATCATTCAAGTATTATCAATCTTGCACCACCTCCCCTAATAGTACATGAATGAGAATCAATAGTACACATATGTGAACAAATAGTTATAAGCATATGAAATAATAGTAATTAATTGCTCATTTATCCGATTAATTACCCGATTGGTCAATATAACCTCCAGACATCAATTATTATCGAAATAAATATCGATTTCCACTAACATTAATAATCCCAACACAATGGAACTATCAATTTCATCTTTAATCAACACAACTTATTCATCATTAATATTATAACTCATAATATTTAATAACCAGACCGTTCCCAGGAAAGAGGGGGCTTTCCAATAAGGATTTCTCCTTATTGGCGCGCAATTAGGTGACCAAACCTCTCTTGGACAGAACTTCTAGACATTATCAATATTGCAAATAATAATATGAATAACTTTGTCATCTCAATTATTGATTTAATAATAATAAATATTATGCAGATGATACTGTGACAATAATTGAATCAATAATATGAGAGATATGATGCAGTAATTACTGTAGCAATAATTGAGTATAACTGAGTGACTTCTCACGTAAGCATCAATAATCAATACTGTGTGCTACTATGCAACAACGCGTATTACTGTACTTTTACTACCGGGTAGTTCAACAGTTTTAACGGTAACACTTTCGCAGTTATTTTTATAAAAAGATAATTCTGTCATTTTCTAACTACGACAATACTTCCGTTGTAGGGTCCACCAATGATTGTGCCATCGTATGAATATTCCCCGACCAATCGAATATTATATAACAACTTGCTTACTTTGCAAAATTTATAAATATTACCCACAACTATAATATTATATCAAATCCACGACATAATATTCAAAAATATATTTTGAGAAAATTATTCTTTATTCATAAAAGTTGGGGTCTTACAACTAAGATGAAGAATAGTGCAAGAAACCCTTCACGTAGCCTTAACCTGCAATCGTCATGAAAATCTCTTCAAAATACTCCTCCAAAGCTTGCTATGAAAAACTGGAATTAATCTTTGTACTTTGCCTTCCGTGACGCTTAATTCGTTTTTTTTTAGAGCAATATATATCTCCCACAGAGTTCTAGTCAAAGTCCCTCAGTAACTAGAGTCCACATGCCACACAAAGTTATAACAATCCACGTTCTAGCCGAGTTTCAAATGCACAGGACACTCTAGACTTCGGCACCCCAACCCCGATGGGGGGTACAAGGCAAAATAGGCCCGCCCCGGCGGGCATGGCCACTGTTAACCAGTTTTGCTCGCTTCATGTTTTCTACCAAAGATGCTCCAAATGACCTCCTTTCTTCAATACTTGCCACAACAACCACCTTGCACATAAAAGAACAAGAAACGAGTGAAAACGAACATGAAAACACGAGAGTAAAAACAAATAAGCTTGAAATGAACATTGATTCATGGATATAAAATCCACTTATCAAAATCCCCCAAACTTAAATCGTGCTAGTCCTCGAGCACAAAACAAACTACAAGCTATGCAATGCAATGATATGTAATGTATCTATCTAAATGATTACAAATCCAACAGTATCATAGAATCAAATTTAGTCATCCGGCCTCAGAACAATTAAGCACACACTACAATACTTCATAATAAAAACCATCAATAACTTCTCATCAATTCCTCGAATCTTATATGCCTCATCACTAATATCATGTGTGTGTGGTCAACATCTATGCTACTGATTTAAATTCAAATTCAACACATAACCCATCTCTTATTAGGATTCATACAGAATAAACTCAAAATTTTTAAAAACAAACAAGTTCCAACTCAAATCAAACAATTACCAAGATTAAGGGTCCGAATAGGGTATTCATGCTCTCTCTTTTTTTCATTGACGGGGGGCTCTTTGCCCTTATTTTTCGTCTTTTCTTTATTTTTTTGTAGATAGATGGTTGGTGAGTGCATTTTACGCTCCATCTCACGCTTGTGTTTATGGGGAGTATTTCTCCTCAACCCACCACAAGACTCAACTTGTTTCCATTTTCTTTTTTTTCTTTTTTTTTTGAAGTTTATAAACCTTACGTTTTTCCCCCAAACTTAGGTTCTTGCCTAATTTGTTATCTTCACTGCCTATTCTTGTCGTTCTCATATCTATACTAGCATTATCCTTTAGAAATTATTTATGTATCGATTTAAACCAATCAGTTAACACAGATGTCATTAATGTGCTAACCTTTTATACCAGTTTTAAACACGCACAAAATCCGAGTTATGATTCGAAACTACCTCACAGTTCTAACAATCAGTAATGTATTTGTCTACTTAATCTCAATTTCATCATTGGCCATAATAAACATGACTACAACACTGCTGGACATATGTAAAATGAACACAATAGCTAACTAAATTAAATATATATTTTTTCTTTTTCTACTTTTCTTTTTTTATATGAATGCAAACATTACACAACATAAATTAAAATTAAATATGCTCCTAAGCTATTATGCAACTATATGATTACATAAAATCAAAAATAACGATTGTGTTACCTCCCAATTAACGTTTGATTTTAAGTCGTTCAGCCTGACTACTTCCTGTTTATGGAACGTCGGATAATGTGATTGAGATGACATCCCAATTGGACTCGCCACCCCAATAGTGTTTCAACCGTTGACCTTGAACGTTTCCAATGGATTTCGATTTTAGAATTCAACGGCGCTATGTGGGAAAATAGTTTTGATAGTAAATGGTCCTGACCACCTCGATTTAAGTTTGCCTGGGAACAACCTCAATCGTGAGTTGAACAGTAGTACTGCTTGCCATGGCTCGAACGTTCGGTGCATGATCTTTTTGTTGTGCCATTTCTTGACTTTTTCCTTGTATAATTTAGCGTTCTCGTATGCATGAAGTCTGAATTCATCGAGCTCATTTAGTTGGAGTAGCCTCTTTTCACCCACAACTGCTTGATCAAAGTTCAGTTTCTGAATGGCCCAGTAGGCCTTGTCCTGTAGCTCGACTGGTAGGTGACAAGCCTTTCCGTACAGTAGTTGATATGGTGACTTCCCGATCGGTGTCTTATACGTAGTCCGGTATGCCCATAATGCATCATCCAACCGAAGCGACCAATCCTTTCGATTTGGGTTCACCACTTTTTCCAGAATTTTCTTGACTTCCCAGTTTGACACCTCAACCTGCCCACTGGTTTGGGGATGATAAGTCGTCACTACCTTGTGGTTGACCCCATACCTTGCCAATAGAGCTGTAATGATTTGTTTCAAAAGTGACTACCTTTGTCACTTTTAATTACTCTTGGCATGCCAAACCTCGTGAAAATGTTCTTCTGTAGGAATTTAAGAACCACCTTGGCATTATTAGATGGGAGTGTTGCAGCTTTAACCCACTTTGATATGTAATCCACTGCGAGTAGAATGTACTGATTGTTAAGTACGAAGGGAATGGCCCCATGAAATCGATGCCCCATACATCGAAAATTTCAACTTCAAGAATTGTTTGTAGAGGAATCTCATTCCTTTTTGAAATGTTGCCCACCCGTTGACATCTATCACATGTTTTGACAAACTGGTGGGCGTCCTTAAAAAGTGTAGGCCAATAGAACCCGGCTTGAAGCACCTTTGTTGATGTCCTCTCACTACCATAGTGTCCGCCATATGCAGATGAGTGGCACTCATACAGTATGTTCTTCACTTCACTATAGGGCACACGCCTTCTAATCATTTTGTTTCAAGACCGCTTGAAAAAAATAAGGTTAAATCCCACATGTACCATTTTACGTCATGAAGAAACTTCTTTTCTGTTGTCTTATGAGATCGGTGGAAGAACGTTGCTCACTAGATAATTCGCATAATCCGCTGCGTACAAGGAAATTTCAGATTTATCCCAAACAATTGCTCATCCGGGAATGATTCGTTGATTTCACACTTGTCCTCTTTCAGTTTCTCTTGATTTTCTAGCCTAGACAAATGATCGGCGATTTGATTCTCCGCACCCTTTCTATCCTTTATTTCTAGATTAAACTCTTGAAGGAGGAGAATTCATCGGATAAGGCATGGTTTAACATCTTTTTTTTGCAATTAGATACTGAATAGTCGAATGATCCGTGTAGACTATCACCTTAGTCCCGATCAAGTATGCCCGTAATTTGTCAAATGCATACACCACTACAAGCAATTCCTTTTCCGTAGTTTTATAATTCATTTGAGTCTTCGTGAGTGTCTTGTTTGCATAATATATGGCGTGAAATACCTTCTCTCGACATTGTCCCAAAACAGCCCCAACCGCATAGTCGTTTGCATCACACATCAGCTCGAAAGGCATATTCCAATCCGATGCGACGATCACGGGGGCTGTAGTTAACTTCTTCTTCAACAACTCGAAAGTCGATTTACATTCCTCATCAAAATTAAACATAGAGTCCTTCTTTAAAAGACTGCACAAAGGTTTTGCAATTTTTGAGAAGTCCTTTATGAATCTTCTGTAGAACCCAGCATATCCCAGAAAACTTCTAATTCCATTTACTGAGCTTGGTGGAGGTAGTTTCTCGATTGTTTCCAGCTTAGCCTCGTCAACTTTCAGTCCTTGAGCTGATACCTTGTGGCCCAAAATTATGCCCTCCTCAACCATGAAGTGGCATTTTTCCCAGTTAAGTACAAGGTTCGTATCTTTGCATCGCTGTAACACCATTACCAAATTCTCAAGGCAAGTATCAAAATTGTCTCCATAGACAAAAAAGTCGTCCATGAAGACTTCCACATTTTTCTCCACCATGTCTGAGAAGATGGCCATCATACACCGTTGAAAGGTAGCAGGTGCATTACACAAACCGAATGACATTCTCCTGAACGCGAATGTGTCGTAAGGGCACGAGAATGTAGTCTTCTCTTGATCCTCAGGAGCGATGACGATCTGGTTATAGCCCGAGTATCCATCCAATAAATAGTAGTATTCATGTCCCGTTAATCTGTCCAACATTTGATCGATAAAGGGTAACGGAAAATGATCTTTTCGGGTTTCCTTATTCAACTTCCTATAATCCATGCACACCCTCCAACCTATCACAGTTCTTGTCAGAATTAACTCATTATCCTCATTCTGTACCACAGTCATTCCCCCCCTTTTCGGCACACACTGAACCGGACTAACCCACTTACTTTCGGAAATCGGGTAGATGATACCGGCATCCAACAATTTTAGAACTTCCTTCTTTACCACTTCCTCATAATTGGGTTAAGTCGTCATTGTTGCTCCACCATCGTTTTTGCATCATCTTCCATCAGAATCTTGTGCATGCAAAACGAAGGGCTGATTCCCTTGATATCCACAATCGTCCACCCTGTCATTGATTTATGTTCCCTAAGCACCCTCAGCAACTTTTCTTCCTATAAATCATTAAGTGCAGCAGAAATAATAACATGTAAAGAATTTGAATTTCCTAAATACGTATACCTAAGGTGTTTAGGGAGTGACTTAAGTTCCAGAGTTGGTGGCACCTCCAATGACGGTTTTAATTTTTCTATGGCTATCTCCTCCGTGTGTAAAAGTTCAAATGGTGCTCTAAATTGGCTAACTCGTGGCAATGAATCTAACATCTGTAAGTAGTCCACAAATTTTGGGTCATCGAACTCTTCATCCCCCAATAATGTTGTTTCTAATGGATCGTTGACCAGACTCTTGCCCATGTCTTCACTGATAATCTGTTTAATTATATCTATCCTGAAACATTCTTCTTCATCTGTAGGGAATTTCATAGCCTTGAACACGTTAAATTTAATTTCCTGATCTTGGACCCTCATAGTAAGTTCGCCTTTTTGTACGTCAATGAGTGTCCTACCCGTAGACAAGAAAGGTCTCCCTAGGATAATCGGGATGTTCTTGTCCTCCTCAAAGTCCAGAATAATAAAGTCTGCGGGGAATATAAACTTATTCACATTAACCACTATGTCCTCTACTATGCCTCTCGGATATGTGACTGACCTATCCGCCAACTGCAATAAAATATTTGTAGGCTTTGGCGCGGGCAAACCCAATTCTGTGTATACTTACAATGCCATAAGGTTCACACTCACCCCCAAATGACATAAGCACTTATTAAAAGACATGTTTTCGATCGTGCATGGAATAGTGAAACTTCCCGGGTCTTTCAACTTTGGTGGCAACTTCTGCTATAACACTGCACTACACTCCTCTGTTAATGCCACTGTTTCGAAGTCTTCCCATTTCTTTTTCCTTGACAGAATCCCTTTCATGAACTTCGCATAACTCGACATCTGCTCTAGGGATTTTACAAACGGGATGTTAATCTGAAGTTTCATAAACACTTCCAAAAACTTAGCGAACTGCTTATCTAATTTCTATTTTTGGACCCTCTACTGAAACGGTGGTGGAGGATATACAACCGGCTTGTCGCCTAACTTTGTTTTTTCTCACTTTGCTTATCCTCACCCTTGTTTCCTTCAACCACTTTCTTCATCATCAACCTTTTCATCCGATATCATTTGAATTTTACAGATCTGCACTAATGAGATGTTTTCCAATCCTCAACGTAATTGCTTGACAATCGTTCGTGGTTTCCTTCGTTTCTCTCTATCACTCGGTAGGGTCCTCTTGTGGCTGTTTGTTTAATGCTAAGGCAATTTTCCCCATCTGATTTTCCAAATTCTTGATGGTCATTGCTTGATTTTTCACCGTTGCCTCATTGCTAGTAACGTATTTTGACAACAACTCCTCTAAATCTGATATTCTTTCCAGATGTTGAGTCGGTTGTTGGTGATTCTAAAAACCTGGGGGATATGATGGTTGTGGAGCTTGATGTTGCTAATTATTGCTCCACGAGAAATTTGGGTGATTCCTATTCCCCTGGTTGTATGTAACGACCCCAAAAATCATACAATTTAATTCTCAACTTTGGTCGTTAATAACACATCTACCTTCTGATTTTGCATCATTATTCGATGTTAAAATTTATAAAATGCTGAATAATTTAAACTTTTATGTCTTCTTATTTTAATTCCCTGAATCAAAACCTTTACCATTTATATGACTTTGAATCAATCTTGTTTTTATGATTCACATTATCACTGTTATTATATAAACGTTTACATTTCAATCTGATAACCTTTACATATCAGATAACTCTAACTTTAGCTTTACAACTCAACATAAAACTATACATCACAAAATGTTTAATATATTCATGAATCCTCATCATGGTATAAGGAAATAACAACTTTAGCTAAAATATTAATCTCCATCTATTATTTTGGATCCACGTCATTCAAGTAGCACATAGTGTTACCTTCAATCCTTAACCTGCAAAAATGGTTATTTGCAAGGTTAAGCTCGACAGCCCAGCAAAATCTAACAGTTTTCATGTAACGCCCGAGAATTTCGAATTTTCAATGAATTACATTTTTATTTGATTATGTGAATTAAATGAATTTAATTGATTTGTTATGCGAGTAAGATGTTCGAAGGTCGTTCCATGACCTAGAACATATGGATGTGGTTAGTATTCTGGCTTTGTGCTACAATTAATTGTTGTGAATTATCAAGACAAGAACGAAGGTTTTCTGAGATTGTTTGCGTAAAAACACTATTCATCCAATGACGTTCGGAGCTAGGGTTTGAAATTCTGAGAAACGCGTAATGTTAGAATATGACGATATTATGGAATATCCAATAATATTTCCGTTATGGCAAACGAAGTTTTCGCCTGCAGACTTAAAACCTAAGGGTTTGTGAAAGAGGTTTCCGAAAAAGAAATGGAATGTGTATAGTCGTTTCGATTATTATACATATGGAATAGGAGTATTATACTAGTATAAATACAAGTATGGTATGAAGAATAGTACGTCGTATAATACGATTATTGTATGAGTATTATACGTATAGAATACGATTAGTATTCTAGAGTTAAGTTAAGACTTAATGGGTAATTCATTTGGTTGTATTAGGTCTAGCCAATCAATTGAATGAACAAGCCCAATGAGTTAAGAGTACAAGCCCAAGTTAAGGCCCAATGTTAATTAATGTCAAGCCCAATCCAAAAAGTAAATCGTGGATCGAACCGGTGGGTCAAGGGATGGGTAAAACCCATGGGGCAACCCATGGGGATGACCCATGGGCATGGTGGGCCGACCACTTGATGGCCAAGCAAAGTGTCACTTGGTCACCAAGTATTTTGCTTGGTGACAAAGTTGTAAATAATTAAGGAGGTGTTAAATTGGACCATTTTGCCCCCATTGTATTTTCTATAAATACAAGGCTTAGGTTGAGTTTTTGGTTGTTTTAAAAAGCTTGTTCAACCTATATTAAGAGAGAGAAAGAGCTAGAATCATATAATCCTTCTACTTCCAAACAAACCAATAGACGTTTATCAAGAACGTTAACTACTTCAAGGTAAATTCTCATAAACCGTAATCTTCATCTTTTTTGATTTCTTTCTTATAGAAGAATCGTAGATGGGTGGAGCTTGTTTATTGAGGAGAGATAAGGATGCCTAGTAATGACTAAATCATTGATAGGTCATGACCAAATAGAAATCGTAAGTACGTGAGTTAAAACCATAAAAAAAAGTCTTGAACGTGAACTTAGTTTTGAATGAACGTTTAAGAATTGATATAGCTAAGGAAGGTGCATCTTGATTAGTTAGGATGTGGATATGAAGTCCATGGAGTATTCCATGTGATTTGGCTTAGAGAACATTAGTAACGAAGTTATGGCGAATTGTACGGAAATAGACGTTAAACATCGAAAACGTATAAAGTCCGGATTAAAGGTCAAAAGTTGTCGTATGACTTGAAAACGTTGGTTTCCAATGTCAACACGTGAGATAAAGTAATTAAGAGTCGTTGGCAAAAGAATCATCGCATTCCGACTTATAACGAAGAAAATGAGTATTGGATGGACGAAAACGTTAAACGAATGCTCAAAAATGAACTTAAAGGTGAATTCCGAGTTAACGGATTCGAAAAGGTAAAATTCTTATATGAACACATAAAGGATGTAATTCCTGACTTGTAATAATTCGAATGAATCAATTCGGATGTAAAACGGACAAATTAGGAAGCCGGGAGTTTCGTTAAAAAACCAAAATGTTTTGGCTTAATCGGGTGCATGTGTTCTAGTGCATACAGCCAAACAAAACCCTGTTATCTCATCATACATGCATGCCGCTTATGGCCGGGAGAAAATAAAAAGGTTTGGAGACTCATGCCGTAGCGTGAGAGTTTGTACATGGACTCGCGCCGTAGCTCCTAGTCCGGGAAAAACCTCTGGAGAGTGGCGTCGCAGCGCCACTAGAATACATAGGATGTCGCGCCGCAGCGTCGACAGTAGAAAAAGGTTGACCAAGTTAGTTTTGTTCCTTTTTGAATAAAGACTTAATATAAGATATTGAAGGTACTTAATGTCCATTATAAGACTTACCTTAACTCACTTGTAAGGTGTTAATGTAAGAAGATCTAGTAAGGTTTAATAGTAATTAAACGAAGAACATAAAGATGTAAGGAGTGAACCGTGAATGACGTTCAACGTTGGTAATTAACCATTTATGATCGAATGTCGGTTAAGGATGTAAGAACTTTAATGAAATATAACAAAGTATAAAGAGTTGAATCGACTTTAATAATGAAGTTAATTCAAATAAAACATAGAAGAGAAAGAAGTTGGTTAGAACCGTAAAGATAGTTTATGTGATAACTAATTATAGTGTGCTATGTGAATGTATCATGTAGATCCTGTAAAGACTGAGAATAGTTGAATTGTATATTTGAAGACGCTTGAAGGCAAGTCTTTCTTAACGCTTGTCTGACCTTCGTGTTAGTCAAGTTTTTACGTGATGCATGTTATACAATGCATGAATGGTAAATAGAAAAGAGTTGATGGTCGCTTTTTATTCTGCTGACAAGTATTGAAGAGTTGATTGATTTGTTACAAGTCTGTTGATATAGAACTGTTAACGCTATCCTATGCCAAGTATTTGGTACGGATGAGAAGGTAAGTTTGTCTATGAACAAACAAAAGTATTTTCATTGATTATTTGATGGGCACGGGAGGTTGCCAAATGTTGAACGTAAATACGTTTAACATAAAAGTGTTGATCAACATAGAGTACAATAGGCTGATCACCTAGAAGTGCTCGTAAGTAAAGACGGGTGGATAGCCTTAGTGGCGAATATCCTTTTCAAGTATGAAAACGAAAAGAGTATGTTAATGGTCTATTGACCGGTTCATCATTCCTAAGCTATTATATATACTCAGGAATTGTTGTATGAGAAGTATTAGTCAAGTATTTCATAATGCTTCGTAAATAATTGTTCAGATATGGAGATAAAGCATGTAATTGTTGATGTGATATTCATATGATTCTGTGTTAAGACTTGCTAAGCTAGTTATGCTCATTCTTGCTTGAACCATATGTTTGCAGCTAAAGCCGAATGAACTGAGAGTTCTAAGAGAGATAAGGGCAAGGCTAAGATGGACAATTAACCGTCCTGTAATAGACTAGTGTATTATATGTAATATACTTATAAAGAACAACGAATGTATTCTTGTTAATGAACTCGAAAAGGATTTATTACGAATGTAATATAAAGATAGTAATTACAATCATTTTGTTGTTGTTTCAATGGAATGTTTGTATGAGATGTAGTATCGTGGAGCACCATCTGTTGGGTTGGAAGATACCCGGATTTGGGGGCGTCACAGGTTGGTATCAAAGCATTAGGTTATAAAACTTAAGGGGGGAAGAACCTTAGGCTAATAACCTCGTAGGAAAGGAAGAGTCCGAAGAAAGTTAACTCGAGTCAAAGGAGTTAATAAGGTATTGAGGAAACTCAGTACCAAAAGATTTAAAAGATGGAAAGTAACCCTAAATGGATTAAATGTGATTTGTGCTTATATTATTGTGTATTATGTACTAATCAATTTGTTATGTGTTATTGTAGATGTCGGTTGATAGCTTGATGTATAGGGATATACATGTGATCAGCGAGGAGTCTGTGAACCGAGTTGAGATAGTACATGTGCTAATAGCAGACATACCTGTAGTGATTCTAGAGGAGTCAGAGCCCGAGGAATATTACTCGGAGGAAGACTATTCTGAGGAGACCATGGGGATAGCATCATATTTGAATATGATGATTGATGTGGAGGATGACATGGAGGTGACATCGATTAATACGGTGATGCCTGCCCTAGAGTCTACACCTACCGAGACTATGAGGGCAATGTACCTCTCAAAGGCTTGGCCAGAAATGTGCAAATCGCACAATATGGTGCAAAGATTGTAAGGAAGAGATCAGTGATCTCTATGGGGCAAAAGAGTCTGCAGAGTCAGACTATGAGATAGAACACGATGAGAAAGTGCTCATGACTGACAAGGCCCAGGATTATAAGAATGAGGTCATAGAACTTCGCAAGAAACTGGTTGAAAAAGACCAAAAGATAGCATGAATGTCATATATAAATTACAGTGCACACGAGGATTTCATGCTTAAGATAGCTTGTTATTCTATTGAGTCAGGATAGACTCGACATACAATAAGTCGAGATATTGTGTCGATTCTAGCGAATCAGAAGCATAAGAATGTTGTTAGACAGTATTAGGAGTAGTGTGGTGAATACTTTTGTGTAGTGACGTAAAACCCTTTTTTGTATAATTAAAGGGTAGTCTTTTTGTAAATCCCAATTTTTGTAGAAGTCAATCGTGGGATAAATATGTAATAGCTTTCGGGCTATAGAAAGCAACTTATAAATATTTTTGATCTATAAAGAAGCATTTTAATATAAGGAAGTTTATTTTTAATTTGCTTTGTTGTGTATGAGTTATTGTCCAATTGTTTGACGACTAATAACGAAGTAAGTAAATAAGTAATAACGGAAATTTATTTATTTAATCAGAAATGCCGCCAAGAAGAAGACAATGTAACCAAGAAGCGAAATCGCATAATGAGAACGAAGGGGGTCCTAATAACCCAATGCAAGAGTTCGTTAATTTATTAACGGCTGCATTTAACCAAGTTGGGGGTAGAGCACCCGCAGGACCTAGGGTAGCCCGAACGACTACCTTTAAGGAATTTAAAAGTATAGGTCCACCCGAATTTAAGGGAACAACGGACCCAATAGAGGCCCAGACATGGGTCAAGGAAATAGAGAAGGCGTTTGTTATTACAAACGTAGTTGAGGCGCAAAAGACCTCTTTTGTGACCTATATGATGAAGGGGGAAGCCAACTACTGGTGGGAGTCTCACCAGGGTGGGGCTGGAGCGGAAGTTGTTACATAAGAACAGTTTAAGAAGGTATTCTTCGAGAACTATTTCCCTACTAGCATGCAAGGGAGAATGGAGATTAAGTTCTTAGAACTTAAGCAGGGGGACATGACTGTAAGACCCCAAATAATTAATAAATGAAATTTAATTTCCTCTAATTATTATTTTGAAATAGTAAGGGTTGATGTGATTAATGTGGATAGTTATGGGTAAAATACGCAAATATTTCAAAATAAGCATGTGGTTATAAAATATTCATTGTTGTCGGGGAATATTCATTTGGTCGTGGAATATTCAATCGCTTTGTGGGAATATTCGATGCGGCCGTAGCCCGACCATGTGTGGGCCCCATAACAAAAAGCGATTGGAGGAAGAAAACGACAAATATAAGTTATTTAAAAATAACGGCGTAATTATTACTGCTTTTAATCGCTTGGAATACCCGTTGGTTAAAACACAAGATGTCGGCGTTGTTGCACAAGAGAAGACACTGCGGTATTGCACCAATTATTGACTCTTACGTAAGAAGGCACTACTCAATAATGGTTACAGAATAATTCGCTTCAAAGAATTTATTGGTTCAATAATTGTTGTGTTGATATTTTATATTCTTTGTTGTTTCAATAATTGTCATTACACACGTATTTTCATTATCGAAGCAATAATTCATATTATCTCAATAATATTATTAGATAACATTATTGGTAATGTCTAGAAAGTTACATCTAAGGAGAGGTTTGGTCACCTAATTGCGCCGAAAGAAGGAGAAATTCTTATTGAAAGCCCCTCTTTCCGGAACCTACCTCGGTTGTCAATATTGTGATTACGTAATATTATTTGTGAATAATTAATTATTGATTCATATGATGAGGAAAATATTGATTTTATGTGGATATAGATGGAGAAAATTTTTAATGTGACAATTGTTGAAAATTAAAATTTTATCTTTTTCGATAAAATAATTCATTTTAAATATATATATTATTATATTTTAATAATATAATAATGGTGATATTTTTACAACGAATGTGGGATATATGAGTATACGAGGAGGAAGAGTATTTTTGTTGCAATAAATGTTTGAAACATGTTAAACATGTCGGTGGACCCCATTTATTGACCAAAATTTGATTATAAACAAAAAATCGCTTGGTTTGTGGATTTTGGTCAATTTCTGTTTGGAATTTGAAAAAACTTTCTTCTACAAAGTTGTAGAGAATTGAATTTCCTTTCAAAACCCGCGACATTCGAATTTTCTGACAAAAGGGATATTTATTGTGAATTATTGAAGTTCCAGAGTTCCGAAATAATTGATTTTTGGAAGTTTTAATTGTTTAAAATAACAAAAATGTTTTTTATATGTTGTGAGCCTCATTAATCACATGCTAGGTGGCTGATTTCAAATTCCCAAAGGATGGCGTAGAAAATTTTTTATAAATATATTATTATATTAAATTTTCTGCTTTGGTGTTCTAAGCAATTTCTTATAAATAGGTGCTTAGGTTAGAATTGAAAATCACACCAAAAACTGAAGTTTTCTCTCTCTATATTATCGAGCGTATTCTTGTGAGTATTTTGAGTATACTTTGAGTATTGCTATACAGTGAAAGTTCAAGTTATAGCCTATATCCGATTCAAGTTAAGTACTTGCCTTTCCGAGGTAAGGATATTATTTTTTTCAGAATGATATTATTTCTTCAATATCATTATCTTTGAAATATTGATCTGAAGTTTTTTTATCAAATTTGGAACTTTTGGTGTCTGAGTTACTATTCACGATATCACGACTATTTACGATATCTACACTATTCACGAATACGACATTATTCATCGAAAAATGAAAATTTTCCTTTTCGCTCAAAATATCTATTGTGGAGACTAGTTTTGATTGTATCCATGTTTTGATCATTCTTGAATTTTACACCACTATGATTATTTTTGAGGTATTTTGGAAGTGGATAAAACAAAGTACTAATTCTTAATCCTTAATCCTTGTCATTTTGTTTCACCGGATTCGTTTCTTTAAAAAAAATATTTTTCATCCTCGGTCTTAAATGATGATATTATTGAATATCTTTGGCTCGTAGTGCAAAGATGATTGATTTCGATGAATATCTTTGGCCTCAGAGTGCAAAGATGAATGATTTCGATGAATATCTTTGGCCGTAGTGCAAAGATGAAATGATGTTTAGATGAACATGACCAATCGGTGAATGTCCTCGGCACGTAGTACAAGGATGAATATATGATTCCGATATATATTGATTGATATTACGAGGATAAAATATTGATGATGGACTGTTAAATTCATAGATATTAGTAGATTTCATCCTCTACGTAACTCTTCTATGAATTAATATTTTCCATCATGCAGTATTGATTTAAAACTTGTTGTCTATTGTATTCTATTAAATTTTTCCTCGTTGAAGACTAACGATAATTTGTTGTATATTATCTTAGTCATAATATTCTTTACTTTGGGCTAGTTGAGCTCACCTTTTTCCTTTTTGTTCCATTTTTCTTCTCGTGGAGGCGAGAATGTAGCGAGTACGAGTCGGGGTATGGAATGATGGTTTTAGAGAGTTGTTTAGTAGTCCTCACCATTTTTGTAAAATAATGTATCAATAATTATGATGAGGATTTATTTGTATGTGGATATTGTTTAGATGGCAATATCTCAGATTTAAACTCACGCTTTCTCTTGTTGTAATAATAAAGTTGTAGTTGTTTCGCATCACTG
Source organism: Panax ginseng (assembly GCA_020205605.1). Classification (NCBI taxonomy): domain Eukaryota; kingdom Viridiplantae; phylum Streptophyta; class Magnoliopsida; order Apiales; family Araliaceae; genus Panax; species Panax ginseng. Next base: position 67,995,006 of record CM035136.1, read on the forward strand.
GTGTATTGACAACTCGTAATGGGTGATGTATACCTATTTTGGGGGTGTCACAGTTGGTATCAGAGCTTAGGGATATGATCTCTGGCGGAGATCGGGGAATAGAACTAGGAGGGGAGAGACGAGTAAATCCTTCGCTAGTGTGTCCTACCTAAGCTTATTTGATAGTTGGTCAGTATATAGGGATATTATGTGATATATTGATTTCCTTAATTAACCCTTGTTTTATGATAGTATTTGAGAATGTCGACTGAGAATATTAACAATGGAAATGAGACCGTGGAGACGCATGTACTCACCAACGAGGAGAACATGCAACAGGCTGGCAATGTTCCTCCTGTGAACAACACCACTGATCAGACGATGAACGACGCAATGTTTAGAAGCTTTTTGCAGTTCATGCAAAATCAGACGAGGGAGACTCGTGTTCAAAACATAGGAGGAAATGATAGCAATTCACGGGTTGTCACACAAAGCAAGCAGCTTCAAAGAGTTGGGACCACCAGAATTTAAGGGAAAGCCAGATCCGATCATGGCAGAAACATGGGTCAAGCAAATTACCAAGATATTCGATGTCTTGGGATGCACAGAGGAACAGAAGGTTCCATTCGCCACCTTTATGTTCCGTGGCGAGGCGGAACTCATCGGTGGAGTCTGTAAGCGTACCCATCCAAACTTTTCACTCAAAGATGTCTTGGGAGACATTTCAGAACTATTTAATGACAAATACTTTCCTGAAAGTGTTCGGTCATATATGAAGGAAGTGGAGTTTATTAGACCGAGCGTAAACAACATGACGATTGTCTCAAAGACGAGGCGTAAGTTTACAGAGTTATCCAGGTTTGCACCTCATTTGGTGGAGAATGAGGAACGTATGACGCGGATGTTTCTGAGAGGTTTGAAACCCGGCATACGTCAATATCTCATCTCTCATAAATTTTCTCTCTATTCAGATGTTGTTAACAGGGCTCAATTGTTAGAGCGAGATAACGAGTACGGTCAACCGAGGTACCACAATCAGGATCATACCGAGATAGCGCGAACAACAAAACAACAATAACCAAAGGAGAAAGAAAAGATGGACAAAATGGTAACCACTCTGGTGGTAATCATGGCCATGAAAATAGAAGAAGCGAAATCGGGAGGAGATTTTAAAAGAGGAGATTCAACAACGACCATGTGAAGACGACGGTTACAGCAAGAAGAACTAGTTCCAGGAGGAGAACGACCACCGGTCCATATGCTATAAATGCGGAAAGAGGGACATATCACCAAACCGCCCACAACAGCCTCGGTATGCTATAATTATGGAAAGGAAGGACATATCGCCGAGATTGCACTAGAGCGAAACCCTAGTTCAATGGGGATTTGACTCAAAAGACTATCCCAGAAAAGTCAAAGTCAACGGTTCCTGGAAGAGTGTTTGTCGTGACGGGTCAAAATATGAGGAACCCGAACGAAGTTAGCACGGGTTAGTTAATTATAAATTCTTGCGAAGTTGATACCTTACTAGATACCGGTTCTACCCATTCTTTTATCTCTCTTGCTTGCGCTCAACATTTGAACTTGACTCCGGAGAAATTAGACTTTGACCTATCTGTGGAAACTCCGTTAGGAGAAACTTTCATCACATCCACTGTTTATAAATCTTGTGTGATTCAAGTTGGCACCATCACCTTACCTGTTGACCTTATCTCTGTAAAGATACTTGTTTTTTATGTGATTTCAGGGATTGATTGGTTAACTACTCATCATGCCAAAATTGATTGTTTTTGTAAGGTTGTTAGCTTTCATATTCCTAAACAACCTGTTGTACGAATTCAAACAACTAAACCATTAAAATCAATCACCATCATATATAATCATAAAGCTATTCGCTTATTAAAAACGGATGTCAAGCTTTCTTAGCCCATGTTATGGATTTGAATAAAGACACGTCAAATTTGAATAATATTCTGTTGTTATTGACTTTCCCCGACGTATTTCAAGAACTTCCCTGGTCTACCCCGAACGTGAAGTTGAATTCTTTATTGACCTTAAACTCCGGTACAAAAGCCCATTTCTAAAACCCCATATCGAATGGCTCCTATTGAACTTCAGAGTTAAAGGTCCAACTACGGGAGTTGTTGGACATCGGTTTCATTCGGCCCTAGTACATCTCCTTGGGGTGCTCTGTTTTTATTCGTAAAGAAGAAAGATGTAAGTATGCGACTTTGTATTGACTATCGGAATTGAACCATGTCACTATCAAGAATAGGTATCCTCTACCTCGTATTGATGACTTGTTTGACCAAATTGCAAGGAGCACAATTCTTTTCAAAAATCGATCTTCGCTTACGGATATCATCACCAAGATTAGAACTGAGGATATTCCAAAGACTGCCTTTAGAACTCGGTACGGGCATTATGAATTCCTAGTCATGTCTTTTGGATTGACTAATGCCCATGCGGCTTTCATGGATATGATGAACCGAGTATTCAAGGAATATTTGGATCAGTTCGTTGTTGTCTTTATTGATGACATCCTCATATATTCCAAAAGTCGTGAAGATCATGAGCACCATTTGAAGCTGGTACTACAAAGGCTTCGTGAAAATAAGTTATATGCCAAGTTAAAGAAATGCGAGTTCTGGCTTGAGGAAGTAGCATTTCTTGGGCACGTGGTGTCAAAACATGGAGTATCTGTTGACCCGCCAAGATTGAAGCAATACAAAGTTGGGAGCAACCAAGACGGGTGGATCAAGTATCGTAGCTTTACGGGTCTAGTTGGTTATTATCGAGATTCGTGGAAGGGTTTTCTCGAATCGCTACTCTGCTAACTCCGCTTGACTCGGAAGGATACAAAATTCATTTGGAGTGAAGAATGCGAGAAGAGTTTCCAAGAGCTTAAGAGGAGACTTATTTGACTTTTGTTCTAACAATACCATCCGGTTCGGATGGATTTGTTATCTCTGATGATGCTTCTGCAAAGGGTTAGGATGTGTTCTCATTCAACATGGGAAAGTCATAGCCTATGCCTCGCGACAACTTAAAGAATATGAGAGGAATTATCCTACTCATGATCTAGAGTTAGCGCGCAATCGTTTTCGCTAAAAGATCCGGAGGCACTATCTTTATGGGGAGAAAGTGGAGATATATTCGCACCATAAAAGCCATAAATATTTCTTCACTCAAAAGAACTTAACATGCGGCAACGACGTTGGCTCGAGCTATTGAAAGACTACGACCACACTATTCAATACCATCCTGGAAAAGCGAACGTGGTAGCTGACGCGTTGAGTAGAAGATCATATGCGAGAACGAAAAGCGATGATGTCAAGTATACGATAGAGCCAACTTTAATAGAAAAAGTTAAGGTTGCTCAAGCCACCGAATCTTGGAGTGATGCATATGAAGAAGAAAGTACAAGAAGGTGCTATTCCGGGCGAGAATCGATGAAGAAGGAATACTTGAGTCCACTCTAGACTTTGTGTTCCCTAACGACTACGATTTGAAGTACAAGATTATGATGGAGGCACACAATACACCATTTGCAATCCATCCGGAAGTACTAAAATGTATCGTGATCTTCGACATACATTTTGGTGGAACAATATGAAGAAAGAGATTGCAAAGTTTATCTCAACATGTTTAACTTATCAACGCGTGTAAAGGCGAGCATCAAGTGCCTAAGGGACCATTGCAACCACTTGAGATTCCGAAATGGAAGTGGGAACACATTACCATGGATTTCGTTACGGGTCTTCCCATGGTTTCTCAAGGCATAAATGTTATTTGGGTTATTGTTGATAGATTAACCAAGTCTGCACATTTCTTGCCGATACGGGAGACTTATTCTCTTGAACGTCTTGCTAGTATGTATGTAAATGAGATTGTGAGGTTGCATGACATGCCAGTATCTATAAATTCGGATCGTGACCCAAGATTCACTTCAAGATTTTGGGTTAGCTTGCAAAAAGCTATGGGTACGGATTTACGATTCAGTTCGGCATACCATCCTCAAACGGACGGACAATCAGAGAGGACTATTCAAACTCTTGAAGATTTATTAAGACTCTGTGTCCTAGACTTCAAGGGCAGTTGGGATAAGTATTTACCATTGGTGGAATTCTCCTACAATAACAGTTATCATGCAAGTATAGGTATGGCCCCATTCGAAGCATTATATGGACGAAAATGTCGCTTCTCAAAGATATGTTGGGACGAGGTGGGTGAAGCAACATTGTTGGGACCCGAGTTTGTACGTATGACCACGAAAAAGATCCAAATGATTAGACAACGCATACAAACCAAGGCATGCAGATCGACAAAAGAGTTATGCGGATCTTCATCGAAAGGACGTGGAGTTTAGTATAGGGGATCATGTATTGTTGCGTGTTGCCCCATGGAAGGGAGTTATAAGATTTGGGAAGAGAGGAAAGCTCAATCCACGATTTATTAGTCCATTTCAAATTCTTGACCGAGTAGGAAATGTAGCCTATAGACTCGCTTTACCTCCAAGTATGTCTCGTGTTCATAATGTGTTTCACATATCTGTACTTCGTAAATATGTGAAATACCCGAACCACGTTATTGAGTTAGAACCGGACGAGATAGCTGAAGACTTAATGTATGAGGAGGTACCTGTCAAGATCTTGGATAGGAAGGAGCATGTCCTACGCACGAAGGTTATACCACAAGTTAAAGTCTTGTGGAGGAAACATGCTATAGAAGAAATGACATGGGAATTGGAAACGGAAATGAAAGCGAGGTATCCTCATCTTTTCGAAACACCAGGTACGTATGTCAATTTCGAGGACGAAATTTCATAAGGAGGGGAGGTTGTAAAACCCCAAATAATTAATAAATGAAATTTAATTTCCTCTAATTATTATTTTGAAATAGTAAGTGTTGATGTGATTAATGTGGATAGTTATGGGTAAAATAAGCAAATATTTCAAAATAAGCAAGTGGTTATAAAATATTCATTGTTGTCGGGGAATATTTGTTTGGTCGTGGAATATTCGTACTGTCGGGGAATATTCGTACGACGGCGCATCCATGTGTGGGCCCCATAACGGAAAGCGATTGGAGGAAGAAAACGACAAATATAAGTTATTTAAAAATAACGGCGTAATTGTTACCGTTTACACTATTGGAATACCCAGTGGTTAAAACACAGTAATACGCGTTGTTGTACAGTAGCACACGGTATTGCACCAATTATTGACTCTTACGTAAGAAGACACTACTCAATAATGGTTACAGTAATTACTGTTCAGTATTTTATTGGTTCAATAATTGTTGTGTTGATATTTTATATTGTTGTTGTTTCAATAATTGTCATTACACAGTCTTTTTCATTATCGAAGCAATAATTCATATTATCTGAATAATATTATTAGATAACATTATTGGCAATGTCTAGAAAATTTTGTCTAAGGAGAGGTTTGGTCACCTAATTGCGCTACCAAGAAGAGAGAAATTCTTATTGAAAGCCCCTCTTCCTGAAACCGCACGATTGTCAATATTGTGATTCTCGTAATATTATTTGTGAATAGTTAATTATTGATTCATATGATGAGGAAAATATTGATTTTATGTGGATATAGATGGAGAAATTTTTTAATGTGACAATTGTTGAAAATTGAAATTTTATCTTTTTCTGATAAAATAATTCATTTAAATATATATATATATTATTATATTTTAATAATATAATAATGGTGATATTTTTACAACGAATGTGGGATATATGAGTATACGAGGAGGAAGAGTATTTTTGTTGCAATAAATGTTTAAAACATGTTAAACATGTCGGTGGACCCCATTTATTGACTGAAATTTGATTATAGCTTTAAAAATCGGTAGCTTGTGGATTTCGGTCAATTTCTCGCTTGAATTTGAAAAACTTTCTTCTGTAAAGTTGTAGATAATTGAATTTCCTATAAAAACTCGCGAGATTGGAATTTTCTGACAAAAAGGCTATTTATTGTGAATTATTGAAGTTCCAGAGTTTCGAAATAATTGATTTTTGGAAGTTTTAATTGTTTAAAATAACAAAAACGTTTTTTATATGTTGTGAGCCTCATTAATCACATGCTAGGTGGCTGATTTCAGATTCCCAAAGGATGGCGTAGAAATTTTTTTATAAATATATTATTATATTAAATTTTCTGCTTTGGTGTTCTAAGCAATTTCCTATAAATAGGTGCTTAGGTTAGAATTGAAAATCACACCAGAAACTGAAGTTTTCTCTCTCTATATTATCGAGCGTATTCTTGTGAGTATTTTGAGTATACTTTGAGTATTGCTATACGGTGAAAGTTCAAGTTATAGCCTATATCCAGTATTCCAGTTAGAAGTACTGTCTTTCCGAGGTAAGGGATATTATTTTTTTTCGTAATGATATTATTTCTTCAATATCATTATGCTGAAATATTGATCTGAAGTTTTTTATCAAATTTGGAACTTTTGGTGTCGGAGTTACTATTCACGTATACGGCACTATTCACGTATACGATACTATTCACGAATACGGCATTATTCATCGAAAAATAAAAATTTTCCTTTTCCTCCAAAATATCTATTGTGGATACTAGTTTTGATTGTATCCATATTTTGATCATTCTTGAATTTTACACCACTATGATTATTTTTGAGGTATTTTTGGACGTGGATAAAACAAAGTACGAATCCTTAATCCTTAATCCTTGTCATTTTGTTTCACTGGATTCGTTTCTTTAAAAAAAAAATATTTTTCATCCTCAGTCTTAAATGATGATATTATTGAATATCTTTGGCCTATAGTGCAAAGATGATTGATTTCTGATGAATATCTTTGGCCTGTAGTGCAAAGATGAATGATTTCTGATGAATATCTTTGGCCCGTAGTGCAAAGATGAACAGGTGTTTAGATGAACATGACCAACTGGTGAATGTCCTTGGCCTGTAGTACAAGGATGAATATATGATTCCAGATATATATTGATTGATGTTACAGGGATAAAAATATTGATGATGGACTGTTAAATTCATAGATATTAGTAGATTTCATCCTCTACGTAACTCTTCTATGAATTAATATTTTCCGCTGTGAGTATTGATTTAAAACTTGTTGTCTATTGTATTCTATTAAATTTTTCCCTGTTGAAGACTAACGATAATTTGTTGTATATTATCTTAGTCATAATATTCTTTACTGGGCTAGTTGAGCTCACCTTTTTCCTTTTTGTTCCATTTTTCTTCTCAGGAGGCGAGAATGTAGCGAGTACGAGTCGGGGTATGGAATGATGGTTTTAGAGAGTTGTTTAGTAGTCCTCACCATTTTTGTAAAATAATGTATCAATAATTATGATGAGGATTTATTTGTATGTAGATATTGTTTAGATGGCAATATCAGATTTAAACTCACAGCTTTTCTTGTTGTAATAATAAAGTTGTAGTTGTTTCGCATCTGCAGTGTATTGACAACTCAGAATGGGTGATGTATACCTATTTTGGGGGTGTCACAATGACTGTTCCCCAATATGCGGCCAAATTCACTGAATTGGCAAGGTTCGCTCCACACCAAGTGGACACGGAGGAGAGGAAGGCTCGTAGTGTAAGACCCTAACTTTTATAAATAAAGATGAATTTTCTATAAATATTATTTTTGAATATTATGGAGTAAATTTGATATAATGTTATAGTTGTGGGTAATATTTATAAATTTTGCAAAGTAAGCAAGTTGTTATAAAATATTCGTTTGGTGGGGAATATTCTTTTGTTTGGGAATATTCGTGACGACAGCAAGACAATCATTAGTGGACCCCACAATGGAAGTATTGTCGTGAAGTAGAAAATGACAAAATTATCTTTCTATAAAAAATAACGGCGGAGGTGTTACCGTTAAAACCGTTGAACTACCCAAGAGTAAAAGTACAAAGAATACTGCTGTGGTTGCATAGTAGCACACTATTGATTATTGATGCTTACGTGAGAAGTCACTCAATTATACTCAATTATTGCTACAATGAATTGGCAGTATCATATCTCTTATATTATTGATTCAATTATTGTCACAAGATTATCTCAGATAATATGTTATATTATTAAATCAATAATTGAGACGACAAGTTATAAATGATTAATAATTGTTGAAAGATTAAATATGTGTTGATTAAAAATAAAATGATTTGTGGTAATATTTATTCAATCCTTGATGTATATAAAGAGTCTATTATGAGACGTTTGTGGTAAGTTTGGTTATTTTATGGGGGCCCATATGTCATCATCAAAGAGTCTCTTCAATCGATAGTAATTACCTTCGCTAATAGTAATTATCTTCGTCAATAGTAATTAACTTCGTCCAATAGTAATTACGTTAAATCAATAGTAATTACCTTCATCAATAGTAATTACCTTCGTCAATAGTAACTACCTTTACCAGACGTCAAACCACTTGCCGTTTCATATTACAGGCGTCGAACCAATTGTCGTTTCACATTACAGGCGTCAAACCACTTTTCTTTTCACATCACCAGTCGTCAAGCCATTTGACTTTTCACATTTCAAGTGCTAAGTTATAAATCTTCTATAAATAGAGGCCTAGTGCTTCATTATTTTTCACGAATTCATTCAAGCTATAGAGAGAGAAAGTATAGAGAGAATAAGAGAGAAAGAAGAAGAGTATTTTGTTACTACACTACTGCAGTATTCAATCTCCTACTAATGTAAAGGGTGTTTTTCTTTCTTATTCATGAAGAGAACTGTTGTTATTCCATTGCTTATTATTCTATTGGAATAACTTGTATACGCGGTTTACCCTATACTTGGTGACATTCTTTTATTATTCTATTGGAACATCCTGTCTGTATGTTTTACGGCGGACCTGGTTCCATTCTTTATTATTCTGTTGGAATATCCTGTCTGTGCGTTTTAAGCCGGACCTGATTCTGTTATTTATTATTCTGTTGGAATAACCTACTTGTGCAGTCTATTGCATGCATGGTGATTTCTTTTGTTATTCCATTCTTTATTATACTCTGTTGGTTAAAACTTTGACTTCTATACTCCATGAAATTAGTAGAATATCCTTGATATTTGCGCTTCATCCAGTATCTTTTCATGGAAATATTCTTCTGATCATTCTTGAATTTTAATCTACAAAGCAGTATCATGTTGACAATTTGGACATTATTAGTTCCTGGATAAACTAATTCTTGAACTTGTTTTATTGAATTCTTATATCATTGTCATAATCCTCATGTTTATATTATGTTGAAAGTCATCTGTGGCATGTAGTGCATAGATAGACTTGGTATGATTATGACTAGGGATTATTCAGTGTAATCATGACCGTAATGTTACAAATGATGTGGTAAAAGTTATCATTGGCCGTCATCGCATTGATGGATGCTTGTTGGCATGATCATGACCATTAATGAATACACGAATGTCCTTGGCTATAGTGCATGGATAATTTATGGTCGTGTGATACTAAAGAATATCCTCGGTAGTAGTGCGAGGGTGATTCGATGATGTGGATTATTTATTGTCGAGTCCCAAATGATAAAGTCATGAAAAACCTTTTAAATCATAAAAGATAGTAGATTTTATTCTCTACTTGACTCTTTTAATGGATTGCTTGTTCATACCGCAGCTTAAACTTGATGTTGTTATATTTTATCGCTTTAACATCTTTGTTGAAGGCTAACGATAATTTATTCTCGCATTATCTTAGTCATAATATTTCTTCTTGGGCTAGTTTAGCTCACCCTTTCTTTCACCGTTTCTCTTCAGAAATTAGAACATAGCGAGGACTAGCTTCGGGAACCAGAGTGACGGTCCGGAGGATAGCATTAGTAGTCCTCACTATTCTGTGAAATAGTGTGTTAATAATTGTAATGAGGACTCCTTTAGAGTTTGTATAATCTCTAGTAGACAATAAATGTATTCAAACTCATAGTTATGTTTAGTCCTATTGTACACGACAGTTGATTTAGTAAGTTGTATTAGAATTTTGTACCATGTATCTGACGACCCAAGATGGGTGATGTATACCTAATTTTGGGGGCATCACAGTTGGTATCAGAGCTTAGGGATATGATCCCTGGCTAAGATGTGAGAATAGTACTAGGAGGGGAGAGACGGCAAATTCCTTCGCTAGTATGACCTACCTAAGTTTATTTGGTATTTAATTGGTCGGTCAGAATTTAGGGATAATATGTTACATGTCAATTAACCTTTGTTTTGTGGCAGTATCTGAAAATGACATCCAAGAATGTTGAGAATAGCAATGGAGCACAGGCGACCGTTGATTCACCACATATCAATAATCAGGATAATGTGCATTAGGAAGGCGACAATCCTCATTCAAACAACAACACTGACCAAATGATGAATGATCAAATGTTTAGGGGCTTTATGCAATTCATGCAACAGCAGGCGAGAGAGGCTCCTGTCCAAAATGCAGGTGGAAACACAGAAAACTCTCGGGCGGTCACCGCTAAACAGTTTAAGGAGCTGGGACCACCGGAGTTTAAGGAAGAGCCAAAACCACTTATGGCGGAAGCATGGATAAAGCAGATCACAAAGATATTTGATGTCTTGGGATGCTCCGAGGAGCAAAAGGTTCCCTTTGCCGCCTTTATGTTGCACGGAGAGGCAGATTACTGGTGGGAATCGGTAAAACGTACTCAACCTGCCGTACTAAAGATGTCTTGGGAGAAGTTCCAAGAGCTGTTCAACGACAAATACTTTCCCGAAAGTATTCGTCACATGAAGGAGGTGGAGTTTATCAAGTTGGAACAAAATAATATGACCGTGTCGCAATACGAGGCTAAATTTGCGGAGTTATCCCGGTTTGCGTCCCACTTAGTGGATAATGAAGAAAAAATGACACGGATGTTTTTAAGAGGTTTGAAGCTGGAGATACGTCAACATCTTATTTCTCATAAATTGTGTTTATATTCAGATGTTGTAAATAGGGCTCAATTAGTGGAGCGCGATAACGAGTCAACGAACTAAAAGAGAGCAAATTGGTAAAATGATAATACCAATGAGGCGCGATCATCGAAGCGGTGACAACAAGCTTGAGGAATCAATAGGCGAAATGGTAACCACTTCAAAGGTAATCGTGGCCAAAATAATAAGAATGGACATTTCAAGAAGAGAGATTCAACAATGATGGAAAGACGTCAACACCAACACCGTCCGTTAAGGAAGGAGAACGACCACCTATCATATGTTTCAAATGCGAGGGAGGGGCACATCGGTCAAATCGCGCGATGTCATCCAAAACATGTTATAATTATGGAAGAGAAGGTCACTTAGCCTGATTTTGTCGTTCATCAAGACAAATTCAAATAGGTTGAGGCGCCTAAAGGCCATCCCGGAAAAAGTCAAAACCAGAGTACAAGGGGAGAGCGTTTGTTGTGACCTCCCGAAGCAAAGGAACCCGAATGAGGTCATCACGGGTAAGCTTATCATAAACTCTAACGAAATCTATACTTTATTTAATACCGGTTCTACCCATTCTTTTATTTCTCCTACTTGCGCTCATCGATTAAATTTGACTCCGGAGAAATTAGACTTTGACTTATCTGTGGAAACTCCGTTGGGAGAAACCTTCATTACATCCATTTGCTTATAAGTCTTGTTTGGTTCAAATCGGTACTTCACATTACCTGTCGATCTTATTTCATTGAAAATACTTGCATTTGACGTGATTCTAGGGATTGATTGGTTAATTACTCATTATGCAAAAATTGATTATTTCCATAAGGTTGTTAGCTTTCATATTCCTAATCAACCTATTATGCGAATTCAAACAACCAAACCATTAAAATCAATCACGGTCATCTCAAGCCATAAAGCTATTCGTTTATTGAAAAACGGATGTCAAGCTTTCTTAGCTCATCTCACAGATTTAAACAAAAATACGTCAGTTTTGAACGATATCTCTATTATTAATAAATCTTCTGACGTATTCCCCGAAGAACTTCCTGGCCTACCCCCTGAGCGTGAAATTGAATTTTGTATCAACCTTGAACCCGGTACAAAACCCATTTCCAAAGCCCCATATCGAATGGCTGCTATTGAACTTCAGGAGTTAAAGACCCAACTGCAGGAATTGTTAGACATTGGCTTTATTCATCCTAGTACTTCTCCTTGGGGTGCTCATGTTCTATTCGTGAAGAAGAAAGATGGGAGTATGCGACTTTGTATTGATTATCGGGAGTTGAATCATGTCACCATCAAAAATAGGTATCCATTGCCACGTATTGATGACCTGTTTGACCAGTTGCAAGGAGCCAAATTCTTTTCAAAGATTGATCTTTGTTCCAGATATCACCAATTGAAGATTAGAACCGATGACATTCCAAAGATGGCTTTCAGAACTCGGTAGGGGCATTATGAATTCCTAGTCATGTCCTTTGGATTGACTAATGCTCCTGCTGCCTTCATGGATATGATGAACCGAGTATTCAAGGAATATTTGGATCACTTTGTGGTCGTCTTTATTGATGACATCCTTATTTATTCCAAAAGTCGTGAAGATCATGAGCAACACTTGAGGCTGACACTCCAAAAGCTTCGTGAATACAAGCTTTATGCCAAGTTAAAGAAATGTGAATTCTGGCTTGAGGAAGTAGCATTCCTTGGGCACGTAGTATCAAGTCATGGAATATCTGTTGACCCATCAAAGATTGAAGCAATTCAAAGTCGAGAGCAACCTAAATTCTCGATCAAATCGTAGCTTTCTCGCTTATTGGTTATTATCGGAGATTCGTGGAAGGATTTTCTCGAATTGCTACTCCATTAACTCAAATGACTTTGAAGATACAAACTTCGCTGAGCGAAAGAATGTGAGAAGAGTTTTCAAGAACTCAAGAGGAGACTCATTTCAAAGACTGCTCGACAATACCATCCGCCTCGGAGGGATTTGTCATCTACTGATGATGCTTCTGCAAAGGGTTGGGATGTGTTCTCATGCAACATGGGAAAGTCATAGCATATGCCTCAAGACAGCTCAAAGAATATGAGAGGAATTATCCTACTCATGATCTAGAGTTGGCAGTTGTTGTCTTTGCACTTAAAATTTGGAGGCATTACTTGTATGGGGAGAAGGTAGAGATCTTTACGGATCATAAAAGCCTCAAATATTTCTTTACTCAAAAGGAACTCAACATGCGACAACGACGTTGGCTTGAACTGTTGAAAGATTATGATCATACCATCCAATAACATCCTGAAAAAGCGAACATGGTAGCTGACGCATTGAGTAGAAGATCATATGCAAGTACGAGTGCGATATTGTCAACGCAAAGGCCCATTTTGTGTGACTTGTAAAGGATGGAGATAGAATTAAAGACTCAGGGACCCATGTGATGATGGCGAATATCTGAGTAGAACCGACTTTAATCGATAAAGTTAAAAAGTCGCTCAAGTTCTGAGACACTGGAGTACGATGCGTATGAGGAAGAAAGTGCAAGAAGGTGCTATCTTAAGGAAGCAAGAATCGATGAAGAAGGAATACTTGAGTCAACTCCACTTTGTGTTCCTAACGACCGATTTAAAGTATAAAATCATGATGGAGGCACACAACACACCGCTTGCAATCCATCTCAGGAGTACCAAAATGTATCATGATATTCGCTCATACATTTTGGTGGAGCAATATGAAGAGAGAGAGATAGCGTTGTTTATCTCAAGGTGTCTAACTTGTCAACGAGTTAAAGAGGAGCATCAAGTACCAAAAGGTCCATTGCAACCACTTGAAATTCCGAATGGAAGTGGGAGACATTACCATGGATTTCAAGTCTTAGGTCTTCCTAAGGTTTCTCAAGGCATATATGCGATTTGGGTCATTGTTGATAGATTGACCAAGTCTGCTCATTTCTTCTGCGATACGAGAAACTTATACACTTGAACGTCTTGCTCAGATGTACATAAACGAGATTTTAAGATCGCATGGTATCTTTGGTATCCATAGTTTCGATCGAGACCCAAGATTCACTTCACGATTTTGGGTTAGTTTGCAAAAAGCTATGGGCACAGACTTACGATTTAGCTCTCAGATATCATCCTCGGGACGGACGAGACGAATGGGAGAGGACTATTCAAACTCTTGAAGATCTATTAAGACTCTGTGTCCTTGATTTCAAGGCAAGTTGGGACAAGTTCTTACCATTGGTGGAGTTTTTCTACAACAACAGTTATCAAGCAAGTATTGGCATGGCTCCATTCGAAGCGTTGTATGGAAGAAAGTGTCTTTCTCCAGTATGCTGGGATGAGGTGGGTGAAGCAACGTTGTTGGGACCGGAGTTGGTACGTATGACTACGGAAAAGATTCAAACGATCCGACAACGTATAAAAACCTCACAAGATCGACAAAAGAGTTATGCTGATCTTCATCGAAAGGACGTGGAATTCGATATAGGAGATCATGTGTTGTTGCGTGTTGCTCCATGGAAAGGAGTTATGAGATTTGGAAAGAAAGGAAAACTCAATCCTCGATTCATCGGCCCATTTTTAATCCTCGATTGAGTAGAAACTTTGGCCTATAGACTCGCTTTACCGCCAAGTATGTCTCGTGTTCATAACGTTTTTCACATATCCATGTTACGTAAATATGTGAAAGACCCAAACTACATTATTGAGTTAGAACCGGACGAAATAGCGGAAAATTTGACGTATAAAGAGGTTCCTGTTCAAATCTTGGATAAGAAGGAACATATTCTACGCTCCAAGGTTATACCTCAAGTCAAAGTTTTGTGGAGAAACCACAATGTTGAGGAAATGACTTGGGAGTTAGAATCTGAAATGAAATCAAGGTATCCTTACCTCTTCGACATACCAGGTACGTACCCTAATTTCGAGGGCGAAATTCATAAGAAGGGGAGGTTGTAAGACCCCAACTTTTATAAATAAAGATGAATTTTCTATAAATATTATTTTTGAATATTATGGAGTAAATTTGATATAATGTTATAGTTGTGGGTAATATTTATAAATTTTGCAAAGTAAGCAAGTTGTTATAAAATATTCGTTTGGTCGGGGAATATTCTTTTTGTCGGGGAATATTAAATGACGGCCATTACAATCATTAGTGGACCCCATAACGGAAGTATTGTCGTAGTTAGAAAACGACAAAATTATCTTTCTATAAAAATAACTATGAGGTGTTACCAATAAAACCGTTGAACTACCCGTTAGTAAAAGTAAAAGAATATCTGGCGTGGTTGCATAGTAGCACACGGTATTGATTATTGATGCTTACGTGAGAAGTCACTCACCATACTCAATTATTACTCATTTGTAATTCTTTGCATCATATGTCTTATATTATTGATTCAATTATTGTCACAATATCATCTCAGATAATATGTTATATTATTAAATAAATAATTGAGACGACAAGTTATAAATGATTAATAATTGTTGAAAGATTAAATATGTGTTGATTAAAAATAAAATGATTTGTGGTAATATTTATTCAATCCTTGATGTATATAAAGAGTCTATTATGAGACGTTTGTGGTAAGTTTGGTTATTTTATGGGGGGGGGGGCCATATGTCATCATCTAAGAGTCTCTTCGTCAATAGTAATTACCTTCGTCAATAGTAATTATCTTTGTCGATAGTAATTACCTTCGTCAACAGTAATTACCTTCGTCAATAGTAATTACCTTCATCAATAGTAATTACCTTTGTCAATAGTAACTAACTTTACCAGACGTCAAACCACTTGCCATTTCATATTATAGGCGTCGAACCAATTGTCGTTTCACATTACAGGCGTCAAACCACTTTTCTTTTCATATCACCAGTCGTCAAGCCACTTGCCTTTTCACATTTCAAGTGCTAAGCTAGAAATCTTCTATAAATAGAGGCCTAGTGCTTCATTATTTTTCACGAATTCATTCAAGCTATAGAGAGAGAAAGTATAGAGAGAATTAGAGAGAAAGAAGAAGAGTATTCATTACTACACTCTTCAAGCAAAGATTCAATCTCCTACTAATGTAAGGGGTGTTATTCTTTCTTATTCATGAAGAGAAATGTTGTTATTCCACCGCTTATTATTCTCATTGGAATAACTTTGTATCTGTGGATTTACCTATACTTGGTGACATTCTTTTATTATTCTATTGGAACATCCCATACTGTGTGTTTTACGCCGGACTGGTTCCATTCTTTATTATTACATTGGAATATCCTCGTCTCATGCGTTTTTAAGTCGACACTGGTTACATTATTTATTATTCTATTGGAATAACTCGCATATGCGATCTATCGCATGCATGGTGATTTCTTTTGTTATTCCATTCTTTATTATACTCGGTTGGTTAAAACTTTGACTTCTATACTCCATGAAATTAGTAGAATATCCTTGATATTTGCGCTTCATCCAAATCTTTTCATGGAAATATTCTTCCGATCATTCTTGAATTTTACTCTACAAAGCAAAGATCATGTTGACAATTTGGACATTATTAGTTCTGGATAAATTAATTCTTGAACTTGTTTTATTGAATTCTTATATCATTGTCATCATCCTCATGTTTATACTATGTTGAAAGTCATCTCATGGCTTTGTGGTGCATAGATGGACTTGGTATGATTATGACCGAGGATTATTCGGTGTAATCAAGACCGTAATGTTACAAATGATGTAGTAAAAGTTATCATTGGCGTAGTGCATTGATGGACGATTGTTGGCATGATCATGACCATTAATGAATACACGAATGTCCTCATGGTCAGTAGTGCATGGATAATTTATGGTCGTGATACTAAAGAATATCCTTGGTCGTAGTAAGCGGGGTGATTCGATGATGTGGATTATTTATTAAAATCGAGTCCTAGCGATAAAAGTCATGAAAAACCTTTTAAATCATAAAAGATAGTAGATTTTATTCTCTACTTGACTCTTTTAATGGATTGCTTGTTCATTGCAGATTAAACTTGATGTTGTAATATTTTATCGGTTTAACATTTGTTGAAGGCTAACGATAATTTATTCGCATTATCTTAGTCATAATATTTCTTCTTTGGGCTAGTTGAGCTCACCCTTTTTTCTTTATTTTCTTGAAATGAGAACATAGCGAGGACTAGTCGGGGAACGGAGTGACGGTCCGAAGGATAGCATTAGTAGTCCTCACTATTTTGTGAAATAGTGTGTTAATAATTGTAATGAGAACTCCTTTTGAGTTTGTATAATCTCTAGTAGACAATAATTGTATTCAAACTCACAGTTATGTTTTGTCGTATTGTACACGACAGTTGTATTAGTAAATTATATTTGAATTTTGTACCATGTATCTGACGACCCAAGATGGGTGATGTATACCTAATTTTGGGGGCGTCACACGTAGGTTTGAGCAGGGCCTAAAACCCTGGCTCTATAGTAGGATATCGATTTTTCAGAGTGCTTCCTATGGGACCATTCTGGAAAAGGAGATAATAGCAGAGGGTGGTAGTGAGGCATCGACCCAGTACCACAAAGATAGGAAGAATAAGAGTAAGGGAGAGGGAGGAAATAAGGCAGAGGTTGCCAGTGGAAGTGGCAATATGCCTAAGAAGAAGAACATTAACCCTATGAATACTGGTGTGACGCCCCCAAAATAGGTATACAACACCCATTCTGAGTCACCAAATACATGGTACAGAAAGCAAACTACAACTTCAATAATACAAATGTCGTGTGAAATACGACAATACATACTATGAGTTTAAATACAAATAAAGTCTTCTAGACAATATCCACACTCAAATAAGTCCTCATTACAATTATTTAAACACTATTTTATAGAAATAGTGAGGACTGCTAAAACATCTTTCTAGAATCATCACTCCATACCCCGACTCGATCCTGCTATGTTCTCACCTCCTGAGAAGAAAAATGAAACAAAAAGGAAAAGGGTGAGCTCAACTAGCCCAGTAAAGAATATTATGACTAAGATAATATACAATAAATTATCGTTAGTCCTCAACAGTGAAAAATCTGATACAATATAATAGACAACAAATTTTAGATCAACAACTACAGCGGAAACATCAATCCATTAGAAGAGTCAAGTAGAGAAAGAATTCCACTATCTTCTAAGATTTAAAAGTCCATCATCAATATTTAGCCCTGTAACATCAATTAATATACATCTTGAATCAAATATTCATCTTTGCACTACAGGCCAAAGATATTCATTTGTATCACCAGTTGGTCATGTTCATCTCAACACCTGTTCATCTTTGGACTACGGGCCAAAGATATTCATCAGTTAATCATTTATCTTTGCACTACAGGCCAAAGATATTTAGTAATATCATCATTTAGGACTGAGGATGATGAAAAAAATATTTTAAAGAAAACGAATCCAGTGAGACAGAAGGACAAATAGTAGGGATTCGTATAACAGTTTATCCAAGATCAATAATACTTCATAAATACCAATTTTGAAGCAGAATTCAAAATTAAAGATCAAAACATGGATACAATCAAAGATAGTAACCATAATAGACATCTTGGACAAAAAAAAGAAAATTTTATTTTTTCGGTGAATAGTGTCGTATTCGTGAATAGTGCCGTATACGTGAATAGTGTCGTATACGCGAATAGTAACCCCGACACAAAAAGTTCCAAATTTGATAAAAACGTTCACCAATATTTTGGCATAATGATATTGAAGAAAATAATATCATTTAAGAAGAAATAACATCCCTTACCTCAAAATAACAGTACTTTTGATCGGAATATCGGATAGAAAGCCAAAGGAAACTTGTACCGAACAACAACTCTCAAAGTATATAATTACTCACTAAAATACGCTCAACAATATAGAGAGAAAGAAAACTTGTTTCTGGTGTGATTTTCAATTCTAACCTAAGCGTCTATTTATAGGAAAATGTTAGAACGCCATAGGAGACTAAAATAATAAAATATATTATTACTTAACAATTTCTCTATGCATGTTAATCAAGACTCAAGACCAGCCCCTCAATGCTGAGAATTTCAGCAGTCCATGTGTATTCAACACAAGTGGGTCCCATCCATAATTTAATAAAAATCATTTTATTTTTCAAAACTTCAACAATTCATAGAAAATAGAGCGTTTATTAGAAAAATACGAATTTTATGTCCATTCTGCCTGAAATCGAATTCTCTATAACTTTTTAGCTTTGAGTTTTTCCAAATTCCAAACATAAATATCCGAAATCCACAAACGGATAATTTTTAATACCTCTACACCGACAAAATATTGATAAAACACCTCAGCATTAATTCCTTCATTTTTATCCACAAAAATAAATATATCCATCATTTATATCCACATAAAATAAATATTTCCTTATCATATAAATCAATAATTAATTATTCACAAATAATATTACAAAATCACAATTATGACAACCAGGCGTTCCCGGAAAGAGGGGCTTTCCAATAAGAATTTTTCCTTCTTACGCGCCGCAATTAGGTGACCAAACCTCTCCTTGACAGAACTTTCTAGACATTGCCAATAATGCTATCTAATAATATTATTCAAATAATATGAATTATTTATCTGATAATGGGAAATATTGTGCAGTGATAATTATTGAAACAGCAATAATATAAAATATCAATGCAACAATTATTGAATCAATAAAATAAAATATCGAACAATAATTACTGTAATAATTATTGAGTAGTGCCTTCTTACGTAAGAATCAATAATTCAAAAATACTGTGCATCCATGCGTATTACTGTATTTTAAGCACCGGGTATTCCAACAGTGTTAACGGTTACAACTACACCGTTATTTATAAAAACTCAAACTTGTCATTTTCTTCATCCGACAGTTATTCTGTTATGGGGCCCACAAATGACTACGCCGTCGTACAAATATTCCCCGACAATAAGAATATTCCACGAACAAACGAATATTCCCTGACAACAATGATTATTTTATAACCACCTGCTTATTTTGCAAAATTTGCACATTTCACCCATAACCAGAGAATTATATCCAATTAGTACCTTATTATTCACAATAATAATTAGAGGAAATTCGATTTTATTTATAATAAGTTGGGGTCTTACAACTTCCCCTCCTTATGAAATTTCGTCCTCGAAATTTACATACGTACCTGGTGTTTCGAAAAGGTGAGGATACCTCGCTTTCATTTCTGATTCCAACTCCCAGGTCATTTCTTCAATAGCATGGTTTCTCCACAAAACCTTAACTTGTGGTATAACCTTCGTGCATAGGACATGCTCTTTCCTATCCAAGATCTTAACAGGTACTTCTTTGTACGTTAAATCTTCGGCTATCTCGTCTGTTTCTAAAGCAATAATATGGTTCGGGTCTTTCACATATTTACGAAGCATAGATATGTGAAAAACATTATGAACACGAGACATACTTGGGGGTAATGCGAGTCTATATGCCACATTTCTTATTCGGTCAAGAATCTCAAATGGACCAACAAATCTTGGATTGAGCTTTCCTCTCTTTCCAAATCTTATAACTCCCTTCCATGGAGCAACACGTAACAGTACATGATCTCCAATATTAAACTCCACGTCCTTTCTATGAAGATCAGCATAACTCTTTTGTCAATCTTGTGAGGTTTGAATACGTTGTCGAATCATTTGGATCTTTTCTGTAGTCATGAGTACTAATTCTGGTCCCAACAACGTTGCTTCTCCCACCTCGTCCCAGCATACTGGAGAATGACACTTTCGTCCATACAACGCCTCAAATGGAGCCATGCCTATACTTGCTTGATAACTATTGTTGTAGGAGAATTCCACCAATGGAAAGTACTTATCCCAACTTTCTTTGAAATCTAGGACACAAAGTCTTAATAGATCTTCAAGAGTTTGAATAGTCCTCTCTGATTGCCCGTCCGTTTGAGGATGGTATGCCGAGCTGAATCATAAATCCGTGCCCATAGCTTTCTGCAAGCTAACCCAAAATCATGAAGTGAATCTTGGGTCACGATCCAAAACTATGGATACTGGCATGCCATGCAATCTCACAATCTCATTCACGTACATACAAGCAAGACGTTCAAGGGAATAAGTTTCTCGTATCGGCAAGAAATGGGCAGACTTGGTTAATCTATCAACAATAATCCAAATAGCATCTATGCCTTGAGAAACTTTGGGAAGACCTGTAACGAAATCCATAGTAATGTGCTCCCACTTCCATTCCAGAATCTCAAGTGGTTGCAATGGACCCTTTGGCACTTGATGCTCCGCCTTTACATGTTGACAGGTTAAACACCTCGAGATAAACTCTGCGATCTCTCTCTTCATATTATTCCACCAAAATGTATGTCGAATATCATGATACATTTTGGTACTCCCAGGATGGATTGAAAATGGTGTGTTGCGTGCCTCCATCATGATTCTATGCTTCAAATCAGAGTCATTAGGAACATAAAGTCTGGAGTTGAATCTAAGTATTCCTTGTTCATCGATTCTCGTTTCTGGAATAGCTCCTTCTTGCACTTTCTTCTTCACGACGTATCGGCTCCGAATTAGCTTGAGCGACTTTAACTTTATCGATTAAAGTCGGTTCTATTCGTATATTCGCCATCATCGTGTGGGTCCCTGGAGTCTATAATTCTACCTCCATCCTTTGCAAGTCATACAGAATGGGCCTTTACATTGACAATATCGCACTGATACTCGCATATGATCTTCTACTCAATGCGCCGCCTCTACGTTAAGCTTTTTCGGATGATGATATTGAATAGTGTGATCGTAATCTTTCAATAGTTCAAGCCAACGTCGTTGCCGCATATTGAGTTCTTTTTGGGTGAAGAAATATTTGAGGCTTTTATGGTCCGTATAAATCTCCATTTTCTCCCCATACAAGTAGTGTCTCCAAATTTTCAACGCGAATACGATTGCTGCCAACTCTAGATCATGAGTAGGATAATTCCTCTCATATTCTTTGAGTTGTCATGAGGCATAGGCTATGAATTTTCCATGTTGCATGAGAACACATCCTAACCCTTTGCCTGAAGCATCGCTGTAGATAACAAATCCATCCGTACCAGATGGTATTGCCAGAACAGGTGCCGAAATGAGTCTCCTCTTGAGCTCTTGGAAACTCTTCTCGCATTCCTCGCTCCATACAAATTTTGTATCTTTTCGAGTCAACTGAGTTAACGGAGTAGCGATTCGAGAAAATCCTTCCATGAATCTTCGATAATAACCAGCTAAGCCTAGAAAGCTACGCACTTCGGTCACCGACTTCGGTTGCTCCCAACTTTGTACTACTTCAATCTTCGTCGGGTTAACAGATACTCCATTTTTTGACAACACGTGCCCAAGGAATGCTACTTCCTCAAGCCAGAACTCGCATTTCTTCAGCTTGGCATAAAGTTTGTTTTCACGAAGCCTTTCAAGTATCAACTTCAAATAGTGCTCATGATTTTCACGAATTTTGGAATAGATGAGGATGTCATCAATAAAGACAACAACGAACTGATCCAAATATTCCTTGAATACTCGGTTCATCATATCCATGAAAGCAGTAGGACCATTAGTCAATCCAAAAGACATGACTAAGAATTCATAATGCCCGTACCGAGTTCTGAAGGCAGTCTTTGGAATATCCTGAGTTTTAATCTTCAGCTGATGATATCCAGAACGAAGATCGATCTTTGAAAAGAATTGTGCTCCTTGCAATTGGTCGAACAGGTCATCAATGCGACGTAGCGGATACCTATTCTTGATGGTGACATGGTTTAATTCTTGGTAGTCAATACAAAGTCGCATACTCCCGTCTTTCTTCTTTACGAATAAAACAGGAGCACCCCAAGGAGATGTACTAGGACGAATGAAACCGATGTCTAATAATTCCTATAGTTGGACTTTTAACTCCTGAAGTTCAATAGGAGCCATTTGATATGGGGTTTTAGAAATGGGCTTTGTACCCGGTTCAAGGTGAATAAAGAATTCAACATCACATTCTGGGGGTAGACCGGGAAGCTCTTCAGAAATACATCGAAATTCTCTAACCACGTAAATATTATTCAAATCGACTTGTCTTTATTCAAATCCATAACATGGGCTAAGAAAGCTTGACATCCGCTTTTTAATAAACGAATAGCTTTGTGGCTTGATATGACAATGGATCGATTTAGTGGTTTAGTAGTTTGAATTGTATGACAAAGTTGGTTAAGAATATGAAAACTAACAACCTTACGAAAACAATCAATTTTGGCATGATGAGTGGTTAACCAATCAATTCCTAAAATCACATCAAAAGCAAGTATCTTTAAAGAGATAAGATCAACAGGTAATGTGATAGTGCCAACTTGGATCATGAAAGATTTATAAAACGTAGATGTAACGAAGGTTTCACCCAACGGAGTTTCAACAGATAAGTCAAAGTCCAATTTCTCCGGAGTCAAGTTTAAACGTTGAGCACAAGCAGGAGAGATAAAAGAATGGGTAGAACTGTTATCTAGTAAGGTATAAACTTCGCAAGAGTTCAAGATTAGCTTACCCGTGATCACCTCGTTCGGGTTCCTCACGTTTTGGCCAGTTACGACAAACACTCTTCCAGAAACCGCTGATTTTGACTTATCCGGGACAGTCCTTGGAGTCACCATCCCCGTTGAACTTGGTTTTGCTACAGATCAATCCCGAGCTATGTGTCCTTCCTTTCCACAGTTGTAACATACCTTGGATTATTGTGGACAGTTTGGGCTGATATGTCCCTCTTTCCCGCATTTATAACATCTAACTGGCGGTCATTCTCCTCCCCTAGAATTTTTGTTGGTCTTTGGTCTTCTCTTGATGATGTCTTCCCGTCATTGTTGAATCTCCTCTTTCTGAAATTTCCACTTGACTCACCTCTCCTATTATCATGGCCACAATGACCACCCGAGTGGTTACCGCCTTTGTTCATATTTTTGCCTCCTCATTGGTTATCATCGCTCTGATGACTGCTGTCACCGGTATGACCCTAGTTGTGGTCCATCAGTTGAACATACTCACTATCTCGCTCTAATAATTGAGTCCTATTGACAACATCTGAATACAGAGAAAATTTATGAGAGATAAGGTATTGACGAATCTCGGGTTTTAGACCTCTCAGAAACATCCTTGTCATTCATTCTTCATTCTCTACCAAATGAGGTGCAAACCTAGATAACTCAGCGAACTTCGCCTCGTACTGGGACACCGTCATGTTGTTTTGTTCTAGTCTGATAAACTCTACCTCCTTCATATAACGAATACTTTCAGGAAAGTACTTGTCATTGAATAGTTTCTGAAATGTTTCCCAAGACATGTTGAGTGCAGCAGGCTGGGTATGCTTCACAGACTCCCACTAGTAGTCTGCCTCACCGTGGAACATAAAGGTGGCGAATGGAACCTTCTATTCCTCCGTGCATCCCAAGACATCGAATATCTTGTTTCCGCCTTGATCGGATCCGGCTTTCCAATAAATTCTGGTGGTCCCAACTCCTTGAATCGCTTTGGTCATGTGATGATCAAGCGCGTTGGTATCACTTCCACCCGTATTTTGTACACGAGTCTCCCTCGTCTGATTTTGCATGAACTGCAAAACGCTCCTAAATATTCCATCATTCATCGTTTACTCGGTAGTGTTGTTTACAGGAGGAATATTGTCTTCCTGTTGCACGTTCTCCTGGTTTGTAACTAAAGGTTGTTCCACAGTCTCATACACTCCATTGTTAACGTTCTCAGTAGCCATTCTTAAATACTGCCATAAAACAAGGGTTAATTAAACAAATTAACATATCACATAATATCCCTATATTATGACTGACCAACAAATAAGCTTAGATAAGACATACTAGCGAAGGATTTACTCATCTCTCCCCTCCTAGTTCTATTCCCCAATCTCCGCCAGAGACCATATCCCTAAGCTTTGATACCAACTGTGATGCCCCCAAAATAGGTATACAACACCCATTCTGAGTCGCCAAATACATGGTACAGAAAGCAAACTACAACTTCAATAAAACAAATGTCATGTAAAATAAGACAATACATACTATGAGTTTAAATATAAATATTGTCTTCTAGACAATATCCACACTCAAATAAGTCCTCATTATAATTATTCAAACACTATTTTATAGAAATAGTGAGGACTGCTAAAACATCTTTCTAGAACAATCACTCCATACCCCGACTCGATCCTGCTATGTTCTCACTACCCCAGTAAAGAATATTATAACTAAGATAATATACAACAAATTATCGTTAGTCCTCAACAGGGAAAAATCTGATACAATATAATAGACAACAAATTTTAGATTAACAACTACAGCGGAAACAGCAAACCATTAGAAAAGTCAAGTAGAGAAAGAATTCCACTATCTTCTAAGATTTAAAAGTCCATCATCAATATTTATCCCTGTAACATCAATTAATATACATCTTGAATCAAATATTCATCTTTGTACTACATGCCAAATATATTCATTTATATCACCAGTTGGTCATGTTCATCTCAACACATGTTCATCTTTGCACTACGGGCCAAAGATATTCATCAGTTAATCATTTATCTTTGCACTACAGGCCAAAGATATTAGTAATATCATCATTTAGGACTGAGGATGATGAAAAAAATATTTTAAAGAAAACGAATCCAGTGAGACAGAAGGACAAATAGTAGGGATTCGTATAACAGTTTATCCAAGATCAATAATACTTCATAAATACCAATTTTGAAGCAGAATTCAAAATTAAAGATCAAAACATGGATACAATCAAAGATAGTAACCATAATAGACATCTTGGACAAAAAAAAGAAAATTTCATTTTTTCGGTGAATAGTGTCGTATTCGTGAATAGTGTCGTATACGTGAATAGTAACCCCGACACAAAAAATTTCCAAATTTGATAAAAACGTTCACCAATATTTCGGCACAATGATATTGAAGAAAATAATATCATTTAAGAAGAAATAACATCCCTTACCTCAAAATAACGGTACTTTTGATCGGAATATCGGATAGAAAACCGAAGAAAACTTGTACCGAACAACAACTCTAAAAGTATATAATTACTCACTAAAATACGCTCAACAATATAGAGAGAAAGAAAACTTGTTTCGGTGTGATTTTCAATTCTAACCTAAGCGCCTATTTATAGGAAAATGTGTTAGAACGCCTATAGAGACTAAAATAATAATAAAATATATTATTACTTAACAATTTCTCTCGCATGCTAATCAAGACTCAAGACCAACCCCAATGCTGAAAATTTC
The DNA here is from genome assembly GCA_020205605.1 of Panax ginseng. NCBI lineage: Eukaryota > Viridiplantae > Streptophyta > Magnoliopsida > Apiales > Araliaceae > Panax > Panax ginseng. Next base: position 68,021,214 of record CM035136.1, read on the forward strand.
AGACAATTTCATGTGTATTCAACACAAGTGGGTCCCACCCATAATTTAATAAAAATTATTTTATTTTCCGAAACTTCAACAATTCATAGAAAATAGACCGTTTATCAGAAAAATACGCATTTTATGTCCATTCTGCCTGAAATCTAATTTTCTACAACTTTGTAGCTTTGAGTTTTTCCAAATTCCAAACATAAAATATCTGAAATCCACAAACGGGTGATTTTTAATACCTCTACACCGACAAAATATTGATAAAACACCTCAGCATTAATTCCTTCATTTTTATCCACATAAAAATAAATATATCCATCATTTATATCCACATAAAATAAGTATTTCCTTATTATATAAATCAATAATTAATTATACACAAATAATATTACATAATCACAATTATGACAACCAGTAGCTCCTGAGAAAGAGGGGCTTTCAATAAGAATTTCTCCTTCATCGGCGCGTAATTAGGTGATCAAACCTCTCCTTGATGAACTTTCTAGACATTGCCAATAATGCTATCTAATAATATTATTCAAATAATATGAATTATTGATCCGATAATGGGAAATATCAAAAGGATAATTTTTGAAACAACAATAATATAAAATATCAATGCAAAGAATTATTGAATCAATAAAATAAAATATCAAACAAGAATTATCGTAACAATTATTGAGTAGTGCCTTTCACGTAAGAATCAATAATTCAAAAATATTGTTCATCCACGCCAGACATCGTATTTTAACCAATCGGTATTCCAACAAGTGTTAATCGGTAATAACTACGCCGTTATTTATAAAAACTCAAACTTGTCATTTTCTTCATCGATAGTTATTCAATTATGGAGCCCACAAATGATCATTATCATCATACTTAATATTCCACGACCAAACGAATATTCCCCGATAACAATGATTATTTTATAACCACTTGCTTATTTTGTAAAATTTGCACATTTCACCCATAACCAGAGAATTATATCAAATTAATACCTTATTATTCACAATAATATTTAGAGAAAATTCGATTTTATTTGGGGGTCTTACAACTGGGGCAAAACAAGGGGATCCTAAACGGAGGATGGAGGCAAGTAAGACATGCGGTAAGACTCATCTGGGAGTCTGCCTGAAAGGGAAGACCGGTTGTTATAATTGTGGGCAGGAGGGTCATATATCTCCCAACTGTCCTAATCCTAAGAAAAGTCGGGGATGTTTTGTTTGTGGGTCGGTAGACCACATGGCAAGAAATTGCCCAAAGAAAGGGGCGGAGGGTAGTAAGGGTTCTGGTAGTGGTAATTTAGTCATTACTGGACCAACACCATCATTAGGTAGACCCTCAGCCCGAACATTTAATATGACGGTCCAAGATGCGGTTGCATCAACGGATGTAGTAACAGGTATCATTCCAGTCAACGAAATAAATGCTTACGTGCTATTTGACTCGGGTGCTACTTGTTCTTTTATAGCATGTGGATTTGCTCAACAATTGGGATTAAATCCTGAAAAGTTAGACATACCTTTAGATGTTAAGGTAGCAAACGAGGAGGTAATTCCCATTGAACACATTCATAGGAATTGTTTCGTAGATATCAAGGGTAATAGATTATCGGTAGATCTTTTACCGATAAGGTTAAGAGAATTCGATGTGATTCTCGGTATGGATTAGTTAATTAACCATAAGGCAATAATAGATTATCATAGAAAGAGTGTAAACCTAAGGCTTCCTAAGAAACTTGAGGTGGTGTTTTATGGAAATAAATCACCGGGACGTTCTTGTTGTCTAACAATGACACAAGCTAGGAAGATGTTGAAGAAGGGGTGTAAGGATTATCTGTGTCATGTGGTGGATACCCAAAGAGTGGGAACATCATTGGAACAGATAGAGGTTGTTCAAGAATTCACAGATGTATTTCCGGAGGAGTTACCTGGTATTCTGTCGGATAGGGATGTAGAGTTTGTGATTGATTTGTTATCGGGTACGACACCAGTTTTAAAGGCACCATATAGGATGGCGCCAGTTGAGATGAAGGAGTTAATGGTTTAGTTACAGGAACTATTAGATAGAAAGTACATTCAACCGAGTGTTTCTCCGTGGGGAGCACCGATATTGTTTGTAAAGAAGAAGGATGGATCGTTGCGACTTTGTATCGACTATCGGGAGTTGAACAAGTTAACGATTAAGAATAAATACCCGTTGCCCAGGATCGATGATCTATTTGATCAGTTGAAAGGGGCAAAGTATTTTTCTGAGATAGATTTACACACGGGGTATCATCAACTGAAAGTGAGGAAGGAAGATATACCTAAGACAGTGTTCAGAACTCGTTATGGGCATTACGAGTTTTTGGTTATGTCGTTTGGGTTGACGAATGTGCCAGCCGCGTTCATGGATATGATGAACAGAGTGTTCAAACAGTATTTGGACCAGTTCGTCATAGTGTTCATCGATGATATTCTATTCTATTCTAAGACGCCAGAAGATCATGCTAAACATCTAAGAATAGTGTTGGAAACACTACGAAGGGAGAAGTTATATGCGAAATTCACTAAGTGTGAATTTTGGATTGAACGAGTGTAGTTTCTAGGACATGTTATAGACAAAAATGGCATATCCATAGATCCAGCGAAAGTAGAAGCGGTGAATGAGTGGGAGCAACCAAAAATGCCAACCGAGGTTAGGAGTTTTCTGGGGTTAGCGAGATACTATAGAAGGTTCATTCAGGACTTTTCTAAATTAGCTACTCCTCTGACAAATCTGACGAGGAAGTCGGTGAAGTACGAGTGGATAGAAAAGTGTGAGCATAGTTTTCAAGAACTAAAAAGGAGGTTGAGTGAAGCACCTGTTGTAAGACCCCGAATTTTATGAAATAAAAGTATTCAATTTTCCTATTTAGTAAATGGTTAAATTGATAAAAAGTTAAAGTTAAGGGTGATATATGTAATTTTTTCAAAATAAGCAAGTGGCTATAAAATACTTATTGTTGTCGGGGAATATTCGTTTGGTCGTGGAATATTCTTTCTGTTGGGGAATATTCATACGACGGCGCAGCCATTTGTGGGCCCCATAACGGATAACTGTCGGAAGAAGAAAATAACAAAATTGAATAACGGCGTAGTTTTTACCGTTAACACTGTTGGAATACCCGGTGGTTAAAATACAAAAATACGCGTGGTTGCACAGTAGCACACGGTATTGCACAGTATTGTTGAATTATTGATCCTTACGTAAGAAGACACTACTCAATAATTGTTACAATAATTACTGTTCAATATTTTATTTTATTGATTCAATAATTGATGCGTTGATATTTTATATTATTGTTGTTTCAATAATTGTCACTGCACAGTATTTTCCATTATCAGATCAATAATTCATATTATTTGGAATAATATTATTAGATAGCATTATTGGCAATGTCTAGAAAGTTCTGTCAAGGAGAGGTTTGGTCACCTAATTGCGCGCCAGTAAGGAGAAATCCTTATCGGAAAGCCCCTCTTTCCTGAGGAGCTACCGGTTGTCATAATTGTGATTCTGTAATATTATTTGTGAATAATTAATTATTGATTTATATGATAAAGAAATATTTATTTGATGTGGATATAAATGATGGGTTTATTTATGTGGTTATAAATGAAGGAGTTAATGTTGAGGTGTTTTATCAGTATTTTGTCGGATTGGAGGTATTAAAAGATCAAATCGGTGTTATTACAGCTTTATTGTGTGAGTTATAATATTTAATCCGACTGATGGATCGTTGTAATTTTTGGATATGTTATACATATATAAGTTGAGTATATGTCCACAAATTTTGAACCGTTAAAAATGAGCGTATAATTTGTTATGAATTTTAAGAGGTGACTGATTCGAAAATTAGGTTATAAATGATTTTGGTGAAAAATTCTAGAATTGGTGGGGCCCATTTTTGGTTGGTGAGAAATGTGCTCAATTGAATTTTTAAATGTGGTGGGTGGGAATAGTAGCAGGTAAAGCCATCAGGTTGTAGGTTAAGTCTGCTTCAGCGTGCTAAAATTTTCCTATAAATAGAGGGCTAAGTTAAAATTGAAAATCACACCAGAAACAAGTTTTCTCTCTTTCTCTCTCTAGATTATTGAGTGTGTTTTGTGAGTATTTAGATACTTGGTGAGTTTCAATTCTTCAGTGCAAGTTTTCTTCAGCGTCATATCCGATATCCAGTCAGAAGTGTTGCTCTTTTGAGGTAAGGGATAGTAGGGGATAGTAAGGGATATTAAGGGATGTTATTTTCTTCATAATGATGTTATTCTTTCAATATCATTATACTAAAATATTGGTATGGATCTTACTGTGGAATTTCTACCTTTTTGAGTTGGGGTTACTATTCACGTATACGACACTATTCATGAGTTACTATTCATGAGTTACTATTCACGAGTTACTATTCATGAGTTACTATTCACGAGTTACTATTCATGAGTTACTATTCACAAGTTACTATTCATGAGTTACTATTCATGAGTTACTATTCATGGGTACTATTCACAACAAAATTGGTTTCTTTTTCTGACCAAATTATCGTTGATTTATGAATCTTACTCTTGAGATTAAATCTATATGTTGGTTATATTGTTTTTATTATCATATATAACATTTTTATAACCTTGGTGATGGAATTTCTCTTTGACTTGAGTGAAAGATGGGTAGATTATTGGTATGATCATGACTATGGGTTCTCTTTGGCCAGTAGTGCAAAGTTAAATTGTGACTGGTATGATCATGACCATTGAATTTACAATTGAATATTTTTAGCTTAAGTGCAAAGGTGAATTGATCAACATGGTTATAATTATTGTTTATATAAATTCTGAAATGATTATGTATTTCTTTGATATATTAATATCTTTGGCCTGTAGTGCGAAGATGAATTATTGATGAATATCTTTGGCCCATAGTGCAAAGATGACATGTTGTTGAATATCTTTGGCATGTAGTGCAAAGATGATCTGTTGGTTAATATCTTTGGCCCGTAGTGCAAAGATGAACTGTTAATGAATATCTTTGGCCCGTAGTGCAAAGATGAATTTATTAGTATGATTATGAACATGAACTGTGATTTGGTATAACCATGATCTTTGATGTTCCAGGTGATGAAAATTATCTTTGTCCTAGATGAGAAAAGGAATTTAGAACCACAATTATGATTATGAGTTATACATTTGATTGTGGACAGGAATTGTTAATTGATGTTACAGGGATAAAACATTGTTGGTGGACTTTTAACATGGAGAAGATAATAGATTTTATGGTCTATTTGACTCTTCTAATGGATTGCTCGTTCCGCTGCAACTATGGTTGAAAAGTTTTATCATCTACCATATGTTCTAAATCGCTAATTTATTACTGATGAAGGCTATTGATAATTTAATTATCTTTAGTCATGATATTCTTTACTGAGCTAGTTGTGCTCACCCTTTTGCTTCACAATTCCTTTCAGGTAATAAAAGTGTAGCTGGGTCGAGCGGGGGTAACAAGGGAATAGAACGGTGGTCACTAGTTGTATAGTTCTCCCTAAACAGTATAGACAATTATGTTGTATACATATTTTAATAGTTATATTTGGTGAATCATATAGGGTGAGGCGAACCCAATGTTGGAAGGGTGTTTTGTCACTATCATACAAGATGTCTAATGACATACAATCTCGTATCATCATAAGACAGGGATGTGCTCATCCACTTGCTGAGTATATCTACGAGCACTACCTATATAATCTTGGTGTTTGTTTGAAGTATAATTCTCAATTAGAGACAGTGGAGATAATGATATGTCAAGAGAAGACTTACCATTGGGAAGAATATGATAGTAATCTTCTTATTTTTCTTTGGGGTCTATTGGGTCAACCAAGGATAATTCTGTGTCCATATGATATCTATCATAACCTAGACGCATGGCCTCCCATGTACGAAGGTTTCCTTGAGCACTTTCCAAAGATTTTAATTTCTAAAACAGTTTTTGACTATACCTTTATGTAAGGGGTCACTGTGAGGTGTTGTCCACGGTTGGGACATGTGTCACATTTGGTATATATTTGTATCCAAACTCACAGCATATGTGTTGTTGTATTTTGTACGACAATTGTTGTAATAAAGTTGTAGTTGTTTTCTGTACCATGTATTTGGCGACTCAGAATGGGTTGGATGGAATGGACCTATTTTGGGATTGTCACACCTGTATTATCTTTACCAGGTGATATCAGGAATTTTGTAGTTTATAGTGATGCTTCGCATAAAGGACTAGGATGCATGCTTATGCAGCATGGCAAGGTCATTGCGTATGCGTCACGTCAGTTAAAGGATTATGAGAAGGTCTATCCTACTCATGACCTAGAACTAGCAGCTGTAGTGTTTGCTTTAAAAATATGGAGACATTATCTATACGTGGAAAAATGTGAAATATACACGGACCATAAAAGTCTAAAATATATCTTCACGCAGAAGGAGTTGAATATGAGGCAGAGAAGGTGGTTAGAATTGATAAAAGATTATGACTATGATATCTTATATCATCCGGGGAAGGCGAATGTAGTAGCCGACGCGTTGAGTCGGAAGGGTAGAGAGAAACTGTCAATGTTAACGACTCAGAACGAGTTAATAACAGAGATGGCGAGGATGGAATTAGAAGTTAAGTTACCAAGTGAAATAGGAGAGATATTATTTATAATAGAAACTCAACCAACGATAGTGGAACGGGTTAAGGAAGTACAATTAAGTACCGAAGAATGCGAGCAGATGAAGAAGGTAATGAAGGATGATGTGAAGACTAAGTATAACCTTGATAAAGAAGGTTTACTTCGTTTTAAAGGAAGAATTTGGGTTCCAAATAATTCCGAGTTGAAAGAAGAGATTATGTGTGAGGCCCATAGTTCAAGGTACTCGATACATCCCGTAGTACTAAGATGTATCAAGACCTTCGTAATGAACTTTGGTGGTAGAACATGAAGAGAGAGATTGCAGAATATGTTAGTAAGTGCTTAACTTGTCAGAAAGTTAAGGCTGAACACCAAAGACCGAGTGGATTGATACAACCACTGGAGATTCCAGAGTGGAAATGGGAGCATATCACCATGGACTTTGTGGTGGGACTTCCAACGACAAGAAAAGGATACGATGCTATTTGGGTAATCGTGGATCGGTTAACTAAATTGGCTCATTTTTTACCAATAGGAGTTAGGTATAACCTAGAGCAGTTAGCTAAGCTTTATGTCAAAGAAATCATTTCTAGACATAGAGTACCTATTTCGATTGTGTCCGATCGTGATCCACGATTCACTTCTAACTTTTGGAGGAGTTTATAAGAGCAAATGGGAACACAGTTGAGATTGAGTACGGCGTATCATCCACAGACGGATGGACAATGCGAACAGACAATTCAAACGCTAGAAGATATGTTAAGATCTTGCGTTATGGATTTCAAGGGGAGTTGGGACGAACATCTACCTTTGGTAGAATTCGCTTACAACAATAGTTTTCACGCTAGTATAGGCATGCCACCTTACGAAGCGTTGTATGGAAGGAAATGCAGAACACCACTTTGTTGGGATGAAGTAGGTGAACGTCGAATGTTGGGACCTGAAATGGTACAACAAACGACAGACATAGTGAAGCTAATAAGAGCTCGATTAATAGTGGCTCAAGATAGACAACGAAAGTATGCAGATCCTCATCAAGAGAAGAGGGAGTTTGAAGTAGGGTCTTATGTCTTTCTAAAAGTATCGCCTTGGAAAGGGAAGATACGTTTTGGGAAGAAAGGGAAGTTAAGTCCAAGGTTTGTAGGACCTTTTGAGATTTTAAGAAGGATAATAGAGGTAGCTTATGAAGTAGCCTTACCTCCAAAAATGGAAAGAATACACAATGTGTTTCACGTGTCTGTGTTACGTCCTTATAAACCGGACTATAAGCATGTAATAGAGTATGAGTCTATTCAAGTAGAAAAAGACTTAACGTATGAAGAACTTCCGATTCAGATTATTGATAGGAAGGAACAAGTCTTGAGAAATAAAGTAATACCTTCAGTAAATGTAATTTGGAGTAACCACGATGCTAAAGAAGCAACGTGGGAGCTCAAAAATAAAATGAAGGAAAAGTTTCCTCATTTGTTTATGTAAGAGTAGCGAGATTCTGGGGACAGAATCCTTATAAGGAGGGAAGAATGTAACGCCCGATAATTTCAAATTTTCAATGAATTAAATTTTTATTTGATTATGTGAATTAAATTAATTTAATTGATTTGTTATGTGAGTAAGATGTTCGAAGGTCGTTCTATGACCTAGAACATATGGATGTGGTTAGTATTCTGGTTTTGTGCTAGAATTAATTGTTGTAAATTATCAAGACGAGAACGAAGGTTTTCTAAGATTGTTTGCGTAAAAACACTATTCATCCGATGACGTTCGGAGCTAGGGTTTGAAATTCTGAGAAACGCGTAATGTTAGAATATGACGATATTATGGAATATCCAATAATATTTCCTTTATGGTAAACGAAGATTTCGTCTGCGTACTTAAAACCTAAGGGTTTGTGAAAGAGGTTTCCGAAAGGAAAATGGAATGCGTATAGTCGTTTCGATTATTATACGTATGGAATAGGAGTATTATACTAGTATAAATACGAGTATGGTATGAAAAATAGTACGTCGTATAATACGATTATTGTGTGAGTATTATACGTAGAGAATACGATTAGTATTATAGAGTTAAGTTATGTCTTAATGGGTAATTCATTTGGTTATATTAGATCTAGCCAATCAATTGAATGAACAAGCCTAATGAGTTAAGAGTGCAAGCCCAAGTTAAGGCCCAACGTTAATTAATGTCAAGCCCAATCCAAAAAGTAAACCATGGATCGAACCGGTGGGTCAAGGGATGGGTAAAACCCATGGAGAAACCCATGGGGATGACCCATGGGTATGGTGGGCCGGCCACTTGATGGCCAAGCAAAGTGTCACTTGGTCACCAAGTATTTTTCTTGGTGACAAAGTTGTAAATAACTAAGGAGGTGCTAAATTGGACCATTTTGCCCCCATTGTTTTTTCTATAAATACAAGGCTTAGGTTGAGTTTTTGGTTGTTTTAAAAAGCTTGTTCAACCTATATTGAGAGAGAGAAACAGCTAGAATCATATAATCCTTCTACTTCCAAGCAAACCAATAGACGTTTATCAAGAACGTTAACTACTTCAAGGTAAATTCTTATAAACCGTAATCTTCATCTTTTTTGATTTCTTTCTCATAGAAGAATCGTAGATGGGTAAAGCATGTTTATTGAGGAGAGATAAGGATGCCTAGTAATGACCAAATCATTGATAGGTCATGACCAAATAGAAATCGTAAGTACGTGAGTTAAAACCATAAAAAAAAGTCTTGAACGTGAACTTAGTTTTGAATGAACGTTTAAGAATCGATATAGCTAAGGAAAGTGCATCTTAATTGGTTAGGATGTGGATATGAATTCCATGGAGTATTCCATGTGATTTGTCTTAGAGAACATTAGTAACGAATTTATGGCGAATTGTACGGAAATAGACGTTAAACGTCAAAAACGTATAAAGTCCGGATTAAAGGTCAAAAGTTGTCGTGTGACTTGAAACGTTGGTTTCCAATGTCAACACGTGAGATAAAGTAATTAAGAGTCGTTGGTGAAAGAATCGTCGCATTCCGACTTATAACGAAGAAAACGAGTATTGGATGGACGAAAACGTTAAACGAACGCTCAAAAATGAACTTAAAGGTGAATTCCGAGTTAACGAATTCGAAAAGGCAATATTCTTATATGAACACATAAAGGATGTAATTCCTGACTTGTAGGAATTCGAATGAGTCAATTTGGATGTAAAACGAATAAATTAGGAAGCCGGGAGTTTCGTTAAAAAACCAAACTATTTTGGCCAACTAGTGCACAGGTTCGGCGCCGCAGTGCCAAACCCTATGTTATCTGTCATGCCGCAACGCCAGTTATAGCCGGGAGAAAATAAAACGGTCTGGAGACTCGCGCCGCAGTGTGATAGTTTGTACATGGACTCGCGCCGCAGCGCCAAGTCCGGGCAAAACCTCTAGAGAGTGGCGCCGCAGTGCCACTAGAATACATAGGATGTCGCGTACAACGTACGATGAGAGAAAAAAGGTTGACCAAGTTAGTTTTGTTCCTTTTTGAATGAAGACTTAATGTAAGATATTGAAGGTACTTAATGTACATTATAAGACTTACCTTAACTCACTTGTAAGATGTTAATGTAAGAAGATCTAGTAAGGTTTAATAGTAATTAAACGAAGAACATAAAGACGTAATGAGTGAACCGTGAATGACGTTCAACGCTGGTAATTAACCATTTATGATCGAATGTCGGTTAAGGATGTAAGAACATTAATGAAACATAATGAAGTATAAAGAGTTTAATCGACTTTAATAACGAAGTTAATTCAAATAAAATATAGAAGTGAAAAAAGTTGGTTAGAACCGTAAAGATAGTTTATGTGATAACTAATTACAGTGTGCTATGTGAATGTATCATGTAGATCCTATAAAGACTGAGAATAGTTGAATTGTAAATTTGAAGACGCTTGAGGGCAAGTCTTTCTTAACGCTTGTCTGACCTTTGTGTTAGTCAAGTTTTTACGTGATGCATGTTATACAATGCATGAATGGTAAATAGAAAAGAGTCGATGCTTGTTTTATTCGGGCTAGACAAGTATTGAAGAGTTGATTGATTTGTTATAAGTCTGTTGATATAGAACTGTTAACGCTATCCTATGCCAAGTATTTGGTACGGATGAGAAGGTAAGTTTGTCAATGAACAAACAAAAGTATTTTCATCAATTATTCGATGGGCACGCGAGGTTGCCAAATGTTGAACGTAAATACTTTTAACGTAAGAGTGTTGATCAACATAGAGTACAATAGGCTGATCACCTAGAAGTGCTCGTAAGTAAAGACGGGTGGATGGCCTTAGTGGCGGATATCCTTTTCAAGTATGAAAACGAAAAGAGTATGTTCATGGTCTATTAACCGGTTCATCATTCCTAAGTTATTATATATACTCAGGAATTGTTTTATGAGAAGTATTAGTCAAGTATTTCATAATGCTTCGTAAATAATTGTTCAGATATGGAGATAAAGCATGTAATTGTTGATGTGATATTCATATGATTCGGTGCTAAGACTTGCTGAGCTAGTTATGCTCATTCTTGTTTGAACCATATGTTTGCAGCTAAAGCAGAATGAACTGAGAGTTCTAAGAGAGATAAGGGCAAGGCTAAGATGGACAATTAACCATCATGTAATAGACTAGTGTATTGTATGTAATATACTTATGAAGAACAACGAATGTATTCAGTTATGAACCTAGGAAAGGATTTATTACGAATGTAATATAAAGATAGTAATTACAATCATTTTTTTGTTGTTTCAATGGAATGTTTGTATGAGATGTAGTATCGTGGAGCACCATCTGTCGGGTTGGAAGATACCCGGATTTGGGGGCGTCACATTTCATGCATCACGTAGCACATAATAACATGCTCAACATATATCTCATAAACATTAGACTAACATAACATACATGTTACAGTTCATATAACATGTATAAAGATTGAGTTCCTTACTCAATCACCATGCTTTACTCAATCAACGTAGTCATAAGTTGACTTTAACATTTCATAAATTCAACATATATATAACACATCATGCTATTTGCAATAAAGATTTGAAACAGATAATCACCAAGTTCACATAGCAAATAGGAACTGAAAGACTTGCCTTGATCGTTGTTTACCAATAACAGTTTAACAGTATACAGATATATGCACTTCACGTGCCCTACATAATTATATAATCATACACATCAACTATTAGTCACATAGCAACGCATAGTAGTTGTAATGTAAACTTTAATTTACGTCTCATAACCCTTCCTATTATCAATACACAATGTTCAATTTTATTGTGTTACTTTCGACTTATAGCTCACTATATTTCATATTCGAAGTTCATTCAAGTGCTTAAGTCCTGCTAGAAATCATTATTTGTTTTATATTAACACTATTCAATATTTTATAATTTTCATGTCATTTGATTTAAAACACTTTTTATGTTCATTATCACTTATCACGACGTTTCGACGTTTATTCGTCACACGCCCAATTTGTCTCTCTTGTGTGTGCTTAGTATGCATATTTAACTTATCTAATATATCATTTATTAATGTTAAGCATCATTATACTTCATAATATTCATGTTCTATAACTTAGAACAACATCTATTATCGTCAAGAGCACTACACTTGCATACGTGCATGCCCGACGCCCTCCGATTGCCTCCGAAAACACAACAGTCCCAAAGATGACCATTTTCACCCTTCCTAAAGACCTCAAACTAAAAACCTTAAAGAACAAAAGTTGTATGTCTATTCGTCCTCATTCCGGATCATCTTGAATCGCCTTAATCGGAGTTTATATGAAAACGTTATGCTTAATTTCTCGCAGCAGTCGTCGAGCAATCCAATCATTATCGATGCCTGAAGACAACAAGCGCCCTAATGGGCCTTGGGGGCAGCGCAGCTGCGCCCCAAGTCACAGAACAGGCCCTCAGGCTCTGCTCTTCGCGATTACACATACCCTTACTCCTTCCAATGACCATAGCATGAGTTATACTCATCCAATTCAGTCCATTTTTGATTATATAGGTTTGTAACTCATAAAACTACAACATACCAAATACCCATCAACTAACATAAACATTAACTAACCTTAATATTAATTTACAACTCATGTTCATTCTAATTGTTCATGTTTTGATAATTTAGCGAATTCGTTCACTACGAATTCGTTTCTCAACCATTTCGATTCATTCAACTTTCGTTATTTTTGTAATTCAACATACGAACAACATATATCATCAATTTAATATTATATCATGACTTCATCATAAATTTTGATTCCAAAACAAGCCCTAATGTATATATATCAATAAAACTCAATTTCTTCATTCTAAATCATGTTTTCATGGATTTGATTTCGAAAAATCATTTCTAGATAACTAAACGATTATAAACATCTAACAACACATATATATATAACATATTTAGCAATTCATCCAACTAAATTTTCAAATTTAAAGGATAACTCAAGAATACCCAAACTAAGAAGAAACTAGGTTATTTACCTCTTAATTCTTGTTTAGCTTTGTTAAGAGATGTTAGAGAATTGCTACTTCCTTCTTCTTTTCAAGGATTTCTCTTCCAATTGCCTCCCAATTCCTCTCTAGAGTTCTCTCTTCCTCTGTGTTTTCTCTTATAGCTTTAGCCTTAGACTTTAGGAACAAAACACGTAACCTTCATATAACTGATATAAACATAATGCGTATACATTATGGCCTATCAGTTACAATAACAAAGGGTCACTAGGCCATGTTTGGCTAGCACCCAAAATATCCTTTTTAATTTTTTTATTTTTTACAATCCTTCTTATCATATGATACCCTTGTCACACCCATTAGCTATTTAAATTGAATTAATCTCAATTCATTAATAAATCCAATTAAACCTTACTAATAAAATTATAGCTTCTATTTAGCCAATATAATTATAATTTTATTTAACAATCATTAATCCTCTAATTTAATTATTTAATTAAATTAGAAAATTACCAACACATTAACGTAATAAATATGCACAAATTATAAAATTATTTATCATCAATTTATTTAATATCATCATAGTTAAATAAATTATTCCATAATAATTTTCATTGAATATTTATTTTAATCCATAAATATTTCAACTAAAATACTTATTTTACTTGATAAATATTTTAATTATTTACGATCTCACCATCATAAAATATTAACATATACATTTATATGTAACATAAATTACTCTCTCATATCATAATAAGAATTTTATTTATTAAATTCTTATTTTAATAATTTTCAAAAATTCGGGTTGTCACATTGTAAGTGTTTTGGTACAAATTCTATGGACCCCTGTTGTAGCTACCTACGAATTGCACGGACGCTGGATTAATTTCGCACTGATCTGTAGGATGGTCACCTGCGCACAATTCACACACGACCACAACCTACTGTACTTGAGCCCCTGTCATGGCATCCAACTTCTTGGACAGCACAGAAATTTGTGCTTGTATTGATGTCATCCCATCGACTTCTAACACCCCAGCCGCCTTTGTTTATGTCATTTTTGCTGTGGGCCACTGGTAGTTATTTGCCGCCATGGTCTTAATCAAATTGTAGGCCTCCTCATAACTCTTAGCCATGAACGTTCCACCCAACGCTGCATTACTGGTCCTGAGATTCCCGTGTAGTCTGTTATAAAAAGTATTCATTTGCAACAACATAGGCAATCCATGATGCGGGCACTTTCTGAGTAACTCCTTGTATCTCTCCCATGCCTCATATAGCGACTCCCCATGTTGCTGCTCAAACATTGTTATCTCATTCCTCATTTTTAGCAAGCCACGGTGGGAAAAAATTTGGCAAGGAATTTCTCGAGCTAAGTCTTCCGCAGATTATCGATACCAATGTAGAGAGAGTGTAACCAACTCTTCGCCTTGTCTCGTAAGGTGAAAGGGAGCAAGCGAAGTCTCACCGCATCATCCGACACCCCATTATATCCGAAGGTGTCGCAAATCTCCGTAGCAGATTAGATGTTCATTCGGATCGTCATTAGCCAATCCCCAAATCGAATCAATTCTAGATCATCCGAATCATCCTGTGCTTGATTTCGAATGTATTTGCAAGAATTACGAACTGGTGATGCTCGATCATAGCTGATTCATCACCTTGGGTGTGGCGAAGTCCCTTAACTCTTTCTGATCTTCAGCTGTCATTGCCTCTTCTATCAATGAATTTTCAAAGTCTTGCCTCGTTTCCTTGATCCACTTACTTAACCTCTAGAACCGTTTATCAATGTCGTCCTCAAAAGGATGCAAGTCTGGATTTTTGGACTGAGTTTGCATAAACCACTTCAAAAACCTAAAATAAGAGGCACAAAACAAAAATAAAAATGTTTAAGTAAAACTGGACTAATTAAACTGATATTGTAAAATAATAAAATCTATACTAAAGTTCCCCGGCAACGGTGCCAAAAACTTGTTGGGTGAAATCTAATACGCACAGCACGCAAGTATACGTGGTCAACAAGTAATATAATAGTAAGTAGAGTATCGTTCTCTTAGAGACTTAGTAAGAATTTAAACCTCACAATTACCAATTTCCTATTAATCCTAATTTTATCAAACTATCAAATTCAATGATTAAAATTATAATAACTAAATTATTAATAAATATTCTATCACAAAAAAAATGTAAATATCAAAACTGAATTTTCAAACAATTAATGGAGATTTAAACTTAAGATTTAACCCTAAGTTTCACTCTGATTTTCAAACCTTTATTCTAATTCAACTCACTATCCCAGTTTATTAACCAAGAACACGAATGTAGTATTAGCCACCTCTCGATGCACTAATACCGTATTAACTTAAATCCACAATTTAGATAGAAACAAGTTAAACGCCTTAATCAACTAACTCGCTATATCTCTATGTGAATTAAAATTAAGAAGGTTTAAGATTAAGCCCTCTATCCGATTACATGTCTCTACCTTAACATTCATCAAGATTCTGCTATTCACAAAATTCAAGAACACATGTTATATTAACTAAGTCTAGAAACGTATTTCATCTCTCGAGTTCATACAAGTCCACCACGAATTGTTGATCAGGCAATTCATAAAGTCACGCTCAAATTAATATAGATAAACAGAGAAATAACTTATTGAACTGGAAATCAAAGTTACAAAATTATCATTTCACTTAAGGATCCATCATAAGCCTAGAAAGCGAAATAGTTCATAATGAATGAAATAAAAACTGAATAATTTAAAGGAAACATCCTTTCAATTACAAATATAGAACTAATATGAAGAATAGTGCAAGACACCCTTCACGTAGCCTTAATCTGCAATCGTCACGAAAATCTCTTCAAAATACTCCTCCAAAGCTTGCTATGAAAAACTGGAATTAATCTCTGTACTTTGCCTTCCGTGATGCTTAATTCGTTGTTTTTTAGAGCATTATATATCTTCCACAGATTTCTAGTCGAAGCCCCTCAGCAACTAGAGTCCACATGCCACACAAAGTCATAACAATCCACGTTCAAGCTGAGTTTCAAACGCATAGGACACTCCAGACTTGGCACTTCCGCCTGACCAGAAGTACAAAACACAATAGGCCATTTTACGGGTATATGACCACTATTAACCAGTTTTGTTCGCTTCATGTTTTCTACCAAAAATGCTCCAAATGACCTCCTTTCTTCAATACCTGCCACAACAACCACCTTGCACATAAAAGAACACGAAACGAGTGAAAACGAACATGAAAACACGAGAGTAACAAAAAATAAGCTTGAAATGAACATTGATTCGTAGATATAAAATCCACTTATCAATATTCTATATATATGGGCGTTTGAAATGTCTGTTGAAGACATCCGTTGAAGAATTAAATGCATTTGACATTTCTGAACTTTGATGGAGACGTTTTGCACAACTTTTGATTTGTTGTCTGGCCCACTGACACAACAGACTGTTGTCTCACCTAACACCTGAAAAGGTGTTTTCTGCTGACCCATAGTCCTTTCCTTAGCTTCTTCAATACGTTTCTTTGTTATATACTAAGGATGATTGTTGTGTCATTGAGGCTCCCGAGGACTTCAACGTTTATAACCCATTCCATATTTGTTGTGATTTATTCCTTGAACAAATGGACAAGGCTCGATGCTTCTGACATAGATAGATGAAGCTCTATGATTCAGATCATGGTGTCTTGCCACCTTGGTACTTGATTCGGTACTAGCAAACGAGAACACTATGATTTCTCTTAAGGACTAGCACACTACAATCTTCACTTGCTTGACTTGCAGACTCTACGCTTTCGAGAGCACACAATGATCTCTGAGTTAGCTCGGTAAACATTTGGACCATTCTATGATTCCAGGAGAGACCTTTCAAGGCAGACACACCACAATTCTCGATGTTCTACGATCCTGCCTTGGTTTCTGTAATCTCTTGATCAACTTGATACACTACAATTCTGTTGAAGCCTATCTATTACATCTCAAGATATCAACCTAACAGCTTTGATCTTTTCATCTATACATTCATTTACAAAATGATAAACATTAATAGCTCAGATCAACCTAACAATTTTAATCTATCACTAAGTCCTTGATATATATTTCTTTAAGGACTTTACATATAATCATGAATATTTACTTTCAACATAAAATTTAAATATGCAATCTCCCAACAATCTCCCCCTATTTGATGTTGACATAACCAAGGAGATTTGAGTCATGATTATCAATTTCTAGATGTAGTTGCTAGAAAGTAAATATGACTTAGTGTTTCAGTGAGCAACTGAAATTTCTAGAGAATAAGCATGAATTTATTGATGTTTGTAAAGACATATATTACAATTAAGCTCAGTTACATCAATAGGAATTGAGTTCAACTTATCTCTATTTCTTTTGCCTTTTGTTCTTTGGAGGATTGGCATATTCTGCAGCTCTCCTTCTCCTGCTAGCTTCGTCTCTCCATGTTATATCTTCCAGCTCATTTTGACTTAGCGGTTGCCCATGATCGTGTCTGCTCATGAATGCAGGATATCCAATTGGAAAGTGTAGGTGTATAGTGATTAGACCTTGTGAGCTGGGCTCTTGACTTCTTAGTGGTTAAGCCATGAGAATTCGCTATTGTTCAGGTTGTGGAGTCTGATAGCGAGGTTGTCTTACAGGAGGACTTCTTGAAGATGGAGCGATGAATTTACCTCTACCTCTACCCTTTCCTTTCTCTCCTCCCCTTTTATTATCCCCCTTTATATCAGCATCAAGGGTTCGAATATCATCAGATAGGCGAGTCATGCCTTGTACAAGCTCGTTGAGCTGATTCTTGGATTGAGCAACGTCTTCACGGTTTTCTTGAATCAGAGAATCAGTTCGAGCTTCCCTCTTTTGGAGAATGGCCAAGACATTTTCTGTCTGTTGCATTTGGCCCATGGAGAATCCTTGGAATTTTTTCATTAAAGTTCGTAAACTCATGAGAATTTCAATTATGAGTTTGTTCTGGGATTCCTGAGTATTCTGCAAGACAAGAATAACTTCCCTGTGTTTCTTAGCAGCTTTAAAATGGATTTGATCCCTTTCATTGATACTCTGAATCATCTCCTTTATAATCTCCCTAAGTTTCTTTGAGAGCTCAAAACTTAAGTTGATGGGGAGCATGTTGGCATCATCTATCAAATGAGTCAGCCTTAGGTGAACAAGGTCTGAGTGAACTTCAAGGTCTTCTTATATGACCTTGGTCACCTTCTTGGATGCTTCAGACAACTCCGTTTTGGTGGGAAGATCTGATATAAGCTCAAGGAGTTGTTGATTGTTTGGAGGAGATGCCCTTATGTATTGATCTTGCATATAGTTGAGAGCAAGATCAAGATTGAAGTACTCATTCATTGATGAGGAAGGGATATCTGATGGAGGGGCAGGTGTGTGAGTTTGAGCTTCATGAGGAGGTGACTCTATGAATTGAGCAGGTGACTCTACGATTGGATTTGGATTAGTAATCGTAGAGTGAGAGATGATAGGATATTGGATCAATATAAAGTTAGGCACATTTGGTTCATCAGTTACAAAGTGTTAGGATTCTGTAACTGGGAATTGATTAAGTGGATGAAGTATCACTTCCAACCATCTTGGTAATTCATAGAATTTGTTGGAAAATGATGGTGGATAGTGACTTACCCTGAAAGAGATGGGAATAGTTTGTACCTCATGCCCATTTTCTAAAGAGGAGCCATCGGTGATCAGCTTTCGGGAAAAGTTGAGGTTTCCTGGGAATCCATGAGCTAGCACCGAGATTGCTGGATAGGCTTTTAAAGTCTAAAACATGTGATCCCAATAGTTGAGGATTTGGGCTCTGTGAAATGGCATCATAGGTAGATATGAGAACAATTGATTGTAGTTAGCTCTCCTATATCCATCACAACCCACTGCAATGATCTCAACTTCGTCATCCTCTTCTTCTTCTCTATCTTCATTTGAAGTTTCCACTACATCAATTATCTCCACTTAACTTCTTTGTTCTTCTGCTCTTTCATCCTCCATAGCTTCAATCCTTTCCATTTCTACTGTTTTTGAAGCTAGAATCTCTTGAGGGACTGAGGGAAATTCATGATGATCTCTTGGCAATTCCTCCTCAGCTGCAGCCTCTTCTTACATAGGGACTTCATGAGGCTCCCCCTCAACTCTATCATCCATCTGAATTTCAAGCAGTTCCCCCCTCAGCTGGAGCATTTTCTAGTGTAAGAGCTTCAGGCGACTCACCCTTAACTTGAGCTATATTCTCCTTACTGGCTTTGGGTATCTCATTCTCAACTTCAGGTAGATCTTTCTCAGCTTTGGGTAGCCCTTTCTCAGCATCTATCCTTCTGTCTTCTTCCTTTAGCACTCCTTCATTGACAAGGATGTACTTCTTGACTATCTTTCTCTTGGGCTTTCTAGGCTGAGCCACAGTCTTAGTACCTTCTTCAACTTCAGCTCTGAAAGATTGATCAGACTGAGAAGCTGGTGTAGCATCCTCTTCTGGAGTGGGGTCAAGTCTGGACTCTATGATCGGTAGAGACTCTATGATCGAAGAGGAAGACTTCTTTGGTTTATTGCTACATTTTCTCTTCTTAAGCAGCTGAGAGATGGTAGCTCTGTCTTCATCTTCCTCGGACTGCTATTCTTTCCTCTCAAATTCCTCAGAGTTTCAATGTCTGAACTCTCTTGAGGTGCATCAGTAGTTGACCCTTGAGGCTCCTCTATCATTTGAGCCTTCATTTTTCTCTTACCCTTACTTTTTCTGACCAAAACAATGGGTTCCTCCTTGTTGATTTCTTCTTCTTCTTCAGTTTCCTTCAGAACTGACATATTTCCTAGCATCCCAGACTCCTTCGCTTCACCAGTTCTTCCACTGGATTCAGATATCATCCTGACATTTTCTATTGGATTTCTTTTCTAGTTCTCAAACAGCTGTTGGGACATCCTTCTGTTGGGATTGATGAATTCTCCTTCATTATCCCCAATCTTATCACCCAGTGCTAACTATAGGATGACGCTTATAAACCATCTATAGAGCATTTTTCCAGAACTTTTTGATTTCTTTGAACTGAGTATCCATTTCCCAATCCAGTCGATGAGTAGGGCTCCATAGTTGAGTTGAATCCCAAAATAGATTGATGTCATGAGCTTAAGTTGCACTTCGTTCATAGAGTCATGGCCAGAGCTCTTACAGCATATGCATTTCCCAACAATGTCAGCCAAAAACTCATACCTTTGGGGAAACTCTTTCTTTTTGTACCCTTTGACAGTCGGAAACTTCTTATGATGCATCTTCTTCAGTCCTTCTTGAAAATCAAGTCCTCCATAAATGGAAATCCTTTCAATTTGAAACCTAGGGCTAGGATTATATCTTTAGCTTTGAGTTTAATTTTCACGCCCTTGACCCTTGTGGTGATAACATCGTTCTCAAACGCTCCATTTCTGTAGAACTCTTTTATCAGCTTAGGGTAGACACGTGTTGGTACCTAGAGCTTCTTCAAGACCAGCTTTCTTCAATAGTGACTGAATCTTGTGGAATTGAGGGTCAGCTGTCTTGAACACAACGAAGCAAAGTCTCTAATCAGTGATAACATTTGAAACCGCCATTGATTTCTTTGCACTGAGGTTGGTTGAGCTTTTTGGAAATCTAGGGTTTCTGCTTGTAGAGAGAGAGAAAGAGGAATAGGCTTTTTGAACTTCTGAGAATAATTTTCAAAAAGATATTTTCAAACTATACTTATAACTTCCTCCTCTCTATCTACTTAGTGGGGAATGTGTCACATTTTGCTTGGCTCCACGATTTTAACTGATGTGGAATATGTGACACCCTCAAATCCGGGTTACCTGACCCCCGAGTTTGGTGTTCACGATCCACAAAATAATAACATTTAACTACCCATTCATATAGAAATAGTAATACATATCACATTAACATATGTTGTTAATACATTTGTCCCAGGTTCTCTAACCTTAACATTACAAACATACCCTTTAGGTATACAAAAAGGGTTTACAAACATAACATAATAATAAGTTTATTATAACTACTCCAGCATTTTGCCTCTATTCTTCACAGCACCTTCTGGCTTCTGCAACTTCGTTCCTAGCTGAAAAGTGTTATTTAGCAAGGGTGAGCAACAAATTTGCCCCGCAAGTTAAGATATACAATGAATGTATAAGTATCAGAATAATAGACTATCTATTTTGATAGAATGACACCAAAGTTCGGGGAACTTTGAAATAGCTGAACAATTCGTTAATCAATAACAAGTCTTCTCGTATTCTAGGCAACGCAATAATCTGATAATGAAAGAGTACAACGCTTTCAAAGTTTCTACGATATTCTATTGAATAAACAAGAATCAATTCTACGCAATAACAAAGTGGAATGTTTTCCAGATTTATGTTGAGCGATCCATTGGATCTAGAACTTCTACTTTTTCGGGTATCTATCAAAGATTTACTTTGATATATACGCAGGAGTATCAGATAACCATAAAGATTAAATCATACCCCTCTGCAAGTATAACAAGTGATCGACTTTATTATACCCTATATTATGCATAATACTTAATGAATGCATGATAGTAGAATATCGACCTAAAATGTTCCCTTTATATAAAAGGTTGTTCTTCTCAGTTTTTGAATCAAAATTTGATTTAACAACGAAACGCAATGATTTCAATTTCTATTTACTTATCGATCTAGCCGAAATAATTGGCATCGATCTACTAATAACAATTGAATTCTTTTCTCAAATTTATCAAGTTCTAACAAATGTTCGTCTAGCAAGAATAATTAGCTAAGACATTTGTCAACATAATTTGACAATAAACAGGAATTATCTGTGCTTTGTCAATTCTATCTTCTACGAATATGAATATCCAACAACAGTTATTCTATAAATGTATATTCTCTGAATTAGTAATTCAATTTGAATTATTAAACATGCACTAATTGCGAATAATCAACAATAAATCTCTGGACATGGTATAATTAGCAATAATTAACCACTATAATAATTGAATGAATATAACTCAAGGTTGAGTTAGGGAACTTGCCTTCCGCGTTGATTACAACTACACAATAAATTTATCTGCGTTCGTAAGACCTATAACTAATACACTACAAAAAAATGGGGCTTAAGTAACAACCGATTTTCGTTGCTAAAGGTGCCAAATTTCGTTGCAAAAGGATTTTGGCAACGACTTTACTATCGTTAAGTCTTTAGTTTATTTAACGAATGAGGCGTTGCTAATTGTTCATGAATCGAACGTATTTTTTCGTTGCCAAAAGTAATACATTTTGCAACGAAATTTGGCTTTCGTACAGAGACATCGATCCTTTAGCAACAAAATGTATTGTTGCAGAATAATTAAAATTTTGTTGCTAAAAAGCCCATTTCGTTGCAAAAGCCTTCTAATTGGCAACGAAATGAACTCTTTTTTTTTTGCAACGACCATGCATTTTCGTTGCAATTGACACCATTTTGCAACGACATTTTTCGTTGCAGTAAATTATGAAAATTGTTGTTGAAGCTTGCTTTCGTTGCGAAATGTAAACTTTTTAGCAACGATTATCGTTGCTGATTATATTATTTGGCAACGAAATTATGTTGAATCAGCAACGAAAATATTTGTTGCTGGTTATTTTTCAATAGCAATGAAAATCGTCGATTAACAACGACATTATATGTTGTCGTTTCTTTATATGTGCAACGAAAGTTGATATGATTTGCAATGATAAAAAATGTTACCTTTTATTTTAGTATTAACAACAATATCCTCTCCGTTGTTATTAGGTTAATATTTGACTTCACTGCTAAAAATTTCTGACTTTCCCCCTGGTAGTACTGGAGATGATAAATTAAATTAAATGGTGTTAAAAAATGAAGAAATTAAATATAGGAGCGTAGTAGTAGTACATAGAGTAGTACCCCCCCCCCCCAAAAAAAAAAAAAAAAAAAAACCCAAAAAAAAAAAGAGATTAAAGACTCCTCCATGCATTTACAGCCGGATTCCTCTACTGTCCCTATCACTATTTCTGTCTTGGGAAATGGGATTTTTGTGCTCCTCCTCCTATTTTTCTTTTATTTATAGAAATTAGTACTATTAGTTATTAGTAGTAGTATACATCCTCCATGCATCTAGATTCTGGAGTAGTAATTAAGCACGATGGATCATGGATGGATGGATAAAGTACAGCTGCTCAATGCATTTTGAACCTTGGAAAATGGGCCCAATGACCCACTAAGCTACAAAACTTAGTTGTTATAATTAAATAATTAGATTTTCAAATTAAATGACAAAACAAATTTTTAAATTATATAATTTACGATAACTAAAATATATTTTAGGTAAATTAAAAAAAATATTTACCATAACAACAACAATATTAATAATAAAAATACTACTACTACTACTACTACTATTATTATTATTATTATTATTATTAATGTTATTATTATTATTATTGTTATTGTTATTATTATTATTATTACTACTACTAATATTATTATTATTAGTATTACTACTACTATTATTATTATTATTATTATTTCTTACAAAATCATAACAATTTGGCCATATAACTCCATTGGTCATTGGGCTAATTTTTCAAACTTGAGATTCTGAGTTTAAATCTGTGTATCGGTGGTCGACTTTATAATTTACCTCTGTTCATTAGGTCGGTCTAACCTGACAAAGATGAGGGTGTTGGGTTGGTGTTGTCACTTGTCAGCCATCATGTGATTGTGCGGTGGTATATAAATAAATAAATAAATATTTATTAATAGATTCGGTTAAACTTGGTATTACCTTGGTTTCAAAATTGGAAAATATGTTGACTTTTTAATAATTATGAAAATACTATTCTTTCCGTTCATTAATATAGATTATTTTAGAGTTATGCACAAGTATTAAAAAATAATTATATATCATTAATTATAATATCAATTGTCTAAATTGCTATTTTATTAGAAGAAGAGATTGTTATTTATTAGACAGAAAATAGTGAGAGAATTAAAGTTGCATTTAATATTTGGAGTAATATCAAAAACTTATCAATTAATATTTACTTAAAATTTTTAAATAATTTATATTAAAGAATAAAAATATTTTTCTAAAATAATTTATATTAAATAACAGAGCTAGTAATACTTATAAGATAAGGGCAACACAGCGGTGCTTAAAATTATTCCACCCCCAGTCCAGTCGAGTCGAGTGTGTAGGAGGAATTAATTGGGTTTTGAGACTTGCACGCACCACCGCCGTTTTCTCTCTCGCACCTTTTAATTTGCATGTCATGTCAACAACCAACGTGGTTCATCAATTTTAACTACAACTAGAACCACTTAAAGTGCTTAGATGCCAATAGAATACAATTATAACCCAAATAATAATGAGTTAGTTGGGCTCATTGTCTGGGCTGGCTTGAAGCTTATTGTTCTGATGGATTATCCTTCAGAACACACACATATAACCCAAATAATAATTAGTTAGTTGGGCTCATTGTCTGGGCTGGGTTGGATGGATTATCCTTCAGAACACACACACACGCACACATATAGAAGGAGTATAATTTATAATTTTTATTAATATTCAATATATACTTTTATTTTATATTTATCTCTAAAAATAATAAATTACCAAATATTATATTTTTAATGCCATTAGCAACGAAAATTTGTTGCTAAGTATAAAAAATTTGTTGCTAAATCAAAATTTGACATTCTTTTTATGTACCTGGCTGGCTCAATGTTCCCATAGCAAATATTGGCAAAAAAAAAAAACTAAAATATTATTAACTTGATGAAATCATTCACTACATAATCATTCATTATCTTTACAATTAACTATCTAAAGCTACCACAGTTCTTCAATCAAGATATATATCTACATATATAGAGAGAGTACACTTCATAATTTCGTCCTTTGTCTTCCGTAAACTTAGCACGAAAATTTGATACCCAGTATTGTCTTCCTGCACATATTTAAAAATAACAACAAGTCAAGAAATTGAAGCAAATAGGTCACCACCAGAGACACTTAGTGTCAAAATCAATACACAAAGACAATAGAGTTGCTACATGGTACTAGTGTATGTGCTAGAATATGATCTAGAGAGAAATTCCCTCCCATTCTCCCTCAATCCATTCCTTTATTCTCACACTCACACCCACAAGGCCACACACATAAAATAAAGTGATCTATACAGTTTACAAGCAAATCATTAAAAAAAACTCAAAAAACAATGTTGTGAATGAAACATGAAGAAAATCAACCCACTAAAGAACTGGAGGAAAAACTGAACAAATTTAAACATCATTCCGATTTAATCTACTGATCATGTACCCTGGACCGGATACAATAAAGGAGTAGTGGGGTTATAGACCCCGTTGAAATTTTTCCATAAATATTTAGTATATGGGCGTTAATTATTTTTTTTAAAACTTTTAGGAGTTGATATGAAATAATTCTAACTTTTTGCATGACAAATTGACAATTTTGAAAACAAACCAACTAAGAATGAAAGAACCAACAAAAAATGAAAAATCCCATGAACCAACTAACAGGTAGAAATAATACATTATAAACATGTTTTGATTACTTTTGAGAAAAACTCATCTCAAATCAAATAAAGAACATTGCAAATTTGCAACAAAAAAGTCCCAAATAAAAACCCATATATTAGTTTCACTCACTTGCCAAAAATCCAACAAAAATAAAGAAATAAAAGAAACAAAAAATCCCAAATAACATATATGATATTACACATAAAAAGAGGGGCATATTATTTTTATAAAGAAAGAAATATAATCATATACTTATTTTAATGAACTCGGAGCAGAATTAAAGGAAATTAAAATTTCACCAAAGATGTCAATTTTAGGACAACTTTCTTGTAATAAAGTTCAATCTACATGTCCAACTCAATTGGTGAAAACAAGAGAAAGTCAAAGAATGGAGAATAAATTCCATGGTGTATGAGCTAAAATGTTAAGATAGGTGCTCCAACCTGGAGAAAGAGTTCTGGTAGCTAATAGAAGCTAGGGTAACAGTTTTATTCTGAATGGGCAAGCCTTCTTTTGCTTCTATTGCCTGGTGAAGTCCGTCGCTCCAGCGCCTCCCCTAACATCCAAGTAACAATTGTATGTATTATGGTTTTGAAAAAAATCTGATTCTCACTTTCCCTATCAATAATAAAGTATTTGAACTAAAATTAATCATATTTAACTTATTAGGATTCCAGAAACAAATGTTTGCAATCCTGTTAGGGGTAAAAATATTCTACTAGATTGAAAATTATGACCACAAGACTAGGATCCTGGTGTATATAGCAGACGTCAACAAAAACTAGCACTAGCTTTTGTCTGTATTATACACTAATGATGTCCAGTAAAGGATGCACGATTAATGTTTTCCTGGAAATTAAGTCAATTTTGAAAAGAAAATGCTAATTTATGAAACAATTTTTAATATTATTCTTAAGATACTGCGATATGGATACATGTGCTTGTACTTAAAGTGGGTCCCATAAACAACTACAACTCTTTCTGTACTAAAATTTGCTTGATTTTTGAAAGAGTGGCTACCATTTTAAGACCAAAAAAATTCCAGACTGTGACATCCATTGCACAACAGAGGGAGTAATAGTAACAGATAGAACAACAACCAGTGATCCTGTCTTAGCAATTATTATCTAATAATAGTCGCAAACATTGAATGTTATCAGGTTATATTGTTATACTATTGTTCAACCTTAGATTTGGGATTTCACTAGATATTATGGAAGAGCATGTAATGAGTAGAATAAACTAAGGAAACTTACGTGTTGAACCATAGAAGGTCAAAGAATCTCATCACATAATATTAAAGATAAGAAAGCTATCTACATACTGAGAATAACTGTATAAACACATGCAAAATACTTCTATTTATATTTGGATACAACACCTGAAGAACTGTTAGAGTCATAGCTTCCTTCTCCTTAAGCCAGCCACCAGGAATTTCAAATGCAAGAGCAAAATTGGTCTGCTGCTCACAAATGAACATGACAAAGAAATTTGCAACATAGTCAGATAAAAAAGTTTCAGTGTTTGAAGATTACCGACGTAGACTGATTGTGGTTCCCTAGGTCGTGGCACACTAGTTAAATCACAGAGAAGAGGTTCTGCATATTTTAACATCTCCTCATGTTCAACACATGACACAGCAAGGACCATTCAAGGAGCAGTAAAATTTTCCTAAATTTTAAAACCCTTTCAGTGGAGAAAAAGATCTAGAAAACTAATAATAAATATTGAACTAAGAATCAAGCAGTGAAATAACAAAAGGAGATAGAAGAAAAGCAAAATGATCTATTCTTAGTTTATAAAACATTTCTTAAACTCACAGCAACAAATTGCTCCAGCACGGTACTATTCAATCTGTTTAGTGAAGATTCTAGGGCCATAAGAGGATTCCCCAATGCACCAGATAACCAGCAGAATGAATTGCCTCCAAAAGCACAGCTTGCGGATTCTTGGATGCTTCAGTAATCTCATCTTTCACTTTCTCAAGCTGCAGAGGATTTCATATATTTTGAGAACATCGTCTGCAACAGAATAACATTGAAGTGCACGAATTGATCCCCAAATGAGAAAGAGTTCCTTGTTTTAATTCCTGCAAAATTATATTAGGCAATTATGTTCAAAATCCAAAGCACATAGACCCAAACTTGTAAGAGATAAAGAGGACAAGAAACAGTAAAAATGAAATTGTAAAATCAGGTTCTAAAATGCCAACCCAAACAGGTAAGATGTAGAATTATAGCATACTATTATGCATAGGCAAGCTGTAAAAAGAACTTGGCAAGGATCGACAACATATTTCTTTAAGTTTTCATTAGTAGGATATACTGTGAAAAATATTCTCACTTTTCTTCTTCAACACAACCTTCTGACCCGGTTGAGTTCCAGGACAAACCTGTGAACCAGAATAGGTTTCAGTTGTGTTGCTTGATTGTTAAAAAAAAGTAAAAAGAACCATGCAATAGTTTGAAACAAACCTTAAGAACAACATCTCCTGTTAAAGTCGGGACCTGTATTGTTCCTCCCAAAATAGCCTACAAGAGAGTAAGCCCACCAACATTTATCAGAACACAACACTCCCATAAGGAATGGACAAAATAGAAAATAATAAGAAACAGCATTTTGGGAAACACCTGTGACAAGAAACAAACATGACTAATTGAACATAGCAGACAGAAGTTTTACTGTTCGGTTACAAACAAAGTGAATGCAAGTATTGATTTATGTTCCACAAAATAATATTAGTATGTGAGAATGTTTTGATATATTCTAGGATTGAGCAAAAAAGTGGGTAAAACAGCATTACCGAACCAAACTATAATTATGGGTAAAACAGCGTTACCTTCTTCAAACCAAAGATCATAACTACTAATTATGTGTACCACATATGTTTCCGATGCTATTTTGACACCATTTTTGAGAGTTGTTATCCTGGTCTTTCCCCGTTCAACATAATTCGGTATTGGAGGAGGGAGGGTAACATCCTTAAGAGGAAAGTCTAGAGGAGGAAAAGAGCTAGATCTTTCTCCAGTCAACCAGCCAAATAAACCTCCCGAGGATGATGACTTGGTGGCAACAACACTTAAACTTGCAAACCTAGTCAGTGTCCTGTTGCTACCCTACTCACATATTAAAACATCAAACACGACCCACGGTCAAACTATTAAGCTACCCCTTCATAATAAATGGCAATGCGACAAAAATTGCTCTGCCAACAAACTTCAACATACATGAAGATTCTTAATGTTAACATAACTACACCAAAATGACTGCCAAAGAACAACAAATAATGAAGCAAGTATCCAACTTTACAAGCACCTCATATTCCTAGGTCAATCTTATTCCCAAAAGCAAATCTTTGGACCATTTAAAATTTAAAAATGTTAAGCAGAACATTTACAAAGCTGCATTTCTTGTGTACATATTCGTATGTATTAAAGAAAAACTATATCTTAGAATCAAAAAATACAAACTAGGTAGTGTCTTGAGCTGGGAAAAGTTTCCGTATTGTAGGGAAATAAAATTGTAACATTTTTTAGCAAACATTAAAAAAAATCAGTGCAAAAATACGAGCAGATCTCGAAACATTTAGGTTAAATAATTTAAGACTTACATATCATCACATTACCTGTATCAATAATCAATACTAAACTAGGTTCTCTCGTATCTATAAATTCAAGTAAAAATACAAACACATATACAAATAGAAAATAAAGAAGAAGAAAAAAATTATATATATATATATATGTAATTGAAATTGTTACTGACCTTAAGAACCTTAAGTCGTGAAGCAGCAGTTCGGTACATGGTGATGGAAGTGAAATTGAATACAATAAATAAAGAACAATACAGAAGCAGTCACTAAATCTATTTGCGTAACACAAAGTTTACTTTCCGTGGCCAGATTATCTCTCAAGTAATCAAAACCCAGCTCACTATTGGTGACATATGTGATGTCACATAAGTAATTCTCCCTCCTCTGCTAACTTGTCATATCCTCTGCCAACATAAACAACTTGTTGTTAGAGTCGAGACACAACCAGGTTTCAAAAGCCAGGATCAAGTATCAAACCTGACTCAAATAGAAACCACAAACCATTACAACAGAAGAGACATCATCTGGTTTCTTTCTAAAATTTAATGATGTAAATCAATACTCATGTGCATCAAACTTCCATCAATTGATTTAATTATTAAAAGCTTTGTACCTCACAAAGGAAATATCCTTGATATAAAAACAATTGGTGCACCAACACCTCTCTTACCAGAATTCCTTAGGCATGAAACTTAAATGTTTAACATGTACCAAAATTTGGAGTTACTGCAGTACGCTAATATGGTAAATCTAAGGTTGCTAGTTTCAGTACGCATACTTGGAGACAAAATTACCAATCAAACAAATATCTAAGAAACCAAGACCAATAGTTAAAATTAAGACCCCATAAATTTGGGAAAGCTTAAAAATTTTACAAATACATTAATGACTTTTACATACGAATGGCAGAAGAAGCTCACCACTCAGAAAGAGTACAAGCTAATAACAAACCTTTGAGCTGAACAAGCCAACCGTGAATCCATGGACATCATTCCAGGTCCAATTCTAATAAGTTAACTAAGCCAGAAACTGAGTTATGTTCAAAGCAATAAATGACAAACTGAGTTATGTTCAAGAATTTGGACCTAAAAGACTCACCATATGTACATACGAACACATACAGATAATTAATTGACAGTGGGTGTGTGTATACTGTGTGTGATAATGTGTGTTTGTGTGTGTATAGCAGTGGGTGGGTGTATGTGTGTGAGTAGAGCAGTGGTTGTAAGAGTAACTTACCAAACAACTAAATCAAGCCTCCTCCGTTCGATTCCTCACGCCCAAATCAAGCCTCCTCCATTCACCTCCTCACGCCCAAATTCTCTATTTTCTCCTCGTTGTGTGTATATGTGGGCAATGGAGAGGAAGAGGGAAAGGAAGTGAGAGAGGGAATCGTCGCTGGTGAAGAAGAAAAAAGGAGTCGCCGGTGAAGAGGGAGAGGGAAAAGGGAATCGCAGATGGGAGGGAAGAGAGCGAGCGACAAATTTTGGGCAAAAAGGGGGAATAAAAATGCATTTGTTAGTTGAGCTAGGGCTTATAAACTCTGTTTGCTTCGAACTCTTTTTCCAGACCAAGTACAAAACTCCAAATTAAATTAGGGATTGTATCAAAAAAAGAGAGTTTGATTTTAATTTATGAAAACAACTAATATTGTAAATTCTTTAAAAAGTAATATTGTAAATAAAATTATTATTTCAAAAACTTAAATAGATTTAAATTTTAGGATGTCATAAATTATTTATAACAAACTAAAATATAACTCTTTTGTGAAATGTAAAAGTAATAATTTAACACATTTGTGATTTGTTCCACAAAAAGAGTCTTAATTATTATAATTTTTTATTGTCAATTTATAATATTTTAAAATTTGAATTATTGTAAATTAATATTTTAATTAATAAATTATTTAATATTATAAATTATTTAAAAAGTTTTTTAAGAAAAAATTTTATTTTAAAAAATTAATTTCATTACAATTTGAGTTGTAGGACACCATAAATTAACTAAGAATAAAACTCAAACTTAACTCTTTCTACAAAATATATGAGTAATTTTTAGAATTTGTGGTCTATTCCACAATTTGCCTTATTTTTTTATTTATCTTTTTTTCAAGGACAATGTATGAAATTTTAAAGTTTAAATTATTGTAAATTTTTTTTTACTTTGATTAAAGAAATAGTCGATATTGTAAGTTACTTACAAAGTATTATTAAAAATATATTTTTACTATAAAAATTAAATTTATTTATATTATAATTTATATTCACCAAAATTAATTCTAAAAAATTTATTTAGAACAAAACAGTTACCAATTTTATCTCTCTCAAAAAATCTCTGAGTAATAATATATAGTGAGTAATAATTTCTTCATTATTAGTTTTTTTTTCCTCGCAAATTTATATTATACATTGAGAAGTTATTGTAAGTTTATTAATTTGATAAGCTATTACAAATGAATCTATGATGCACAAACAAAAATACCAATAAAAACGAAAAACTTTAAATATATTCAATTCAGTATTCTATTTGAAATTTGTATTCTTAATAACTTATATATATATATATATATATATATATATATATATATATAACCTTATTAACTACATACAATTTAGTTTTAATCTTATGTAACATTTCATTTGTTCATGTTTAAAATATCGTTAAATTAATTAAAATTTTCATTCCGTAGACTTTTTGAAGATTTACACAATATATTATAATTGAAACTCTCTATAAATGTTACGTATAACAAAAAATAATAAAGTAATATATATTGAGGTTAAATAATAAATGAAACTAACTATAAGCATATTATTAATGTTTTAATCAAATATTTTTTAAAAAAATAAAAATAATCATATATTTAATGTAAATTGTTGAATTTAAGAATTTAAAGAAAATGTTGCTCACAAGTATCAAACTCCGCACCTCTCCAAACTAGAAACCTTATATTCCAACAAAAAAAGCACTAGACCAACTACTTATCATGCTAGAATTTATGTAACACTAATATTTAAACCACCTAGAATCGTTTTATGCATATGAAGATGAGATAATACACTTTTTTTGGCCACTTTACTACTTAATTGTAATAATAATAATAATAATAATAATAATAATAATTTTAATAATTATTATTGTATTAATAATAATAAATTTTAAATACTTAAAAATAATAATAATAATAATAATTAAAATAATGATAATAATTAAAATACCCTTAAATAATATAAAGCGCTTACAAATTAAATACCCTAAATATAAAATTACATTCAAAGTTTTTTAACAACCTGAATCAAAATTTATTTTGATTTTTTTTACCACCACGCACGTGGGTATCAATGTTTTTCAATAAAATTTAATATTTTGATGATTTTTCTTTTTATTGTTATAGGACTCGATCAAATTAAATTTAAATTTAAAAAAAAACCCATGGGTAAGTATAAGAATCGATCTAATAAATTACAAAGATGAGTACATTAGTGAATAACAAATATTTATAATAGAAAAAGATTTTCCAGAGTTCAATGATTAAAAATAGTCACTACAATTACAATTAGTTTTATTTTTTGAAAATAATATATTTATCGTTAAATTTCATAATAAAGTCATATTACAACTAAACTCTAATGGATAAGATAGAATAATGATGTGTGAGTCCTTTTAATTTTTTCAATTCATATATTCATATACATTGACATTTAATACAAACAATTTGTTTGATCACTCTTATTTTAATTATAATTATTATTATTATTTTAATTATTATAATTATTACAATTATTATTATTATTACAATTATTATTATGATAATAATAATAATTAAAATAATTATTATTATTATAATAATCGTAATAATTAAAATAATAATAACAATAATAATATAATAATAATTATTATTATTATTATTTAAAATTTTAATTATCGCATTGGTAAACACTTTTATCTTGTGAACACTTTTTAGTTTATAACATTGGTAAATGCAGGCATGCAACAACATGACTTATTTCATGGCTGACAAATCTATGTTAAAATTTATATCTCAATATATCATCTTTTGTATTTTGTTTCAATCTTAATACTGACAGGCTTTGCAGGATTAGTACCATAATAATAATAATTATTATTATTTTATTATTATTTAAAATTTTAATTATTATTATTATTTTATTATTATTTTAATTATTTAAATTTTATTATTATTATTACAATTATTTTAATTTTAATTATTATTATTACTATTATTATTATTATTATTATTATTATTATTATTATTATTATTATTATTATTATTATTATTATTATTATTATTATTATTATTATTATTATTATTATTATTATTATTATTATTATTATTATTATTATTATTATTATTATTATTACTTATTGTTATTACTATTACTATTATTACTACTTATTATTATTATTATTATTATTATTATTATTATTATTATTATTATTATTATTATTATTATTATTATTATTATTATTATTATTATTATTATTATTATTATTATTATTATTATTATTATTATTATTATTATTATTATTATTATTATTATTATTATTATTATTATTATTATTATTATTATTATTATTATTGTTATTATTATTATTATTATTATTATTATTATTATTATTATTATTATTATTATTATTATTATTATTATTATTATTATTATTATTATTATTATTATTATTATTATTATTATTATTATTATTATTATTATTATTATTATTATTATTATTATTATTATTATTATTATTATTATTATTATTATTATTATTATTATTATTATTATTATTATTATTATTATTATTATTATTATTATTATTAGTACTATTATTATTATTATTATTATTATTATTATTATTATTATTATTATTATTATTATTATTATTATTATTATTATTATTATTATTATTATTATTATTATTATTATTATTATTATTATTATTATTATTATTATTATTATTATTATTATTATTATTATTATTATTATTATTATTATTATTTATTATTATTATTATTATTATTATTATTATTATTATTATTATTATTATTATTATTATTATTATTATTATCTTAATTTAAGGCAACATTTTAATAGTCGTTGCAAAAAATTGTAAAAAATATGCAACAAAAATATAAATTATTGCCAATGAATGTGGTCCATATTAAGCAACAAAATATAGCAACAAAAAAACTTTCGTTGCCCACGATGAGGAGAAATCAAGTGTTTAGAAATTTTGCAACTAATTTCTAACGAATTTTGTTTCCAAATTTTGCAACTACTTATAAATTTCGTTGTAAAAAGTGAAAGATTGACACAATCTGCAACGAATGACAAGTTTCGTTGCTAAACATACACTTTTAACAACGACTTATAAAGTCATTGCCTGAAAAATCGTTGCTAAAACTCTATTTTTAGCAACAAAAAAACTTTCGTTGCCCACGATGACGGGAAATCAAGTGGCTGAAAATTTTGCAACGAATTTCTAACAAAAAATTTTCCCGTCAATGAATTAACAACGAAATTTTGCAACGATTTATGAATTTCGTTGCAGAAAGTGAAAGCCTGACAGAATCTGTAACGAAGGAAAAATTTCGTTGCTAAACATATACTTTTAGCAACGACTTATAAAGTCGTTGCCCGAAAAATCGTTGTTAAAGGCCCATTTTTTTGTAGTGATAATATCGGTCTCACAATTAGCACAATAATTCACAACACAAAATACTGTAATTTACAGTCAAACTTCTCCTAGGCACATTACCATATAGCCACATTAGTGTTTATAACCTATATAAACACTTATCAAGTC
The DNA here is from genome assembly GCA_020205605.1 of Panax ginseng. Taxonomy (NCBI): domain Eukaryota; kingdom Viridiplantae; phylum Streptophyta; class Magnoliopsida; order Apiales; family Araliaceae; genus Panax; species Panax ginseng. The sequence goes on from CM035136.1 coordinate 68,056,382, forward strand.
AAACTATTTCGGTCTGGTTGGACTTCGGTCCATTCTCGGTGTCCTGGTCACCCTATCCGATAATTAACACATTGATTGTCAATTAAACTTGGTCTCTAAGCTTCAATATTATTTTAGATAAGTCAAATATTATAATATTTTTCAGAAGCTTTTAATAATTTATAAACAATTATTATACTTTATAATATTTTTTCAAACACTTAAAATCATTTTTAAATGATTTAATTATCAAATAATCTTATTATCATTAATATTTAAGAATATAAAAATATTAATAACATACTTGTCAAAATATCAAAGTTATTTTTAATAGCTTATGTAAGACCCCGAATTTTATGAAATAAAAGTATTTAATTTTTCTATTCAGTAAATGGTTATATTGATAAAAGTTTAAAGTTAAGGGTGATATATGAATTTTTTTTTAAATAAGCAAGTGGTTATAAAATACTCATTGTTGTCGGGGAATATTCTTTTGGTCGTGGAATATTCTTCCGTCGTAGAATATATTCATACGACAATATGACCTTTTATGGGCCCCATAACGAAAAGCAATTGGATGAAGAAAACGCGACAAGTATAAGTTGTTTACAAATAATGGCGTAGTTATTCTGAATTAACATTTGTTGGAATACCCGTGGTTAAAATACGATGTCTGGCGCGTGCGTCTAAAGTAAGACACGGTATTGCGCGTATTTTGAATTATTGATTCTTACGTAAGAAGGCACTACTCAATAATTGTTACGATAATTCTTTATTCGATTATTTTATTGATTCAATAATTGTTGCGTTGATATTTTATATTATTGTTGTTTTAATTATCACTGCACAGTATTTTCCATTATCAAATCAATAATTCATATTATTTGAATAATATTATTAGATATCATTATTGGCAATGCCTTGAAAGTTCTGTCTAAGGAGAGGTTTGGTCACCTAATTGCGCGCCAGTAAGGAGAAATTCTTATTGGAAAGCCCCTCTTTCTGAGGAACCTGCACGGTTGTCAATATTGTGATTCTGTAATATTATTTGTGAATAATTAATTATTGATTTATATGATGAGGAAAATATTTATTTTATGTGAATATAGATGGAGAAAATTTTTAAAGTGACAATTGTTGAAAATTGATATTTTATCTTTTCTGATAAAATAATATTTTATTATATTATTATAATATAATAATGATGATATTTTTATAATGAATGTGTGATATATGAATATATGAGGAGGAAGAGTATTTTTGTTGCATTAAATGATTAACACATGTTTTGTGTGTCGGTGGACCCCATTTCTTGACTGAAATTTGATTATAGCATGTAAAATCGTCCGTTTATGGATTTCGGTCAATTTCAGTTTGGAATTTGGAAAAACTTTCTTCTACAAAGTTGTAGAGAATTGAATTTCCTAAAAAAATCGCGAGATTCGAATTTTCTGATAAAAGGGCTATTTATTATGAATTATTGAACTTCCGAAGTTCCGAAATAATTGATTTTTGGAAGTTTAAAATATTTTAATTATGAAAAACGTTTTTTTTTATTTAGGTGAGGTGTGGTGGATGATTTGAATTAGATTAGGTGTGCGTGAGAATTTAATAAATATATATTATTAATTTATTAAATTTTCTGCTTTGGTGTTCTAAGCATTTTCCTATAAATAGGGTGCTTAGGTTAGAATTGAAAATCACACCAGAAACTGAAGTTTTCTCTCTATTTCTCTCTCTATATTATCGAGTGTATTCTTGTGAGTATTTTGATATCTTGAGTGTTGCTATACGGTGCAAGTTCGTTAAGCATTATTCTAGTCATAAGTACTTCTCTTTTGAGGTAGGGGATTATAAGGGATAATAAGGGAGATTATTTTTTTCATAAATGATATTATTTCTTCAATATCATTATGCCGAAATATTGGTTTGAAATTTTTATCAAATTTAGAACTTTTTCATGTCGGGGTTACTATTCACGAGTTACTATTCACGAGTTACTATTCACGGGTACTATTCACAACAAAATTGGTTTCTTTTTCTAACCAAATTATAGTTGATTTATGAATATTACTCTGGAGATTAAAACTATGTATTGATTATATTGATTTTATTATCATATATAACATTTTATAACCACGATGTTGAAATTCTCTTTCACCTGGATTTGTAAAGATGGGTAGATTATTGGTATGATCATGACTAGGGTTCTCTTTGGCGATGGTGAAAAGTTGAATTGTGGTTGGTATGATCATGAGCATTGAATTTATAATTGAATATCTTTAGCTTAAGTGCAAAGGTGAATTGATCAACATGGTTATAATTATTGTTTATATAAATTCTAAAATGATTGTATATTTCTTTGAGATATGAATATCTTTGGCCCATAGTACAAAGATGACTTATTGATGAATATCTTTGGCCTGTAGTGCAAAGATGACTTGTTGATGAATATCTTTGGCCCGTAGTGCAAAGATTAATTTATTAGTAGAATTATGAACATGAACTGTGATTTGGTATAACCATGATCTTTGATGTTTCAGGTGATGAAAATTAACTTTGTCCTGGATGAGGAAAAAAATTTAGAACTACAATTACGATTATGAGTTATACATCTGATTGTGGACAAGAATTGTTGATTGATGTTACAGGGATAAAACATTGTTGGTGGACTTTTAACATGGAGAAGATAATAGACTTTATAGTCTATTTGACTCTTCTAATGGATTGCTTGTTCCACTGCAACTATGGTTGGAAAGTTTTATCATCTACCATATGTTCTAAATCTCTGATTTATTATTGATGAAGGCTATTGAAAATTTAATTATCTTTAGTCATAATATTCTTTACTGAGCTAGTTGTGCTCACCCTTTTGCTTCACAATTCCTTTAGGTAATAAGAGTGTAGGCGGGTCGAGAATTTGAATAATAGGGGAATAGAATCGGTGGTCTATATATTGAGGTTCTCCTAAATAGGTGAAAGCGAACCAAATTTTGGAAGGGTGTTTTGTCACTATCATACAAGATGTCTAATGACATACAACCTCAAGTCATCACAAGACAGGGTTGTGTTCATCCACTTGCTGAGTATATTTACGAGCACTACCTATATAATCTTGATGTTTGTTTGGAGTTTAATTCTCAATTAGAGACGGTGGAGATAATAATATGTCAAGAGAAGACACACCATTGGGAAGAATATGATAGTAATCTTCTCGTTTTTCTTTGGGGTCTATTGGGTCAACCAATGATAATTCTGTGGCCATATGATATCTATCATAAACTAGATGGCCTCCCATGTACGAAGGTTTCCTTGAGCACTTTTCAAAGATTTTAATTTCTAAAACAGTTTTCGACTATACCTTTATGTAAGGTGCATTATGAGGTGCTATCCAATGTTGGGACATGAGTCACAGTTGGTATATATTTGTATTTAAACTCACAGTTTAAGTGTTGTCGTATCTTGCACGATAATTGTATTAATAAAGTTGTAGTTATTTTCTGTACCATGTATTTGGCGACTCAGAATGGGTTGGATGGAATGGACCTATTTTGGGGTTGTCACATTTGGTATCAGAGCTTAGGGATATGAACTCTGATGGAAATCGGGATTAGAACTAGGAGGGGAGAGACGAGTAAATCCTTCGCTAGTGTGTCCTACCTAAGCTGAATTTTCTTACTTAAGTTGACAAATCGTGATATGTCAATTAACCTTTGTTTTGAAGTTGTATTCTAGAATGATATCTGAAATACAGGAGATGAGCAATGGAGAAATCATGATGACAGGAAAGATTGAATCTGAAATGAAAGCAAGGTATTCTCAACTCTTTAAAATACCAGGTACATAAATTTCGAGGATGAAATTTCATAAGAAGGGAGCTTATAAGACCCCGAATTTTATGAAATAAAAGTATTTAATTTTTCTATTCAGTAAATGGTTATATTGATAAAAGTTTAAAGTTAAGGGTGATATATGAATTTTTTTTTAAATAAGCAAGTGGTTATAAAATACTCATTGTTGTCGGGGAATATTCTTTTGGTCGTGGAATATTCTTCCTGTCGGGGAATATTCATACGACAGCGCAGCCTTTTGTGGGCCCCATAACAGAAAGCAATTGGATGAAGAAAACGACAAGTATAAGTTGTTTACAAATAATGGCGTAGTTATTCTGAATTAACAATGTTGGAATACCCGGTTGGTTAAAATACGATGTCTGGCGTCGTTGCACAAAGTAGACACCGGTATTGCACGATATTTTTGAATTATTGATTCTTACGTGAAAGGCACTTTTCAATAATTGTTACGATAATTACTGCTCAAAGTATTTTATTGATTCAATAATTGTTGCGTTGATATTTTATATTATTGTTGTTTTAATTATCAACTCACATGATTTTCCATTATCAAATCAATAATTCATATTATTTGAATAATATTATTAGATATCATTATTGGCAATGCCTTGAAAGTTCTGGCAAGGAGAGGTTTGGTCACCTAATTGCGGCGCCCAAGAAGGAGAAATTCTTATTGGAAAGCCCCTCTTTCCTGAACCGCACTGTTTGTTAATATTGTGATTCTGTAAATATTATTTGTGAATAATTAATTATTGATTTATATGATGAGGAAAATATTTATTTTATGTGAATATAGATGGAGAAAATTTTAAAGTGACAATTGTTGAAAATTGATATTTTATCTTTTACGATAAAATAATATTTTATTATATTATTATAATATAATAATGATGATATTTTTATAATGAATGTGTGATATATGAATATATGAGGAGGAAGAGTATTTTTGTTGCATTAAATGATTAACACATGTTTTGTGTGTTTGTGGACCCCATTTCTTGGTCGAAATTTGATTATAGCATGTAAAATCGTCTGCTTATGGATTTCGGTCAATTTCGGTTTGAATTTGGAAAAACTTTCTTCTACAAAGTTGTAGAGAATTGAATTTCCTAAAAAAATCGCGAGATTTGAATTTTCTGATAAAAGGGCTATTTATTATGAATTATTGAACTTACGAAGTTACGAAATAATTGATTTTTGGAAGTTTAAAATATTTTAATTATGAAAAACGTTTTTTTGATTTAGGTGAGGTGTGGTGGTTGATTTGAATCAGATTAGGTGCGCGTGAGAATTTAATAAATATATATTATTAATTTATTAAATTTTCTGCTTTTGGTGTTCTAAGCATTTTCCTATAAATAGGTTGCTTAGGTTAGAATTGAAAATCACACCAGAAACTGAAGTTTTCTCTCTATTTCTCTCTCTATATTATTGAGTGTATTCTTGTGAGTATTTTGATATCTTGAGTGTTGCTTTATCTGGTTGCAAGTTCGTTAAGCATTATTCTAGTCATAAGTACTTCTCTTTTGAGGTAGAGGATTATAAGGGATAATAAGGAGATTTATTTTTCACAAATGATATTATTTCTTCAATATCATTATCTTAGAAATATTGGTTTGAAATTTTATCAAATTTAGAACTTTTTCATGTCGGGGTTACTTATTCATGAGTTACTATTCACGAGTTACTATTCACGAGTTACTATTCACGGTCTTATTCACAACAAAATTGGTTTCTTTTTCTAACCAAATTATAGTTGATTTATGAATATTACTCGGAGATTAAAACTATGTATTGATTATATTGATTTTATTATCATATATAACATTTTATAACCACGATGTTGAAATTCTCTTTCACTTTGGATTTGTAAAGATGGGTAGATTATTGGTATGATCATGACTAGGGTTCTCTTTGGCCAGTAGTGAAAAGTTGAATTGTGACTGGTATGATCATGACCATTGAATTTATAATTGAATATCTTTAGCTTAAGTACAAAGGTGAATTGATCAACATGGTTATAATTATTGTTTATATAAATTCTAAAATGATTGTATATTTCTTTGAGATATGAATATCTTTGGCCCATAGTACAAAGATGACTTATTGATGAATATCTTTGGCCCGTAGTGCAAAGATGAATTGTTGATGAATATCTTTGGCCTGTAGTGCAAAGATGACTTGTTGATGAATATCTTTAGCCCGTAGTGCAAAGATTAATTTATTAGTAGGATTATGAACATGAACTATGATTTGGTATAACCATGATCTTTGATGTTTCAGGTGATGAAAGTTAACTTTGTCCTGGATGAGGAAAGAAATTTAGAACTACAATTACGATTATGAGTTATACATGTGATTGTGGACATGAATTGTTGATTAATGTTATATGGATAAAACATTGTTGGTGGACTTTTAACATGGAGAAGATAATAGACTTTATAGTTTATTTGACTCTTCTAATGGATTGCTTGTTCCGCTGCAACTATGGTTGGAAAATTTTATCATCTACCATATGTTCTAAATCTCTGATTTATTATTGATGAAGGCTATTGAAAATTTAATTATCTTTAGTCATAATATTCTTTACTGAGCTAGTTGTGCTCACCCTTTTTGCTTCACAATTCCTTTCGGGTAATAAGAGTGTAGTTGGGGTTGAAAGCGAGAATAACGAGGGAATAGAGCGGTGGTCATAAATTGTTGAGGTTCTCCCTAAATAGGTGAGGCGAACCCAACTTTGGAAGGGTGTTTTGTCACTATCATACAAGATGTCTAATGACATACAACCTCGAGTCATCATAAGACAGGGTTGTGTTCATCCACTTGCTGAGTATATTTACGAGCACTACCTATATAATCTTGGTGTTTGTTTGGAGTTTAATTCTCAATTAGAGATGGTGGAGATAATAATATGTCAAGAGAAGACACACCATTGGGAAGAATATGATAGTAATCTTCTCGTTTTTCTTTGGGGTCTATTGGGTCAACTAAGGATAATTCTGTGGCCATATGATATCTATCATAACCTAGATGGCCTCCCATGTACGAAGGTTTCCTTGAGCACTTTCCAAAGATTTTAATTTCTAAAACAGGTTTTCATTATACCTTTATGTAAGGTGTCATTATGAGAGTCTTTGTCCAAGGTTGGGACATGAGTCACAATTGGTATATATTTGTATTTAAACTCACAGCTTAAGTATTGTCGTATATCTTACCGATAATTGTATTAATAAAGTTGTAGTTATTTTACGTACCATGTATTTGGCGACTCAGAATGGGTTGGATGGAATGGACCTATTTTGGGGTCGTCACAACTTAAAGTATTTTTAAATCATCAATATTCTACTTAAATGATTTTTAAAATAATTAAAATTATTTTTAAATCATCACCATTAATATTTAAATATTAATAAAATTATTACCAAAATATTAAAAGTCATTTATTATAACTTCAAATATTTTAAAAACATTTTTCTCATTTTTAAATAATTTTTAAATCAATAAAATCATTTTAATTCATTTATTTAATATAACAATTAAATAAATCTCATACCATTAATATTAATTTATTAATGAGAATTCTCCAAAAATATTGAAATATATATTTTATAATTCAAAATATTTTCTAACACTTTAATCTCATTTAAAATGATTTTTAAATTAATAAAATTATTTTTAACTTATTTATTTAATTTAATAATTAAATAAATCTAATATCATTAATATTGAAAATTCTCTAAAAATATTAAAAGTCACATTTTATAACTCAAAATATTTTTAAATACAATATTTGTGACGCCCCCAAAATTAGATATACATCACCCATCTTGAGTCGTCAAATACGTAGTATAGAATTCAAATACAACTTAGTAATACAATAGTCGTGTATGTGACGAACGAGATTTTGTAAATTAATTTTAATATTTATTGAATTAAATAAATATTTTTCGATGATTTAATTATTGGATTAAATAATTAATTGATGCAATTGTGGTAGATTAATTTAATTATATGTGTTACATTTATTAAATTAATGTAGAGAATAATTATTATTCAAATATGTATTTATGTGAACTTATTGAATTAAATGAAATATTTAAATAAGCATGATGTTATTTTAATTAATTTAATTATTAATTAGAGAGTTAATAATTTGACATTTTTAATTAATGAGAAAAATTAAATATATGACTATGTGAATTTATGAGAAGTTATTATATTTTATTTATATTAAATAAGATATTTGATTTATTGTGCAAGTGGGTATGACATGATTTAAACTATATGATAAAGCTATATTAAATTAAATGGTTTTGTAGTCTTTTATATTAGCCAAATATGGCCTTAGTAGGAGTTATGTGCAGTTACCCATGACTGGGTTAACTGACCATAATGCGCCAGTTCTTATATCGACGTCTTCTCTATTCTTTATTATTTCTAAGTCTAGAGAAATTATTCACAGAGAGAAAATTTAAGAAGTTTGAGAGAAAATTGTGAATGTGTAATCAACAGGTAATTGTGAAAGGATCATCTAGAATCACCTCTTCTTAAATTATACTCTAGATAATTTCTCCAAACCCAATCTCTATTTCACGTCACTTGGTTTTTATGAAAATGGCTTTCAAAACTTTTATAAAATCTCTGTAATTGGGAAAGGAGTAATGTTTATGAGTTGTGTATGTATTAAGATGTTATCAAATCGTATTTAATTATATATTATATAAGTTACCATATCATCGAGTTTCATGTCGATATATGTTGATCAAAATTTGAGAGTTTGGGTTTTGCCCATATGGCCTTATACGTGGTATTTAATGCGTTGATCGTATATTATCCCTAAATTTTACACTTGTATATATTTATGCATGTTGATATGAAGAGACCAAAGTTTAAATGAACGGATTCGGTGTTATAACGAATCCGTAGTGACAATTTTCATGTTTTATTTTCAAAACCTTCAAGAACATCAAAGTCAGTGAAATTCACATATTTTAGTTCTGTGATTATATGTTTTAATGGTTTAAAATCACTCTATAAGTGTTGGGTATTGATTATATATGAATTATAACATGTGGGTATGATTAATTTCGTGTAGTAGTAATTTAATTGAGTTTTTAATGTGTGTTACGCAATTTTTGCGAATTGCGAAACAGTTCTGTTACGCCATACATGACGCCAGCCTCATGCCTTATGGCCCATATACCAGCAGCATCAGTCTCAAGTCAAGACATATACGTCCTTGTCATGAAATAAAATACCAAGTACAAAAGTGGCGTAATACCTACTCTCTGCAATGTCCAGAAATGAGATATTTTTAATGTTCAAGTCTAGCAATGTGATAGCAACTTGATTTAAAGAACATAGAGATATGTTAAAGTATAATGAGATGATAAAATAGATGTTTAACATGTAAATAACATAATTACATGTAGATTGAGTTATGGAGTACATAATTAAATTATTATTCATGAAGTGATATTATGTGACAGTAAATGTGATAATTTGACTAAGTATAGTCATAACCAAAGTTTAGACAAAAGAATAATCGTTAATGATTTGTTAAGTTATAATTAACTAGTATTGTGAATGTGAATGGTATGTAGGATTAAATTCAAAGAACGTGCTTAGTTAAAGTGTAATCTACGCACGAGACAAGTTTCATAACCCTACTTGTCGTTATTGTTCAAGTTTATTATTTACCTCGTGTAAATTATCATTACTATTATTCAAGTTCGAATTATTATATTAAAGATTGATTATCTTTTCAAAGTATGATTTTGTTATTCAATAATCGTTCTATTGTATACTTCTTGAGATCATTATTTAATTTGAATATCATTATTATTGAACCTTGTTAGACTAGTGAATCCTTATTGATTCAACTAGTCCATAGTTGATGAACGTTCTAAATTTCGGAACCCTTATTGAATTATCCAAACCAAACTTCCTTTGGTGCGGACTCGAATGTCAAACTGAGATGAACAACCATGCAAAGGGATTTACTTATGCGTTAGCATTAAGATATTGTGCATGTGATGGTACTAAGTAATCGATCCCCCTAAGTACGCAGTAGAAAGGTCCATAGTCTTATGATCATAAAGGTTTCAAGTATAACCCTTGATAACCTAGGACATAGTTCAAGGTCTTATGACCCTCAGAAATCTTTTGATTCTTGTTATTTATTAATGATTCAAAAGTTGAGCTTTTATTCAGATGTCTTTGATTAACTCGCATGTTATTATTACTGTTATTTTATTGTTATACTTGTGGGCAATCGTGCTCACTCTTGCTTAATAATAACATTGCAGTTAAGAACGAAAGAACCGATGAACCTTCCACTAGTAAAGGCAAGGGCAAAGTTAGCAAGCGATGAAGACTTGTTATTTTATTTGATGATGTATTTATGTTAGACTTGAGTTAATGATGTTGTTTAAGACTTATTGTTTATATTTCCGCACAGATGTTTAAGGTTAGTTTAATCTGGGATTATGTTTATGATTCAGATGTTGTAACCCTATAAAGGGAAGATTTTATTTCTATCTATTGCATGATTTGCATTTATTATGGGTAGATAGATAGATGATATTTGTACAGTGAACACCAAATCCCATGGAATCGAAGTACCCGAATTTTGGGGTGTAACAAGTTGGTATCAAAGCTATAGGTTATGAACCTTAGGTGGGGGAACAACCTTAGGTAGTAGCCTTATAGAAGAAGATAGTAATGGAAAACTCTTATCGAGTTCTAAGAAATGAATTTTTGTAATTCATTGAAGATAATAAAAGACTATATGTGCTTATGTGTTAATTTATGTGCTTACTAATATGACTTAGTAACTAAAACTTGAAATTTTTTTGTTAAGATGTCGAATGTTGGAGAAGCTAGTCAAGCTGGGGAGGAAGAACCCCGAGTACCTATAGTACCGACAGAGGAGGAGCCCAGAGACATTCATGTCGTTAGGGAACAGTTGGTACATCTCCATTGATCACTGTGGTGGGTCAGGAGCATGAACCTGAGACTGATCCTGAGGAGGAATTTGTTGAGGAAGATGAAGAGGAAGAGGAAGAAGAGGAGTTACCATGGTACACCGTTGATGCTGAGATGTACGACACATTATACGACTGTAACGTGGAGTTACGAGATGAGGTACATGATCTGACTAAGCGAGCTATTATTCAGCAGATTACTCTAGAGGAGAAGGAGAAGGAGATTTCGACTCTTCACTCACGACTGGGAAATGTAGAATGGGATTTGGTCCATGAGAAGGGTCAAACCGAAGATAAGACCGAGGAGATAGAGAAGCTGAAGAAGGAACTGAAGGAAACCTCCGAAAGACTGAACATAGCAGAGGAGGGATGGGTAAGGGAATCACGTCGAGCTGATCGTGCAGAAGATGATGGTCGTGCAAAGAAGGCGAAGATCGGGGAGACATATTCTACACTTAACAAGGCAATGAATGAGACCCAAGATCGAGTTTTGAGGTACCCAATACAGTTCGAAGGACTACCATTGTACATGATGGATAGCAGGACGATGTATCACATCTTAGAAGAGGAGCGTAGCAAGGCTATTCAGCACCTTAACCGACTGTGATATGATTTGCTTAATTATGTGAAAGACTTAGTTAATTTTATATGTAATTTTCGATATGTTATGAACGAAGGAATATTTTAAATGTTTTAAATCCTGTGGATTCTTTATTCCAGGATAGATGATGTAAATAGCAGTGATGTTATAGTTTGATGTTAAAACTTTTGATTTGAATGAAAATATATCAAGTTGTTTGAGATGATGTGTTAAATGAGTATGTTAAATTGTTAAGTAATGCCTTAACTATTTAGAGAAATAAATAAAGTTCTAATAAGCATTTATTTAACAGAAATATGCCGCCAAGGAGAAGACAACAGCGTCAACCGGCTCAGGAAGAGTCAACCAATAATAACAATAATGCCAACGCTAATCCTGTTCAACAGTTAGTTAACTTACTGACTGGAGTAATGAACAATCAACCTCAAGCTCCACCAAACACAACGTTCAAAGATTTCAAGGCGGTGGGACTGCTAGAGTTCAAAGGTTCCATGAACCCAATCGAGGCTCAAACGTGGGTTATGGAGATGGAGAAGGTTTTCGAAGTTGCTAGGGTTAGAGAAGACCAAAAGACCGCTTTTGCAACATTTATGCTGAAGTCTGAGGCTAGCTACTGGTGGCAAGCAAACAAAGTGCGAGGAGGTGAAGGTGTAATTACGTGGGAGAGATTTAAAGAGATGTTCTTCGAAATGTATTTCCCGACCAGTTCACAGAACCAGATGGAGGTTCAATTTCTGGAATTGAAGCAGAGAAATATGAGCGTACCTGATTATGCGGCAAAATTCAACGAGTTAGCAAGGTTTGCCCTGTATCAAGTTCACACGGATGAGAGGAAGGCGAGACGGTTTGAGCAAGGACTAAAGCCTTGGGTGTACAACAAGGTATTAATGTTTCAGCTAAACACATTTGCTGGAGTACTGGAAAAGGCCATCCTCGCTGAAGGAGGAAGCGATGAGGTGACCAAGTACAATCAAGATCAAAAGAAGAAGAAGAGTGAAGGTGAAGGAAATAATAAGGCCAGTGGAAGTGGCACAGGAGGTGGTAATTTTAATCAGAAGAAAAGATGGAATGACAACTCATCATCGGGGAATCAACAAGGTAGTCAGAAGAAAAGAATCGAAGCATGCCCGACCTGCGGGAAAGCCCATCTGGGAGTTTGTGTGAAAGGAAAAAGAGTGTGCTACAATAGTGGTCATGAAGGCCACATAACACCAAACTTTCCAAACCCAAAGAAGGGTGCTTGTTTCACTTGTGGTTCGAAGGACCATCTGGCAAGAGACTGTCCCAAGAAGGGATCGGGAGGATCAGGATCAGGAGGAAACCGGGGAAATAACAGTGGAAATGCCTTAACCATCACCGGACCAACCGCAACAAATCGACCGACCGCCCGAACTTTCAACATGACGGTGCAAGATACAGTTCAATCCCGTGATGTGGTGTCAAGTATCATTCCGATCAATAAAATTAATGCTTATGTTTTATTTGATTCGGGTGCTACTTGTTCCTTTATATCCGATGATTTTGCCAAGAATATAGATTTGCCTAAAGATGAATTGGATTATCCCATGAACATAGAAATTGCGAATAGAGAAATAATCCCTGTTAAGTACGTACATAAGAACTATAGAGTGGATATTAAGGGTAATATCATGAACATAGATCTTATCCCTATTCGACTTGGGGAATTTGACATTATTTTAGGAATGGATTGGTTATTCAATTACGGGGCTGTAATTGATTGCCAAAAGAAGCGTATTAACCTTATGACTCCGTCAAAGGTTGTATTTTATGGTAGCAAGTCGCCTAGAAAAGCGAGTTGTCTGACGATGATGCAGGCCAGGAAGTTATTAAGACAATGTTGTGTAGGATACTTAGCTTACATAGTTGACAATCGAAAAGAGAATCCGAAGGGAGAAGAAATACCGATTATGAGGGACTTCGTCGATGTATTTCCAGAAAATTTGTCAGGACTTCCACCAAATTGAGAGGTAGATTTTGTAATCGATTTGGCGCTCGAAACTACTCCAATATCGAAGGCACCATATAGAATGGCACCAGTAGAGATGAAAGTATTAATGGTACAATTACAAGAATTGCTGGACAAGAAGTAAATTCAACCGAGCGTATCGCCGTGGGGAGCGCTGGTGTTGTTTGTGAAAAAGAAGGACGGATCGATCCGGCTCTGCATTGACTATAGAGAACTAAACAAGGTCATGATTAAGAATAGATATCCATTACCAAGAATCGACGATCTGTTTGATCAATTAAAGGGAGCAAGATACTTTTCCAAGATAGACTTGAGGAGTGGTTATCACCAACTGAAGGTGAGGCCAGAGGATGTACCGAAGACAGCATTCAGAACGTGATATGGTCACTACGAATTTTTAGTAATGTCGTTTGGTCTTACGAATGCTCCTGCAACATTTATGGGACTAATGAATGGTGTGTTCAAGCTGTTTTTGGACAAATTTGTGGTGGTATTTATAGACGACATTTTGGTATATTCCAAAACCAAAGAATAACACGAAGAACATTTGAGGTTAATGTTAGAAGTATTGAGAAGGGAGAAGTTGTATGCTAAATTTTTGAAATGCAAATTCTGGATTGAGCGAGTACAATTTCTTGGTCACGTGATCGATAAAAATGGAATTTCGATAGATCCATCCCAAGTAGAAGCCGTGATTAACTGGGATCAGCCGAGGACACCGTCGGAAGTAAGAAGTTTCCTTGGATTAGTAGGATATTATAGAAGATTCATTCAAGATTTTTCCAAGATCGCAACTCCGTTAACAAATTTAACTCGAAAAGCTGTGAAATTTGTTTGGACAGATAAGTGTGAGGAAAGCTTTCAAGAATTGAAGAAGAGGTTGAGTACTAACACCGTGTATATCTCTTCCTGGATGATACATGACATTTTATTGTTTATAGTGATGCGTCGATAAAGGACTTGGTTGTGTCTTGATGCAAAATGGCAAAAGTCATTATGTATGCATCATCATGACAATTGAAAGATTACGAGAAGGGATATCCCACCCACGACTTGGAGTTAGTCATAGCTTGTTTTTGCTTTGAAAATTTGGAGGCACTATCTCTACGGGGAGAAGTCTGAAATATATACGGACCACAAGAGTCTGAAATATATTTTTACACAAAAGGAATTGAATATGCGTCAAAGAAGATGGTTGGAATTAATTAAGGATTACGACTATGAGATTTTATACCATCCGGGTAAAACAAATGTGGTTGCCGACGCCTTAAGTAGAAAGGATCGTGAGAAATTGATGATGTTGACTGCTCAGGAGGAGCTAATTGTAGAAATGGAGAACCTGGAGTTGGAAGTGAAGTATCCTATGGAGATTGATGAGAAGCTATTTCAGATGTAATCAGGTACAACTCTACTGGATAAGGTAAAGGAGGCTCAGCTTCAGGACGAAGAATGTAAAAAGGTGACAAAGAAGATATCTGAAGGAACTGAATCGAGATTTAAGATAGATAAGGAAGGAATACTGAGATTTAAAAGGAGAATTTGGGTTCCGCCAGTACAAGAGATTAAGTAAGAAATTTTGAGCAAGGCTCATAGTTCACGATATTCGATTCACCCTGGTAGTACCAAAATGTACCAAGATCTTCGACAACATTTCTGGTGGCCAAATTTAAAACGAGATGTTGTAGAATGTGTTGCCAAGTGTCTTACCTGTCAGAAAGTGAAAGCAGAACATCAGAGATAGAGTGGATTGCTACAACTGTTAGAGATCCCAGAATGAAAATGGGAACATATTACAATGGACTTCGTGGTTGGCCTTCCGACGACTCGTAAAAGGCTACGACGCGAAGATGGGTTATCGTTGACTCGATCGACGAAATCCGCACACTTCCTTTCGATCAAAATCAGATTCAACTTAGATCAGTTGGCGAGGTTATATGTAAAAGAAATTGTTTCGAGGCACGGAGTTCCAGTGTCAATTGTTTCTGATAGAGATCCGCGCTTTACATCGAATTTCTGTAAACGTCTTTAGGAATGCATGGGTACGCAATTGCGAATGAGTACAGCATACCACCCTCAAACAGACGGACAGAGCGAAAGAATGATTCAGACATTAGAAGATATGATAAGAGCCTGTGTGATGGACTTTAAAGGAAATTGGGATGATCACCTACAGTTAGTAGAGTTCGGCTACAACAGTTACCACGCTAGTATTAGCATGCCGCCTTACGAAGCGTTATACGGCAGAAAGTGCATAACTCCGCTTTACTGGGATGAAGTTGGTAAAAGATAATTGCTAGGGCCAGAATTGGTACAGCAGACGGCAGAAATAGTCAAAGTAATCCGAGCACGACTGGTAGTGGCTCAAGATCGACAGAAGAAATACGTTGATCCACATCGTAAAAATATCAAGTTTGAATCAGGTAGTTATGTTTTCTTGAAGGTCTCTCCCTGGAAAGGAAAGATCAGGTTCAGAAAGAAAGGGAAATTGAGCCTATGATTCATTGGACCATTTGAAGTACTGAGAAGAATCGGAGAAGTTGCGTACGAGGTAGCCTTACCTCCAGCACTCGAGAATGTCCACAACGTCTTCCATGTTTCTGTGTTACGACCCTACAAAGCCGATTACAAGCATGTAATTGAATACGAACCCCTACATTTTGAGAAAGACTTATCTTACGAAGAAATTTACATCCAAATTGTTGAATCAAAAAGAACAAGTTCTCAGAAATAAAGTTATACCTTCTGTTAAGGTAATTTGGAGGAACCACAACGCTGAAGAAGCTAAGTGGGAACTTGAATAGAATATGATGAAGAATTACCCTCATTTATTTACTTAATTATGTGTAAGCGATTCTAGGGACAGAATCTTTGTAAGGGGGGAGAATGTAACGGGTCGAATTTATTGAGTTGTGATTCTGGGGACAGAATCCTTTTAAGGGGGGAAAGATGTGACGAACGAGATTTTGTAAATTAATTTAAATATTTATTGAATTAAATAAATATTTTTCGATGATTTAATTATTGGATTAAATAAATAATTGATGCAATTGTGGTAGATTAATTTAATTATATGTGTTACATTTATTAAATTAATGTAGAGAATAATTATTATTCAAATATGTATTTATGTGAACTTATTGAATTAAATAAAATATTTAAATAAGCATGATGTTATTTTAATTAATTTAATTATTAATTAGAGAGTTCATAATTTGACATTTTTTAATTAATGAGAAAAATTAAATATATGACTATGTGAATTTATGAGAAGTTATTATATTTTATTTATATTAAATAAGATATTTGATTTATTATGTAAGTGGGTGTGACATGATTTAAACTATATTATTAAATTAAATGGTTTTGCATGTCTTTTATATTAGCCAAACATGGCCTTAGTAGGAGTTATGGGCGCTACCCATGACTAGGTTAATCACCATAATGCACATTCTTATATAATTCGCCTTCTCTATTCTTTATTATTTCTAAGTCTAGAGAAATTATTCACAGAGAGAAAATTTAAGAGGTTTGAGAGAAAATTGTGAGTGTGTAATCAACATGTAATTGTGAAAGGATCATCTGGAATCACCTCTTCTTAAATTATACTCTGGGTAATTTCTCCAAACCCAATCTCTATTTCATGTCACTTGGTTTTTATGAAAATGGCTTTCAAAACTTTTATAAAATCTCTGTAATTGGGAAAGGAGTAATGTTTATGAGTTGTGTATGTTTTAAGATGTTATCAAATCGTATTTAATTATATATTATGTAAGTTACCATGTCATCAGTTTCATGTCGTATATGTTGATCAAAATTTACAGAGTTTGGGTTTTGGCCATATGGCCTTATACGTGGTATTTAATGCGTTGATCGTATATTATCCCTAAATTTTACACTTGTATATAATTATGCATGTTGATATGAAGAGACCAAAGTTTAAATGAACGGATTCGGTGTTATAACGAATCCGTAGTGACAATTTTCATGTTTTATTTTCAAAACCTTCAAGAACATCAAAGTCAGTGAAATTCACATATTTTAGTTATGTGATTATGTGTTTTAATGGTTTAAAATCACTCTATAAGTGTTGGGTATTGATTATATATGAATTATAACATGTGGGTATGATTAATTTCGTGTAGTAGTAATTTAATTGGAGTTTTTGGGCTGTGTTATGCAATTTTCGAATTGCGAGCAGTTTCTGTTCATGCCGTGGCAGCCTCGATCTCATGCCTTATGGTTATTGTGGCCAACAGCCAGGTCTCAAGTCATGAATACACATACTTACACATACAACCACTATCATAAAGTACGCTAATACCAAAGTACAAAAGTGGCGCCCAAATACCACTCTGCAGAATGTCCAAAAATGAGATATTTTTAATGTTCAAGTCTAGCAATGTGATAACAACTTGATTTAAAGAACATAGAGATATGTTAAAGTATAATGAGATGATAAAATAGATGTTTAACATGTAAATAACATAATTACATGTAGATTGAGTTATGGAGTACATAATTAAATTATTATTCATGAAGTGATATTATGTGACAGTAAATGTGATAATTTGACTTAGTATAGTCATAACCAAAGTTTAGACAAAAGAATAATCGTTGATGATTAGTTAAGTTATAATTAACTGGTATTGTGAATGTGAATGGTATGTAGGATTAAATTCAAAGAACGTGTAGCTTAGTTAAAGTGTAATCTACGCATTTGAGGCAAGTTTTCTAACCCTACTTGTCGTTATTGTTCAAGTTTATTATTTACCTCGAGTAAATTATCATTACTATTATTCAAGTTCGAATTATTATATTAAAGATTGATTATCTTTTCAAAGTATGATTTTGTTATACAATTATCGTTCTATTGTATACTTCTTGAGATCATTATTCAATTTGAATATCATTATTGTTGAACCTTGTTAGACTAGTGAATCCTTATTGATTCAACTAGTCCATAGTTGATGAACGTTCTAAATTTCGGAACCCTTATTGAATTATCCAAACCAAACTTCCTTTGGTGCGGACTCGAATGTCAAACTAAGATGAACAACCCTGCAAAGGGATTTACTTATGCGTTAGCGTTAAGATATTGTGCACAGTATGGTACTAAGGGCTGATCCTCTTAAGTACGAGTAGAAAGGTCCATAGTCTTATGACTGTTAAAGGTTTCAAGTATAACCCTTGATAACCTAGGACATAGTTCAAGGTCTTATGACCCTCAGAAATCTTTTGATTCTTGTTATTTATTAATGATTCAAAAGTTGAGCTTTTATTCAGATGTCTTTGATTCACTCGTATGTTATTATTACTGTTATTTTATTGTTATACTTGTGGGCAATCGTGCTCACTCTTGCTTAATAATAACATTGCAGTTAAGAACGAAAGAACCGATGAACCTTCCACTAGTAAAGGCAAGGGCAAAGTTAGCAAGCGATGAAGACTTGTTATTTTATTTGATGATGTATTTATGTTAGACTTGAGTTAATGATGTTGTTTAAGACTTATTGTTTATATTTCTGCACATATGTTTAAGGTTAGTTTAACCGGGGATTATGTTTATGATTCAGATGTTGTAACCCTATAAAGGGAAGATTTTATTTCTATCTAATGCATGGTTTGCATTTATTATGGGTAGATAGATAGATGATATTTGTACAGTGAACACCAAATCCCGTGGAATCGAAGTACCCGTATTTGGGGGTGTCATAGAGTACGTTACGACAAAACATAAACTGTGAGTTTGAATTCAAATATTGTCTACTAGAAAGTATACAAACTCAAAAGGAGTCCTCATTACAATTATTATCACACTATTTCACACAATAGTGAGGACTACTAATGCACCATCTAGGACCATCACTCCGTTCCCAGACTAAATCCTAGCTATATTCTTATTTCACAAGAGAACGGTGAAAAAGAAAGGGTGAGCTCAACTAGCCCAATGAAGAAATATTATGACTAAGATAATGCGAATAAATTATCATTAGCCTTAAATGCGATGTTAAACTAATACAATATAACAAACATCAAGTTTAATCTAGCAATGGAACAAGCAATCCATTAAAAGAGTCAAGTAGAGAATAAAATCTACTATCTTTTATGATTTAAAAGGTTTTTCATGACTTTTATCACTGGGACTCAAACAATAAATAATCCACATCATCGAATCACCCCTGCACTACGACCAAGGATATTCTTTAGTATCACGACCACAATTATCCATGCACTACGGGCCAAGAATATTTGTGTATTCATTAATGGTCATGATCATGCCAACAACTGTCCATCAATGCATTACGGGCCAATGAGGACTTTTACCACATCATTTGTAACATTACGGTCATGATTACACCGAATAATCCCTGGTCATAATCATACCAAGTCCATCTATGCACTACAGGCCACAAATGACTTTCAAAAAAAATATAAACATGAGGATGACGACAATGATATAAGAATTTAATAAAACAAGTTCAAGAATTAATTTATCTAGGAACTAATAATGTCCAAATTGTCAACATGATACTGCTTTGTAGAGTAAAATTCAAGAATGCTCAGAAGAATATGTCCATGAAAAGGTACTGGATGAAGCACAAATATCAAGGATATTCCACTAATTTCATGGAGTATAGAAGTCAAAACTTTAACCAACTGAGTATAATAAAGAATGGAATAACAAAAGAAATCACCATGCATGCGGTACTTCGCATAGACGAAAGTTATTCCAATGAGAATACTAATAAGGATTTTATGGTCAGTCCCATAAAACGCATACCATGGATATTCCAAATGAATAATAATAAAGATGGACTCGGGTCCGTAAGAAACGCACAAACAAAGATATTCCAATGTAATAATAAAGAGCGGAATCGAGCTCGGTAAAAACGCATGCAGACGAGGATATTCCAACGAATAATAAAGACCTAATAATGAAGAATGTCACCAAGTATAGGGTAGCCCGCAGCAGATCTGAAAGTATTCCAACGTAATAGTAAAGAATGGAATAACAGAAGTTCTCTTCATGAATACAAAAGAAATAATACTCCCTACGAGTACAACAAATAATATTCCATACCTTAAGAAGAAGAGTACTGGATATATAAGTAGTGAAGTAGCAGAATGCTTTCTTCTTTCTCTCTATAGTTTATCTCTCTAGAGTTTTAGTGAATTCGTAAGAAAATAATGAAGGAATGAGCTTCTATTTATAGAAAAATGGACTGCATAGTAACTAACTCATGAACGGTCTAGATTGATTTACTTTAATCTGACGGTCCATATTTAAAGCAAAATCTTTTAAATAAAATATAATATATTCTATTTATAATCTAATAAAACGAATAACTTTATAAAATTTTTTACTATGCAAACACTATACAGGCACTATGCAAACACTATGCATAATAAAATATAATATATTATAATTATTGTCTAATAAAACATATAACTTTATAAAAGTATTCTGTTTTATATAAAAAGATTTTACTATGCAAAACACTATGAAGACACTATGCAACACTATTCTTAATAGAATATAATATATTCTATTTATAGAATAACTTTATAAAAGTATTCTGTTTTATATAAAAAAATTTTCTGTATTATTACATTAATAATACCAACAAAACTGAGTGACTTATCACGTAAGCATCAATAATTAATACCGTAGCTATTATGCAACCACGCCAGACATCAGACTTTTTAACACCGGGTGTTTTAACAGTTAACGGTAAAACTTCCGCCGTTATTTTCATAAAGTATTTTTGTCATTTTCTCAATCCGACAATAATTTCGTTGTGGGGTCCACCAATGATTGTGCCGTTGTATGAATATTCCCTGTTAAAATGAATATTCCCCGACCAATCGAATATTATATAACAACTTGCGTACTTTGCAAAATTTATAAATATTGCCCACAACTATAACATTATATCAATTTTACTCCATAATATTCAAAAATAATATTTATAGAAAATTCATCTTTATTCAAAAAATTGGGATTTTACAATCTCCCCTTCTTATGAAATTTCGCCCTCGAAATTAGGGTAATGCGCACTACAGTATATTGAAGAGGTAAGGATACCTTGATTTCATTTTAGATTCTAACTCCCAAGTCATTTCCTCAACATCATGGTTTCTCCACAAAACTTTGACTTGAGGTATAACCTTGGAGCGTAGAATATGTTCCTTCTTATCCAAGATTTGAACATGAACCTCTTCATACGTCAAATCTTCCGCTATTTCGTCCGGTTCTAACTCAATAATGTGGTTCGGGTCTTCCACATATTTACGTAACATGGATATGTGAAAAATGTTATGAACACGAGACATACTTGGCGGTAAAGCAAGTCTATAGGCCACAGTTCCTACTCGATCGATGATTAAAAATGGGCCAATGAATCGAGGATTGAGCTTTCCTCTCTTTCCAAATCTCGTAACTCCTTTCCACGGAGCAACTCGTAATAACACATGATCTCCTATATCAAATTCCACGTCCTTTCGATGAAGATCAGCATAACTCTTTTGTCGATCTTGTGAGGTTTTTATCGTTAACCGGATCATTTGAATCTTTTCCGTAGTCAAATGTACCAACTCCGGGTCCCAACAACGTTGCTTCACCCACCTCATCCCAAAGATCTTCGAGAACGACACTTTCTTCCATACAATGCCTCGAATGGAGCCATGCCAATGCTTGCTTGATAACTGTTGTTGTAGGAAAACTCCACCAACAGTAAGAACTTGTCCCAACTTCCCTTGAAGTCAAGGACACAGAGTCTTAATAAATCTTCTAGAGTTTGAATAGTCCTCTCTGATTGTCCGTCCGTCTGAGGATGATATGCCGAACTAAATCGTAAATCCGTGCCCATAGCTTTTTGCAAACTAACCCAAAATCGTGAAGTGAATCTTGGGTCTCGATTAGAAACTATGGATACTGGCATACCATGCAGTCTTACAATCTCGTTTATGTACATACGAGCAAGACGTTCAAGTGTATAAGTTTCTCGTATTGGTAAGAAGTGAGCAGACTTGGTCAATCTATCAATAATTTCCCAAATCGCATCTATGCCTTGAGAAACTTTGGGAAGACCGGTAACGAAATCCATTGTAATGTGCTCCCACTTCTATTCTGGAATTTTAAGTGGTTGCAATGGACCTTTTGGTACTTGATGCTCCGCATTGACTCGTTGACACGTTAGACACCTTGAGATAAATAAATATATCTCTCTCTTTCATATTGCCCCACCAAAATGTATGTCGAAGATCATGATACATTTTGGTACTCCCAATATGGATTGCAAATGGTGTGTTGTGCGCCTCCATCATGATTTTATACTTTAAATTAGGGTCGTTAGGAACACAAAGTCTAGAGTTGACTCGAAGTATTCCTTCTTCATCGATTCTTGCTTCCGGCATCGCACCTTCTTGCACTTTCTTCCTCATACGCATCAGCTCCGGATCTGTAACTTGAGCATCTTTAATTTTATCAATTAAAGTTGGTTTTACTCGTATATTCGCCATCATCATGTGGGTCCCTGGAGTCTTTATCTCTATCTCTATCCTTTGCAAGTCACACAAAATGGACCTTTACGTGGACAATATCGCATTCGCACTTGCATATGATCTTCTACTCAATGCGTCAGCTACCACGTTCGCTTTTCCAAGATGGTATTGGATGGTATGATCATAATCTTTCAACAGTTCAAGCCAACGTCGTTGTCGCATGTTGAGTTCCTTTTGAGTGAAGAAATATTTGAGGCTTTTATGATCCGTAAAGATCTCCACCTTCTCCCCATACAAGTAATGCCTCCAAATTTTAAGTGCGAAGACCACAGCTGCTAACTCTAGGTCATGAGTAGGATAATTCCTCTCATATTCTTTGAGTTGTCGTGAGGCATAGGCTATGACTTTCCCATGTTGCATGAGAACACATCCTAACCCTTTGCCCGAAGCATCACTGTAGATGACAAATCCCTTCGAACCAGATGGTATTGTCAGAACAGGTGCTGAAATGAGTCTCCCCTTGATTTCTTGAAAACTCTTCTCACATTCCTCGCTCCAACCGAACTTTGTATTTTTCCGAGTCAGCTGAGTTAGTGGAGTAGCGATTCGAGAAAACTCTTCTACGAATCTCCGATAATAACCAACTAAGCCGAGAAAGCTACGTACTTCGGTCACTGATTTAGGTTGCTCCCAGCTTTGAATAGCTTCAATCTTTGCTGGGTCAACAGATATTCCATGACTTGATACCACGTGCCCAAGGAATGCTACTTCCTCAAGCCAGAACTCGTATTTCTTCAACTTGGCATAAAGCTTGTATTCACGAAGCTTTTGGAGTATCAGCCTCAAGTTTTGCTTATGATCTTCACGGCTTTTGGAATAAATAAGGATGTCATCAATAAAGACGACCACAAAGTGATCAAAATATTCCTTGAATACTCAGTTCATCATATCCATGAAGGCAGCAGGAGCATTAGTAAATCCAAAGGACATGACTAGGAATTCATAATGCCCGTACCGAGTTCTAAAAGCCGTCTTTGGAATGTCATCGGTTCTAATCTTCAATTGGTGATATCCTGAACGAAGATCAATCTTTGAAAAGAATTTGGCTCCTTGCAATCGGTCAAATAGGTCATCAATACGTGGCAATGGATACCTATTTTGATGGTGACATGATTCAACTCCCGATAATCAATACAAAGTCGCATACTCCCATCTTTCTTTTTCACGAATAGAGCAGAGCACCCCAAGGAGAAGTACTAGGACTAATAAACCCAATGTCTAACAATTCCTGCGCTTGAGTCTTTAACTCCTCAGTTCAATAGGAGGCATTCGATATGGGGCTTTGGAAATGGGTTTTGTATCGGAGTTCAAGGTCGATACAAAATTCAATTTCACACTGGGGTAGGCCAGTAAGTTCTTCGTGAATACGTCGGAAATTCATTAACAATAGAAATATCATTCAAAACTGACGTATTTTTGTTTAGATCCGTGACATGAGCTAAGAAAGCTTGACATCCTTTTTTCAATAAACGAATAGCTTTATGGCTTGAGATGACCGTGATTGATTTTAATGGTTTGGTCGCTTGAATTTGCATAATAGGTTGATTAGGAATATGAAAGCTAACAACCTTACGAAAACAATCAATTTTAGCATGATGAGTAGTTAACCAATCAATCCCTAGAATCACATCAAATGCAAGTATTTTCAATGAAATAAGATCAATAGGTAATGTGAGGGTACCGATTTGAACTAAACAAGACTTATAAATAGTGGATGTAATGAAGCTTTCTCCCAACGGAGTTTATACAGATAAGTCAAAGTCTAATTTCTCCGGAGCCAAATTTAATCGTTGAGCGCAAGTAGGAGAAATAAAAGAATGGGTAGAACCGGTATCAAATAAGGTATAGACTTCGCTAGTTTATGATAAGCATATCCGTGATGACCTCATTTGGGTTCCTTTCTTTTTGGGAGGTCACAACAAACGCTTTCCCTTGCACTACCGGCTTTGACTTTTCTCGGGACGGCTTTTGGTGCCTCCATCCTGGTTTGAACTTGTCTTCTTGATGAACGACAAAAATCGAAGCTAGTGACCTTCTCTTCCACAATTATAACATGCTTTGGACGGCATCGTGTAGTTTGGACTGATGTGTCCCTCCACTCCGCATTTGAAGCATATGATAGGTAGTCGTTTTCCTTCCTTAACAACGGGTGCTGGTGCTGACGTCCTTCCATCATTGTTGAATCTCCTTTTCTTGAAATGTTCATTTTTACTGTCTTGGCCATGAATACCACCGAAGTGGTTACCAATTCTGACATGTTGATTCCCTCCACGTTTGTTGTCACCGCTTCGATGACTGATACCACTGGTATTTTCATGCTGCCGGCTGCTTTCTCTTGGTTGCGTTGACTCGTTATCGCGCTCCAATAACTGAGCCCTATTTACAACATCTGAGTACAAACACAGTTTATGAGAAATAAGATATTAACGTATCTCCGGTTTTAAATCTCTTAAAAATATTCGCGTCATTCGCTCCTCATTATCGACCAAATGGGATGCAAACCGGGATAACTCCGCAAATTTAGCCTCGTATTGTGACACGGTCATATTGTTTTGTTCCAACTTGATAAACTCCACCTCTTTCATGTGACGAATACTCTCGGGAAAGTACTTGTCGTTGAATAGCTCTTGGAACTTCTCCCAAGACATCTTGAGTGCGTTAGGCTGGGTACATTTTACAGATTCCCACCAGTAATCTGCCTCTTCACGCAACATAAAGGTGGCGAAGGGAACCTTTTGCTCCTCGGAGCATCCCAAGACATCAAATATCTTGGTGATCTGCTTTATCCATGCTTCCTCCTTAAGTGGTTTTGGCTCTCCAATAAACTCCGGTGGTCCCAGCTCCTTGAACTGTTTAGCGGTGACCGTCCGAGAGTTTTCAGTGTTTCCACCTACATTTTGGATAGGAGCCGCTCTCGCCTGATGTTGCATGAATTGCATAAAGCCTCTGAACAATCCATCATTCATCATTTGGTCCGTGTTGTTGTTTGCATGAGGATTGTCGCCTTCTTGATGCACATTATCCTGATTATTGATATGTGGAGACTCAACGGTCTCTTGTGCTCCATTTCTATTCTCAACATTCTCGGATGTCATTTTCAGATACTGCCACAAAACAAAGGTTAATTAACATATAAAAAATTATCCCTATACTTTGACCGACCAATAAAATACCAAATAAACTTAGGTAGGTCATACTAGCGAAGGAATTCCCCGTCTCTCCCCTCCTAGTTCTAGTCTCACATCTTAGCCAGGGATCATATCCCTAAGCTTTGATACCAACTGTGACGCCCCCAAAATTAGGTATACATCACCCATCTTGAGTTGCCAGATACATGGTACAGAATTCAAATACAACTTAATAATACAACTATGGTATACAATACGACAAAACATAAAACTGCTGTGAGTTTGAATACAAATATTGTCTACTAGAGAGTATACAAACTCAAAAGGAGTCCTCATTATAATTATTATCACACTATTTCACGAGAATAGTGAGGACTACTAATGCACCATCTAGGACCATCACTCCGCTCCCCGACTCGTCCCGATTATATTCTCATTTCACAGAAGAGACGGTGAAAGAAAGGGTGAGCTCAACTAGCCCAAAGAAGAAATATTATGACTAAGATAATGCGTAATAAATTATCATTAGCCTTAAACAAAGGTTAAACTAATACAATATAACAAACATCAAGTTTAATCTGCAATGAACAAGCAATCCATTAAAAGAGTCAAGTAGAGAATAAAATCTACTATCTTTTATGATTTAAAAGGTTTTTTCATGACTTTTATCATTGGGGACTCGAATTTAATAAATAATCCACATCATCGAATCACCCCGCACTACTTCTGCCAAGGATATTCTTTAGTAACACGACCACAATTATCCATGCACTACTGAGCCAAGAATATTTGTGTATTCATTAATGGTCATGATCATGCCAACAACCTCATCCATCAATGCATTACGGACCAATGAGGACTTTTACCACATCATTTGTAACATTACGGTCATGATTACAATCAATAATCCTCGGTCATAATCATACCAAGTCCATCTATGCACTTTCAGAATACCACAGATGACTTTCAAAAAATATAAAACATGAGGATGACGACAATGATATAAGAATTTAATAAAACAAGTTCAAGAATTAATTTATCTATGAACTAATAATGTCCAAATTGTCAACATGATACTGCTTTGTAGAGTAAAATTCAAGAATGCTCAGAAGGATATGTCCATGAAAAGGTACTGGATGAAGCGCAAATATCAAGGATATTCCACTAATTTCATGGAGTATAGAAGTCAAAACTTTAACCAACTGAGTATAATAAAGAATGGAATATCAAAAGAAATCACAATGCATGAGGTACTTCGCATAGACAGGTTATTCCAACAGAATACTAAATAACGAAACCAAGTAAGACGAAATTCGCACCGACAAGATGTTCCAACAAAATAATAAAGAATGAAATAACAACAGAAATCACAATGCATGCGGTACTTTGCATAGACAGGTTATTCCAACAGAATACTAATAAGGGCGAGAATCGTGTCCGCATAAAACGCATGCAGACGTGATATTCCAACAGAATAATAATAAAGACGGAACCAGTCCCACGTAAATGCATGAACATGATATTCCAACGTAATAATAAAGACGGAATCGGTCCCACAGAAATGCATGAACAAGATATTCCAACGTAATAATAAAGACCTAATAATAGAAGAATGTCACCAAGTATAGGGTAGCGTATACAGGTTATTCCAACAAAATAGTAAAGAATGGAATAACAGAAGTTCTCTTCATGAATACAAAAGAAATAATACTCCCTGTGAGTACAACAAATAATATTCCCTACCTTAAGAAGAAGAGTACTGGATATATAAGTAGTGAAGTAGCAGAATACTTTCTTCTTTCTCTCTATAGTTTATCTCTCTAGAGTTTCAAAGAATTAAATAAGAAAATAATGAAGGAATGAGCTTTTATTTATAGAAAAATGGAATGCATAAGAACTAACTCATGAATGGTCTAGATTGATTTACTTTTAATCGACGGTCCATATATTTAAAGCAAAATCTTTTAAATAAAATATAATATATTCTATTTATAATCTAATAAAACGAATAACTTTATAAAAGATTTTACTATGCAAACACTATGCAGATACTATGCAAACACTATGCATAATAAAATATAATATATTCTAATTATTGTCTAATAAAATGATAACTTTATAAAAGTATTCATTTTTATATAAAAAAGATTTTACTATGCAAAACACTATGCATAATAGAATATAATATATTCTATTTATAAAATAACTTTATAAAAGTATTACATTTTATATAAAAAGATTTTCCGTATTATTACATTAATAATACCAACAAAAGCGAGTGACTTATCACGTAAGCATCAATAATTAATACCATGTGCTACTTATGCAACCACGCCAGACATCAGACTTTTTTAACAATCGGTGTTTCAACCGCTTAACTAGAAAACTTCCCTAGTTATTTTCATAAAGTATTTTTGTCGCTTTTCTCAATCCGACAATAATTTCGTTGTGGGGTCCACCAATGATTGTGTCGTTGTACGAATATTCCCTGTTAAAACGAATATTCTCCGACCAATCGAATATTATATAACAACTTCCGTACTTTGCAAAATTTATAAATATTACCCACAACTATAACATTATATCAATTTCACTCCATAATATTCAAAAATAATATTTATAGAAAATTCATCTTTATTCAAAAAGTTGGGGTTTTACATTATTCTTATTTAAAATGATCTTTCATAATAATAAATCATTTTTCTCTAATTTATTTAATACACTAATTAAATAAATTAAATAGCATTAATATTCAAATAATTATAAATATTAATGAAAAATATCCCAAATAATTAAAAGTTATTTTTAGAATTTAAAATAATTTTTAAAACCATTTTTGTAATTTTTATAATTTATTTTCTATTTTTAAGTAATTTCTGGAAAAATCAGAAAATAAAAATAATTAAACCGTCAGTATAGCCCTTTAGCGACGCTTTCTGTTGTCTTAGGTGTTCTTGGCCTCAAGAACACTGACAAGTCAGTGTTCAAGGGTGCACGTTTGACCGGCTTGTAATTCTCACCTTAATCATGTTTTGGGTTTGTTTAAACACTGATCCGGTAGACGGTTTGTAGTAATACAATTACCAAGTTTTATCTCGATCATACAACATCATATCTGCAAGATCCAGATCTTAGAAATAGCTGTCAGACTTCATCTGGGTTTTCTGGGTAACCCAGAAACCCAGACAGTCGCGAGGTACCACTTTGTGGTTCGAGTTTAGCTTAGTTCTGTTAATAACCTAAGTGGTTTCTTAGTTCAAAGTTTTAGTCCGTATGTCAAGGAACATATATACATTAGCAGAACATTTTAACAATAACATAATCAAAAGTTATGACTCGGTCAATATAAAACCCCAACTTTTTGAATAAAGATGAATTTTCTATAAATATTATTTTTGAATATTATGGAGTGAAATTGATATAATGTTATAGTTGTGGGTAATATTTATAAATTTTGCATAGTATGCAAGTTGTTATATTATATTCGATTGGTGGGGAATATTCGCTTTTAGGAGGAATATTCGTATAACCACTTGAATCATTGGTGGACCCCACAATGTAATTAATGCCTGATTGAGAAAACGACAAAAATATTTTTATGAAAATAACGGCGGAAGTTTTACTGCTTGATATCTTTGTTGAACTACTCGGTAGTAAAAGTACGATGTCTGGCGTGGTTGCATAGTAGCACCACGGTAATGATTATTGATGCTTACGTGAGAAGTCATTCAGTTTTGTTCAATTATTACTATAGTAATTGTTGCATAGTATCTCACGTTATTTGATTCAATTATTGTCGATATTTATTATATTGTTAAAATCAATAATTGAGACGACAAAGTTATTAATATTATTATTTGCAATATTAACGATGTCTAGAAGTTCTGTCAAGGAGAGGTTTGGTCACCTAATTACGCGCCAATAGGGAAAAATCCTTATTGAAAGCCCCTCTTCCTCAAGGAGCGACACGATCGATTAATATTGTGAATTATAATAAAGATGATAAATGTTGTTAAAATTATTAAGGTGATTTTTATGAAGTTTTGCTTATTTTATGGATTCCAATTTACCCATTTTTCAAAATAATCGGTAGAAAATTATTTAAAGGTGGGGCCCACATGTGGGGGCCACATGTGGGGGCCACATGTGGGGCCCATATGTGTTGGAAAATGATTTTGGAAATGGAAGAGTATATGTATGGAAGTATATGTATGTATTGAGTATATGGTGGTAGAAAATGATATGTGAAAGTGATAGGTGTGTGATGTGTGTGTGAGTGGAAAATGGTGGAAAAGTGGTAGTGTGATAGTGATGTGTAAGAGTGTAGTGAATTTGATTATTGGGTGGGTGGGGGATTGATGTTGGTTATGGGGGAGAAAAATTAAGTGGTGTATATATAATATTGATATATATAAGTTGAAAACATGTGTTTATATATATGTATTATATTTTAATTTTTGTTTGTAATCTATTGGTTAGTTGATTGAATTTTTGCATTGGTGATATCAAAACCTTGATACGTATATTTGCAAAATTATTTCATCCATGAACAGTGCTCTTCCATTCTCCTATAAAAAGAAGCTCATTCCATCATTATTTCTTACGAATTCACTGAAACTCTAGATAGAGAAAATTATAGAGAGAAAGAAGAAAAGTTTTTTGCTACTTAACTACTCTTATATTCAGTTCTTTTACGGTAAGAGGTGTTATTCTTTCTTATTCATGAAGAGAACTGTTGTTATTCCATTTCTTATTATTCTGTTGGAATAACTCAGTATCACGCTGGTCTACCCTATACTTGGTGACATTATTCTATTATTCCGCTCTTTATTATTCTATTGGAATATTCTGTACATGCGTTTTACTGGCAATTCGATTCCGCTTTTATTATTCTCGTGGAATATCCTCGTGCACATGCGCTTTCTACGCCGGACTGGGTTCCGCTCTTTATTATTATTCTATTGGAATATCCTGTCAGTGCGTTTTACGCCGGACCTGATTCCGTCCTTATTAGTATTCTGTTGGAATAACTCATACATCATGCAAGTAAGCGCGCACAAGGTGATTTCTGTTGTTATTCCATTCTTTATTATTGTGTTGGAACATCCTCGCTTGCGCGAATTTACTTTGACACGTTCCGTTATTTAGTATTCTCGTTGGAATAACTTTTGTCTGCCAAGTAATCGCATGCATGCGGGTGATTTCTTTTGTTATTCCATTCATTATTATACTCAAATGGTTAAAGTTTTGACTACTATACTCCATGAAATTAGTGGAATATCCTTGATATTTGTGCTTCATCCAAAGATCTTTCATGAAAATATTCTTCTGAGCATTCTTGAATTTTACTCTACAAAGCGAGATCATGTTGACAATTTGGACATTATTAGTTCCTCGATAAATTAATTCTTGAACTTGTTTTATTGAATTCTTATATCATTGTCATCATCCTTATATTAATATTTTTTGAAAGTCATCTGTGGCCTGTAGTGCATAGATGGACTTGGTATGATTATGACCAGGGATTATTCGGTGTAATCATGACCGTAATGTTACAAATGATGTGGTAAAAGTCCTTATTGGGCCGTAGTGCATTGATGGATGATTGTTGGCATGATCATGACCATTAATGAATACACAAATATTCTTGGCCCGTGTAGTGCATGGATAATTGTGGTCGTGATACTAAAGAATATCCTTGGTCAGTGAGTGCGAGGGGTGATTCGATGATGTGGAATATTTATTAAACCGAGTCTCAAATATAATGTTGATGAAAAACCTTTTAAATCATAAAAGATAGTAGATTTTATTTTCTACTTGACTCTTTTAATGGATTGCTAGTTCACCGCAGCTTAAACTTGATGTCTATTATATTTTATCAGTTTAACATTGTTGAAGACTAATGATAATTTATTCTGCATTATCTTAGTCATAATATTTCTTACTGGGTTAGTTGAGCTCACCCTTTGTTTCGCTGTTCTCTTCAGGAAATGAGAATATAGCTGGGATGAGTCGGGGAACGGAGTGATGGTCCAGAGGATAGCATTAATAGTCCTCACTATTCTGTGAAATAGTTTGATAATAATTGTAATGAGGACTCCTTTTCAGTTTGTATACTCTCTAGTAGATAATATTTGTATTCAAACTCACAGTTTATGTTTTGTCGTATTGTACACGACAGTTGTATTAGTAAGTTGTATTTGAATTCTGTACCATGTATCTGGCGACCCAAGATGGGTGATGTTACCAAATTTTGGGGGCGTCACAGTCAATCTCTGACAAAAACTCGGTTCATACGTTTTCTGGAAATTCCATAAAACAGACATTTATGCCAAGTAGGCTACTTTGACCGCTTGCTACATTCAATCCGTTGCTCAAATACATGATATAAAACAATGAATATATAGTCAAGATAACAGGCTACACATGTATTCCAACAAAAACAACAAAACTTGAAAACACTGACAGATCTAGTCATTTGAAAAGCTTGTCAGACTCTGGTAAACCGTTTCTGGGTTGACCAGATCTCACCCGATCAACGTCGGTCAACGAGTTTTGACCGTTAATAACTTCCAATCCAGATATCTAATGGCTATACTACCACTTGCAGATTAAAGACAACCTGGCAAGCTACAGATTCAAAACTTAAAACAACCAAAATCATTAACGAACAAAAA
Source organism: Panax ginseng (assembly GCA_020205605.1). NCBI lineage: Eukaryota > Viridiplantae > Streptophyta > Magnoliopsida > Apiales > Araliaceae > Panax > Panax ginseng. The sequence continues at coordinate 68,089,158 of CM035136.1, forward strand.
TCTGTGGCCACTGACATTAGCTTGTCAGACCACAAACCATGTTCTTGGGCAGTTTTTGGAAAATGCTATTTTAAAGCCATTTGATGTTATGGATCCATCATGGATCATCATAGATCAACTAAAAACAACTTTTAACACAAATATAAACACATAATCACAAAAGTTTACAAAGCATACAAGATCAAAATGAAATTTAGGGTTTATACCTTTATGTTCTAGAATTTGATCTTTGATCTCCAATATGTTATAAGGTGACCTAGGGGCTGATTATATGACTGAGGAACTTTAAGAATTCGGAGGTTTTGAGAGAAGATGAGTTGGTGAGAGCTTGAACACAAAATAAGCCAAATACTAGACTTTCTCTCTCTCTAATTCTATATATATTGTGACATGTTGCTAGATCTGAGGTTGGCTGACTGATATGGCTCGATTTTATGGTCACCAAGTCAATGTAGTTGGTCAAGAGTTGGTCACCTACTACAAATTTACCAAGATTTATAAGTAATCTAATAAAAAAATCCATAAAGGGCATTTTGGTCATTGTTCTTTTAATTTTAATGGCATGATGTTCAATTGCTCAAACCCTTAAGGTTTAACCCTAAGGTTTTAACCCTTAGGTTTTACAAACTCAAATTCTAGAATTTTCTAATTAGGGTTTCTAAAAATAAAAATTAGATTTCTAAATTAAAATTAGGGTTTTAAGTATAAATTAATATTTCTAAAGTATAATTAAGGTTTCCTAATTATATTAACACTTACTAATCATATTAGGCTTGCTAATTAGGATTAGGGTTTCTTAATTAGGGTTTAGAAATCCTGAATATGAAATTAGAGTTTTAATTAGAAAAATTAAAATTTCTAAATTACCATTAGGGTTTGTAAAATAGAAATTAAGATAACTAAAATATAATTAGGGTTTTTGAATCATATTTAAGTTTAATAAACACATTAGGCTTGCCAATTAGAACAAGGGTTTCCTAATTAGGGTTGTAGGATTCCCGAATATAAAATTAGGGTTTCCCGGCTTTTGATTAGGGTTTCTAACAGTACATTAGGGTTTCTAATCTTGAGATTAGGGTTTTTAATCTCTTATTAGGGTTTACTAATTTTAAACCTTATCCGATCAATCATTGATCAATATCTCTATACAGTACAAATACATACTCTTTAATATAATTATTTTAATTATATTTTCTATCGAATCCCTATCTAGAAATTAGGGTTAGGGTTTCTAAAGCTGTTAAGCACAACTCTACTCTAATTTATTAGTCAACACACAAATTGACCTTCTCAAGACTCGTATCACAGATACTTGTCGCAAAATTGATAATCAATATTAATATTAATAAAAAAAAAATTTATTCGTAAAATTTTAATTATTCGAAATCCTGGGTTATCACATTCACTCCTCCTTAAAAGGATTCCGTCCTCGGAATCACCGCTTTCTTATTCTCTATAATCTTTTAAAGTTGTATCATCAATTCATTCTTAACAACACAATATTAATTTGTGTCTCAAATTCTAACCTGTGACTTGGATCGTATAAAAGAAAACAAATCACAACAATATCTAACTCATATTTCTCGCATAATTTAATTTCTAACCAACTCACATTTGCTCTGGGCTCTTCATGGCAAAACACAGATTTTGAACTGTCATGCTAAAAGTGAATGATGTTGGTCTTCCCTCGCCGAAATGATTCTTTAATCGCTGTGGTTTTGCTATTAGGTCCCTTGTTGGCACTTCCTCTCTATATTTTTCTTCTGGATAATTCCGACCGGATGATCGATCGACCCACATCGCAAAAAACAACCTCGTGTCTTCTTTGGTATGGGACACTCCTTTTTGACCACAGTTGTAACAGACTCCTTTTTTCTTCAAACAAACTCCTTGATGATGCTTCCTGCAAGAACTACACACACTACGCCTTTCTTCCTAATCTCTACTGGATTATTTCCTGAATTAATATCACCATCCCTCTTACGTTTATTAAGATTACAACCTCCACTACCACCTATCATATTATTTCCTTCAGCCTCCTTTCTTTGTTCATGACTATTCTATAATACAGCTTCAATTTCTCTTTCAGCGATAATGGCTTTTTCTAATAATGTTGAAAATGAACTAATTTGTAGCACATCCAGCTTCTCGAGTACCAACGATTTCAATCAGTTCCTAAAACATCGTGCTTTAAGCTCCTCAATGTCCACTCGATGTGGAGAAAATTTTGCTAACTCGTTGAACTTGACAAAATATTCTATCACCGTCATATTTTCCTACTTCAGATTCACAAATTGTTCTTCCATATTTCTCTTTAGACCTCCTTTCCTTGGCGGCATTAGCTGATAAAAATCTTACATTAATTCTCCTTCTCTACACAGATTCTTATTAATAACACAATAAGAATTAAAAAAAACTTCTCATATAATCACATAAATAGCACACATTACATCTATCACTTAACACATATCACTATCCCTTTTTAAATAATATCAGGATTAACAACACAACTTTAAACAAATGTTGTAATTCTCCATTCACACATAACTATTCCCCAGTTCATCAAACTTACCACACCTAGGGGTTCAGGAACTTGCCAAAATTATATGAGTGTATGAACTTATCCTAGTCAGACCTTTGGCGTCTATTCGCTGAGGGGTTCAAAACATTTTATATAATTATGAGTCATGAACTTACCATAAGTATGAGTTTTAAGAACTCAAAAATTAATCTTAATCTTATATTCATATAGAAAATAAAGATTTCACTCATATATATATGTTCACACATCGTTCTTGATATTATAACCGTTAATATCATACACTATCAAAAGATACTATCGCTTCAACTTAAGCTATCTACCGTCCACTCCCTTCACCAGTCTTCTTCTTACTGGGACACTTGTTGCCTTTGGCTTAGGATAATATATGAAAATATGTCCTTCTTACTTAAAATTGAAGCACACGATTTTCCACATCATGCATTTTCCCACGTGAGTCTTTCCACACTTACTGCAGACTTGCTCCTTCTTCGGGTTTGAAATTTTCAGAGTTGTCGCTGTCGTTGTTCCTCTTTCTCTTTTTCTTGCCTTTCTTCTGCTTGATTTTTTTTTCAGACGATCCACCAGCTTCACAGATATCACAGATACTTGTCGCAAAATTGATAATCAATATTAATATTAATAAAAAAAAAATTATTCGTAAAATTTTAATTATTCGAAATCTCGGGTTATCACATAATATATATACTGATTTGCCCTTAACTCCTCTTGAGCTAATGTATCCTTTGGGAGGACTACGATCGTCGAGGTAGCACTACGATCGTTGAGGTTTGCACTACGATCATTGAGTCCATTGTTGAATCTGCTCTACAAACATTGTATGCACTGGTCCTTGTGATGAACTTTGACTCATCATTCCTTCCTAGTCAAGGTAGCTCAGGAATGGCCAATCTCTTAGGATAAACTAAGGATCAGGTTTTTCCTTAGCGCCGACAGAGGGGGTTGCTTGGATTTGTTTGAGATGTTGTCATCACATGATTCTTCTTTGTCATGTCGAGGAAGCTCTACGATCGTGGTCCTTCATGTTAAGACATCTCTACGATCGTGGACTTTCTTTAGTTATCTTTATGATTTTGAACATAGCCTTTATATCTGCATGGTTAACATAAACTAGAGAAGAGATTTTATGGTTGTAGATTTAGCATACCTAACTCACTTATCAATTTATTAAATTTGTACTCATCTAGAGGCTTTGTAAAGACATCAGCAAGTTGATTTTTAGTAGGGATGTATTATAAAGATATGGTTCCATTTTGAACATGATCCCTAATAAAATGATATCTTATTTCTATATGCTTAGTCCTAGAATGCATGACGAGATTATGTATTATTGCTATGACACTTGTGTTATCACAATGAACGGGTATAGATTTGAAATCAAACCCATAATATGCTATCCGATTTTTCATCCATAAGATTTGAGCAACAACAAATTGCCAACAACAATGTATTCAACTTCTGCAGCTTGAAGTAGATACTAAGTTTTGATTCTTGCTAAACTAGGACACCAAATCTGCTTCCTAGCAACCCACAAAACCACTTGTACTTTTTCTATCTATTTTGCAACCTGCAAAAATCGATTCTCTATATCCCTGTAGAGCCAAAGATAATGTCATAAACATATATTTGAACTAATAAGACTTTGTCTTTATGCTTTCTAAGAAATAATGTGGTATCTACTCTACCTCTAGTGAAACCATTTTCAATAAGAAAGTTATTTAATGTTTCATACCATGCTCTAGGTGCTTGTTTAAGACCATATAAGGCTTTGTCTAATCTATAGACATAATTAGAGAGAGTTGGATTGATGAAACCCGGATGTTGCTCACGATACTTTTTTTCTTGAAGTTCACCATTCAGAATGCACTTTTGACATCCATCCGAAATACTTTAAATTTCATGTGAACAACAAAGGCAAGGAATATTACGATGGCTTCTAGTCCGCAACAGTTCAAAGGTCTCGTCGTAGTCAATGCCTTCTTCTTGAGAGTAACCTTTGGCCACTAGTCTTGCTTTATTCCTTGTTATTACTCCATCTTCATCCATCTTGTTTCTGAAGACCCACTTGGTGTTAATGACTGGATGGTTTCTTGGTCTTGGAACTAATCTCCACACTTTGCTTCTTTCAAATTGATTTAGTTCTTCTTGCATGGCTTCTATCCCGTTGGAATCTTCCATAGCATCTTCTATCTTCTTGGGTTCCATTTGTGATAGAAAGCTTATATAGAAACACTCACTCTTGGTGGCAGCTCTTGTCTGGACTCTTGTATTTGGATCTCCAATGATTAAATCATGAGTGTGATCTTTTGCCCATCTATTTCCTGTTCGAACATCTGTCCTGATTCCTTCTTGTCTGAGACCCTTCAAGATCAATTTTTGCTTCTTGATGTGGAGGTTCGTTGTCTTGCGTAGTCCTCTCTACGATCTCATCTCCTTTCTTGAAGATTTCATTTTCTGGAACTACGATTATGGTGTCGAGCTCGACGTCCTCATTCGTAGTGTCTGAACTGTCGTTCGTAGTGTCTTGAGACACTGTTTTGTCCAAGTCTGTTTCATCAAAGATGATGTGAATCGAGACTTCAACACTCAGTGTTTCTCTTGTTGAACACTCGATAGGCCTTACTGTCTGTGGCATATCCAAGAAAGATTCCTTCATCTGACTTGGGTTGGAACTTTGTCAGATACTGTTTACCATTGTTGAGAATGTAGCATGCATGTAACAACCCGATATTTTCTATACAAATAATTTAAAAATTTTGCGTATAATTTTTTTTTTTAATATGGGGAATATGTGCCAAGATAATGTGTGTATGTATTTATGTGATATATTTATTACATGAATGCTTTTAAATAATTTTATTTTAAAATTTTTGATTGTTATAAACTATATTATAATAATAATTAATTTTATAGTAGAAATGTTTTTATTAATTACTTTCTGAAAAATTTAATCATATATTATTTATATAATATATGAAATGATTTTTTTAATAATTATAATAATTATTTTATTATATGAATTTTAGTACTGATTATTAAGTTAATTATTTTAACTTAATTAATAATGTTAAGTATGACAGATAAATCAGATATATGGAATCTAAACCCTAATTTTGGATTTTGATCAAGGAATGAGAATAATAATATAATATTATTTTGATTTTGATTTTTTAGTGCTATAATTATATACTGTATGTATGTGGACTGACAATGATTGGTCAGTTATGGTGTATTATGTCAAACCCTAGTTTTACTGTGGGAAACCCTAATTTGAAAATCAATTGTGAGTTTAAGACTATTATATAACTGTGTTATATGATTTTTTTTGATTGATTAGGTCAACCCTAATAAACATTTAGATTTATTAAATTCTTGAAATCCTATTTATTAATTATAAACCCTAATTGCTAGATTAGCAAGGATAATTATAATTATTATATAATACCCTAATGTTCATGTATAATTAGAACCCTAATCAAATTAAGAAAACTCTAATTATAAATTTTAGGAACTAATTTTATTTTATTTTAAACCCTAAATGAAAGCTTTGTAACCTAATTATACATTAGGTGAGACAATTAAATAACCTAAGGGTTATGGTAATAAGGAAAGGTTAGTATTTAATATGTATACTAACTTATGTGGATAATCTTGTTATTTCAAGTGACTAATAATTTTAAACCTATTTCTAGTAAACCTAATTAGGTTATGAGCTAAAGTCACATGTATAAGTAATTAAATTGCATAAGTTTGGGAATGGAAACCCTAAATAAACAATTTGGGTAACATATATTAAAATTGTTAGACTATGTTTATTACATGGCCCAAAATAATTAAAGGAGAATCCCAAAAGAAATAAAATACAAGACCAAACTTAGTCCACTTGATTAAGGGTATTTTAGACCTTTGATTTATCTAATTTATGCATTAAAATAAAAAGCTAAATGAAGGAATTAGTGGGCATTTATATAGCTGGCCCCATTAGGCCTTTTAAGGCAACAAATTATGCTAATCAATGTCTATAAGTAGAAGTCTTACACATAAGTACATGTGTGTCAATCTCCCATTGGTTGCAAATCTATTAAGCACCCTTAATCACATAATTAGGCTAATTGAAGAGATAAGGTGTAGTCTTTTATCCATAGTTAATCACCCATTCATTTGCTAGATCATTTTCATTTCTCTTATTCTCCTTCTTCTTCTTTTTCTCCCAAGCTAGCAACATACAAGAGAAAGAGAGAGAGAGAGTTTTGATTTTGTGTGAGAGAGAGAGGTGTGCTAGTTGCTTAATGCACCCTAAGATTATACATTACTTTGGAAGATCAAGAAGGATAGCAAATAAAACTAGGTGAGGTTCTCATCCACTCTTTTTCTTATTCTTCTTCTATTTTGTGTTATAACATGATTTGTTGGAGATATGGATTAATACTCAAGATACCCTAGTTCTACATATTATCATGTATGGAACTAAGTATCTTGAGTGTTAGTTCAAAGGCTTAGAGGAAGAAAATGAGCATATGTTCTCCAAGGGGTGAAACCCTTGTTTTTCTTCCACTAAATCTTGTATAACTCAAGTTTTATAACTTGGATTTGTGATCCGTCAAAGGGGGATGCTAGATACATGAGTTATCTAGTAAACCCAAGTGGTAGAACACAAATCTAACAAGTATTGAAGTCATAAGGGCTATTTTCCCCCAAAACAGTCCACTTAGAAAGTTAAAGTTTCAAAACCCTAAAAAGCTACTGTCCCCATTTTTCTTGAGGCTGTTTCGGGCAGTTTCAAGTCTTTTAAAAATCTGGGAAACATCACAGAGGTATCTTAAGAAGTTATCTACGTGTAGCAAAAAGAATGGACGCGTTTCGATTTATAGGTTGTGCGTAATGGCTATTTCCATAAAGGACTCCTAACTATTAACACTCGAATTTCTCACTGTGTATACACTAGAAGATTCCGAAATTTTTACAGTAGGTTCATATATGTTATGAGAGTATACCCTAAACATTTCAGAGTTTTCGGAGCCAAACTCGATTTATGAAAAATGAAGCAAGGTCCGAGTGTTTTGGGCACTTTAAAATTAGTAAATCATTTTCTAAAATTCCAGAAAATTTTGGGAATCATGGTTGGGTCATATACTGTCCAAATCCTGAAAATGAGAATTTTTGGAATCAGTTTGCCTATAATAATTGAATGAATATAACTCAAGGTTGAGTTAGGGAACTTGCCTTCCGCGTTGATTGCTGTAAGAACCCGATATTTTCTATATAAATAAAACCGAAATTTTGCGTATAATTTTTTTTTTTAAGGATGAGGATTTGTACAAGATAATGTGTATATGTATTTATGTGGTAAATAAAAATATATTTATTACATGAATATTTACAAATTATTTTATTTTAGAATTAATGATCATTATAAATTATATTTTTACAATAATTAATTTTATTGTAGAAATGTTTTATTATTTATTTTTCAAAGGAAATATTATATTATATTATTTAAATAATATAAGGAATGGTTATTGTAGTTATTATAATTATTATCTATTTATATGAATTTTAGCTCGGATTATTAAGTTAAATATTTTAACTTAATTAATAAAGTTGTTGTAAGACCCCAACTTATTATAAATAAAATTGAATTTTCCTTTATTCATTATTTTAAATTAATAAGGGTTAATTTGATATAATTCTTTTGTTATGGGTGAAATGTGCAAAGTTTACAAAATAAGCAAGTGGTTATAAAATATTCATTATTGTTTGGGAATATTCGTTTGGTCGTGGAATATTCTTTTTTTTCGGAATCTCCGTGCGACTGCCAGCAAATCATTGGTGGGCCCCATAACTTGAAAACGGTTGGATGAAAGAAAACGACAAAGATTGAGTTTTATAAATAACTACGTAAATTGTTACTGAATTAACACCGTTGGGTTACCCGGTGGTTAAAATACGATGAATATGTGGTTAGTTTAAGAAGTAGCACACGGTATTGCATGATATTGTGAATTATTGATCCTTACGTAAGAAGGTACTACTCAATAATTGTTATAGTAGTCTATCGCTCAATATTTTATTGATTCAATAATTGTCATATTGATATTTTGTATCATTTGTTGTTTCAATAATTGTCATTACAAAGTATTTTCCATTATCAAATCAATAATTCATATTATTTGAATAATATTATCGATAACATTATTGGCAATGTCTAGAAAGTTACGCTCAAGGAGAGGTTTGGTCACCTTAATTGCGCGCCAATAAGGAGAAATCCTTATTGAAAGCCCCTCTTCCGAGAACTACCGTTTATCAAATCTTGTGATTCTGTAATATTATTTTTGAATAATTAATTATTGATTATTATGATAAAGAAAATATTTATGTTATGTGGATATAGATGGAGAAAATCTTTAATGTGACAATTGTTGAAAATTAATATTTTATCTTTTTCTGATAAAATAATTCATTTAAATATATTATTTTTAATAATATATTAACGGTGATATTTTTATAATGAATGTGGGATATATGAGTATATGAGGAGGTAGAGTATTTTGTGGCATTAAATGTTTAACATATGTTTTGTGTGTTTGGTGGACACAATTCTTGACCAAAATTGATTATAGGCGTAAAATCGTCCCGCTTATGGATTTCGGTCCATTTACATTTGGAATTTGGAAAAATTTTCTTTTGCAAAGTTGTAGAGAATGGAATTTCCCATGGAAAGTCGCGAGTTTCAAATTTTTCTGATAAACGAGCTATTTTCTACGAATTATTGAAGTTTCGGAAAATAAAATAATTTTTATTAAATTATATGGTGGGACCCACTTTGGTTGGTGTAATTAATCATGTGGTCTCCGGAAAATTTTGTTCCAAGTTGATGTGCTGGTCTTGGGCATGCGTAATTGGTTTTGAAAATAATAATAATAAATAATATTTTATTATTTAGTCTCCTTTCATGCGTCTAACATTTTCCTATAAATAGAGGGCTAAGTTAGAATTGAAAATCACACCGAAACAAAGTTTTCTCTCTTTCTCTCTATATTATCGAGCGTATTCTTGTGAGTATACTTTGAGTGTTGCTATACTCATGAAGTTTCATCAAGACTATACCTAGAAATTCAAATGTAAGTACGGTTATTTTGAGGTAAGGGGTATTATTTTCTTCTTAAATGATATTTTTTCTTCAATATCATTATCTTGAGAATTGGTGAACTTTTTATCAAATTTGGAACTTGTTGTGTCTGGGGTTACTATTCACGATATCGACACTATTTACGATATCTTACACTTATTCACGAATCATTTACACTTATTCACCGAAAAATAAAAATTTTTCTTTTGTCCAAAATATCTATTCGGGATACTAGCTTTGATTGTATCCATGTTTTGATCATTCTTGAATTTTACACCACTATGATTATTTTCGAGGTATTTTTGGACATGGGTAAAACAAAGTACTAATCCTTAATCCTTAATCCTTGTCATTTTGTTTCACCGGATTCGCTTTCTTTAAAATATTTTTCATCATCCTCGGTCTTTAAATGATGATATAAATGAATATCTTTGGCCCAGTAGTGCAAAGATGAACGATTAATTGATGAATATCTTTGGCTGTGAGTGCAAAAGATGAGCAGTGTTGAGATGAACATAACCAACCGGTGATTTAAATGAATATCTTTGGCTCAAGAGTGCAAAGATGAATATTGATTGTTGTTACAGGATAAAATATTGATGATGGACTTTTAAACCTTAGAAGATGGTAGAAATTCTTTCTCTACGTGATTCTTCTAATGGATTCTTTATTCCACATTGCATTTGTTGATCTAAAACTTGTTGTCTATTGTATTCTATTAGATTTTCCTGTTGAAGACTAACGATAATTTTTTGTATATTATCTTAGTCATAATATTCTTTACTGGGCTAGTTGAGCTCACCCTTTCCTTTTTGTTCCATTTTCTTCTAAGGAGGTGAGAACATAGCAGGATCGAGTCGAGGTATGGAGTGATGGTTCTAGGAAGATGTTTTAGCGATCCTCACTATTTCTATAAAATAGTGTTTGAATAATTGTAATGAGGACTTATTTGCGTGTTGATATTGTATTTAAACTCACAATATGTATTGTCGTATTTCACACGACACTTGTATTATTGAAGTTGTAGTTGCTCTCTATACCATGTATTTTGGCGACTTCGGAATGGGTGTTGTATACCGCTTTTGGGGGCGCCATGCGGTTGGTATCGAGCTTAGGGATATGATCTCTGGCGGAGATCGGGGAATAGAACTAGGAGGGAGAGACGAGTAAATCCTTCGCTAGTGTGTCCTACCTAAGCTTATTTGTTGGTCATCATAATATAGGATATTATGTGATATGTTAATTTGTTTAATTAACCCTTGTTTTATGGCGATATTTAAGAATGGTCACGAGAACGTTAACAATGGAGTTTATGAGACCGTGGGAGACGCCTTGAGACTCACCAACGAGGAGAACGTGCAACAGTTTGGAAATGTTCCTCCTGTGAACAACGCCAATCGAGCAAATGATGAACGACGGGATGTTTAGAAGCTTTTTGCAGTTCATGCAAAATCGATTTAGGAGACTCGTGTATAAAATACGGGAGAAATGATAGTAACGCGGTTTGTCACGGCCAAACAATTCAAAGAGTGGGGACCACCAGATTTCCATGGAAAGTCGGATCCGATCAAAGCGTAAACGTGGGTCAAGCAAATTACCAAGATATTCGATGTCTTGGGGTGCACGGAGAAACGTAAGGTTCCATTCGCCACCTTTATGTTTAAGTGGTGAAGCAGACATCGGTGGGAATCGTGAAGCGTACTCACGGATGCACTTAACATGTCTTGGGAAAGATTTGAATCGTTCAATGACAAGTACTTTCCAGAAAGTATTCGTCATATGAAGGAGGTAGAGTTTATTAGACTCGAACAGAACAACATGACGGTGTCTCAGTACGAGGCAAGGTTCGCAGAATTATCCAGGTTTGCACCTCATTTGGTGGAGAATGAGGAACGAATGACGCGTATGTTTCTGAGAGGTCTAAAACCAGAGATTCGTCAATACCTTATCTCTCATAAATTTTCTCTGTATTCAGATGTTGTCAACAGGGCTCAGTTATTAGAGCGAGATAGTGAGTATACTCAATCGAGGGACCACAATCAGGGTAGTCATCAGAACGATGATAACCAGCGAGGAGGAAAGAATACGGACAAAGGCGGTAACCACTCAGGTGGTAATCGTGGACATGATAATAGGAGAGGTGACTCAAGTGGAAATTTCAGGAAGAGAAGATTCAACAGTGACGGGAAGATATCAACAGCAGCACCAGCACCAACAACAAATGCTAGGGGAGGAGAACGACCGCCAGTTAGATGTTACAAATGCGGGAAGGAGGGACATATCAGTCCAAACTGTCCACAACAATCCAAGGTATGTTACAACCGTGGAAAGGAAGGCCACATCGCCGAGATTGTACTATCGCGAAACCAAGTTCAAATGAGAGTGGTGATTCCAAGGGTCATCCGGATAAATCGAAATCGGCGGTTCTGGAAGAGCGTTTGTCGTGATCGGACAAAAGCGCGTGAGGAACCCAAACCAGTGATCACGGGTAAGCTAATCTTGAATTCTTGCGAAGTTTATACCTTACTAGATATCTGGGTTCTACCCATTCTTTTATCTCTCCTGCTTGTGCTCAACGTTTAAACTTGACTCCGGAGAAATTAGATTTTGATTTATCTGTTGAAACTTCGTTGGGTGAAACCTTCGTTACATCTACAGTTTATAAATCTTGCATGATCCAAGTTGGCACTATCACATTACACATTGATCTTATCTGCTTAAAGATACTTGCTTTTGATGTGATTTTAGGAATTGATTGGTTAACCACTCATCATGCCAAAATTGATTGTTTTCGTAAGGTGGTTAGTTTTCATATTCCTAACCAACTTTGTCATACAATTCAAACCACTAAACCACTAAAATCGATCATCGCATATCAAGCCACAAAGCTATTCGTTTATTGAAAAGCGGATGTCAAGCTTTCTTAGCCCATGTTATGGATTTGAATAAAGACAAGTCGATTTGAATAATATTTACGTGGTTAGAGAATTCCGATGTATTTCTGAAGAGCTTCCGGCCTACCCCGAGCGTGATGTTGAATTCTTTATTGACCTTGAACGGGTACAAAACCCATTTCTAAAACCCCATATCGAATGGCTCCTATTGAACTTCGAGTTAAAAGTCCAACTACGGGAGTTATTAGACATCGGTTTCATTCGTCCTAAAGACGTCTCCTTGGGGTGCTCTGTTTTATTCGTTAAGAAGAAAGACGGAATATGCGACTTTGTATTGACTATCGAGAATTGAACCATGTCACCATCAAGAATAGGTATCCGCTACCTCGCATTGATGACACATTCGACCCGCCACAAGGAGCGCATTCTTTTCAAAGATCGATCTTAGCTTACGGATATCATCAAATGAAGATTAAAACCGAGGATATTCCAAAGACGACATTCGGGACTCGATCACGGGCATTATGAATTCTTGGTCATGTCTTTTGGATTGACTAATGCTCCTCGCCGCTTTCATGGATATGATGAACCGTGTATTCAAGGAATATTTGGATCGGTTCGTTGTTGTCTTTATTGATGACATCCTCATCTATTCCAAAAGCCGTGAAGATCATGAGCACCATTTGAAGTTTGGTACTACAAAGACTTCGTGAACACAAGCTTTATGCCAAAATTCAAGAAATGCGAGTTCGGCTTGAGGAAGTAGCATTCCTTGGGCACGTGGTGTCAAAACAAGGAGTATCTGTTGACTGGCGAAGATTGAAGCAATACAAAGTTGGGAGCAACCAAGTCGGTGGATCAAGTCTGCAGACTTTCTCGGGCTTAACATGGTTATTATCGGAGATTTGTGGAAGGATTTTCTCGAATCGCTACTCTCAGATTAACTCAAATTTAACTTCGGAAGGATGCAAAAAATTCTTATGGAGCGAGGAATGCGAGAAGAGCTTCCAAGAGCTCAAGAGGAGACTCATTTCGGCACTTGTTCGACAATACCAACTGGTTTAGATGGATTTGTTATCTCTGATGATGCTTCCGGCAAGGGGTTAGGATGTGTTCTCATGCAACATGGGAAAGTCATAGCCTTTATGCCTCACGACAACTCAAAGAATATGAGAGGAATTATCCTACTCATGATCTAGAATTAGCGTGCAGTCGTATTCAGCGTTGAAGATATGGAGACACTACTTGTATGGAGAGAAAGTGGAGATTTATACGGACCATAAAAGCCTCAAATATTTCTTCACCCAAAAGAACTCAACATGCGACAAACGACATTGGTGGAGTCATTAAAGATTACGATCACACTATTCAATATCATCCTGGAAAAGCGAACGTAGTAGTGACGCATTAAGTAGAAGATCATATGCAAGTCTGAAAGCGATATTGTCAACGCAGGCCCATTTTGTATGACTTGCAAAGGATGGAGGTAGAATTAAAGACTCGGGGACCCACATAATGATGGCGAATATACAAGTAGAACCAGACTTTAATCGATAAAGTTAAAGCTGCTCAAGCTACGGACATGGGGCTGATGCGTATGAAGAAGAAAGTGCAAGAAGGAGCTATTACGGAAGCAAGAATTGATGAGGAAGGAATACTTTGAGTCAATTCTAGACTTTGCGTTCCTAACGATTACGACTGAAGCATAAAATCATGATGGAGGCACACAACACCCCGCTTGCAATCCATCTCGGGAGTACCAAATGTATCATGATATTTGACATACATTTTGGTGGAACAATATGAAGAGAGAGATTGCGAGTTTATCTCAAGATGTTTAACTTTGTCAACGCGTGTAAAGGTGGAGCATTAAGTGCCAAAAGGTCCATTCACGACCATTTGAGATTCCTAATGGAAATGGGAACACATTACTATGGATTTTGTTACTGGTGTCTTCCCAAAGTTTCTCAAGGCGTAGATGCAATTTGGGTTATTGTTGATAGATTAACCAAGTCCGCCCATTTCTTACCGATCACGAGACTTATTCCTTGAACGTCTTGCTCAGATATATCGTGAATGAGATTGTACGATTGCATGGCATGCCAGTATCCATAGTTTCGGATCGTGACCCGAGATTCACTTCAAGATTTTGGGTTAGCTTGCAGAAAGCTATGGGCACGGATTTACGATTCAGTTCAACATACCATCCTCAAACGGACGGACAATCAGAGAGGACTATTCAAACCCTTGAAGATCTATTAAGACTCTGTGTCCTAGATTTCAAAGGAAGTTGGGATAAGTACCTACCACTGGTGGAATTCTCCTACAACAACAATTATCAAGCAAGTATAGGCATGGCTCCATTTGAGGCGTTGTATGGATTTAAAATGTCGTTCTCGAAAGATCTTTGGGGACGAGGTGGGAGAAGCAACGTTGTTGGGACCCGAGAATTAGTACGCATGACTACGAAAAGATCCAAATGATTCGACAACGTATTCAAACCTCACAAGATCGACAAAAAGAGTTATCTTTGATCTTTATAGAAAGGGCGTGGAGTTTAATATTGGAGATCATGTATTGTTACGTGTTGCTCCATGGAAAGGAGTTACAAGATTTGGAAAAAGAGAAAAGCTCAATCCAAGGTTTGTTGGTCCATTTGAGATTCTTGACCGAATAGGAAACGTAGCCTATAGACTCGCGTTATCCCCAAGTATGTCTCGTGTTCACAATGTATTCCACATATCTATGCTTCGTAAATATGTGAAAGACCCGAACCACATTATTACATTAGAACCGCATTTAGAGATAGTGAAGATTTAACCTACGAGGAGATACTGTTGAGATTTTTGGATAGGAAAGAGCATGTCTTACATACGAAGGTTATACCACAAGTTAAGGTTTTGTGGAGAAACCATGCAATTGAGGAAATGACATGGGAGTTGGAATCGGAGATGAAAACGAGGTACCCTCACCTTTTTGATCACGCTTAAAGTAATTAGAAACCCTAATTACAAATTTTTAACCCTAATTATTAATTTGTTAGTCCTAATTAGTATATTGTTAACCCTAATTATCAAATGGGTACTCTAATTGATAAATCAGTGATCTTAATTATAATTAACATTATTAAACCCTAATGTTCTTGTATAATGTAATTAGAAATTAATTAATAAAATCCTAATTACAAATTTTAGAAACAAAAATTTTTATTTTAATTATTATTATTTTTTTGTGCAAACCCTAATAGCTAAATCCTACAAATGCTATGTACTAAACCTTAGGGTTAAACCCTAAGGGTTAAACCCTAAGGGTTTGTGAATTTCCATTTTTGCCATTAAATGGGAAAGACAACTGACCATTTTGCCCCTTTGTATTATTAAAGCTACAAACTAGGTTTTGAAAATAGGAAGAGTGGGTGAACAAACCAACAACTCCATGTGCTCTAAAATTGACAGCAACAAGCCTTGTATATCAGCCATTCATGCATCTACACTTATATATATAAAAGGATTGGAGAGAGAGAAAATATCATTTGTTAGATAAATTTGCACAAACACTCAACTCTTTTCTCTCAACCCCAAAACCTTCGAATTATATTAATATTACAGTTCCACAACCAAGCCCCACGAACATCACAAGCAAATCAGAAGCCTAGAATCCAAGATTGTTCATAAGAAGGTATAAACCTTAGCCATGAAATCTGCCCAAAATTCTGTTGTTAGATGTTAGATTTTTTTTGTTAAACATGTTATATAAGGTGTCTAATGATGATCTGGGTTGCTAGATGTTAGATCCATAACATCTAGAGGCTCGGATTTGAAGATTTGTAAAATTTGGAAAAAGTGAGAAATATGGTCTGACAACCAAATGTCAGGTCCCATAGATCTCGTCCTATTATGTGTTTTTGTGTTTTTAAGCTTTGATCTGGTAGTATGCTATGAGATCTTTGATCTAAAACTGGAATCAAAGTCAGATCGTAAGTCAGTAGAAAGTTATTAGTGGTCAAACCACGTTGACCGGCATTGACCACACGTTTCTGGGTAACCCAGAACGTGCCCAGAAAGTCTGACAGCTTGTTCATGCATTTAGATCTTGCTTCTGTTTACGTGTTAGACCTTGTTATTGTTGTAATATTGTTTTCTGACGTCTAGTCTACATGAACATGCCTCTAAAATCATTATATCCTTCTCTGAATCAAAGAAATCAGTGGTCAAAGTGGTGAGGACAAAACTGCCGGATGAAGTTTCTGGGTAACCCAGAAACCATCATAAGCAGTTTCGGACCACTACTTTGACCAGCTCATATCTGCTTTATGTGATGTTGTTAAAATGTTTTTATGTAATGAATATGTAGACTTACATGTGGTCTACATAATGAAGGCTTAATATCACTAAAACATCAACAGAAATGCAAGTTGTGGAAGCCCAAAATAGACAGATCGAACTGTTCTTTATTTCTGGGTAACCCAGAAAATGAAGAACAGTTCTGACATCTACTTTGACGGTTTAGATCTTTCAATTAGTGCATGCTTTAATCTTGTTTGTTGTTGGATCTTGTAGTCTTACATTAGCACTACACGATCTGACAAACAACATGTCCAGAAATAGAACACACACGAAATTAGACCTGGTCAAACATGGTCACTCGGTAACTGGCTTGATGTTCTGGGTTTCATGAAGAACACCTCAAGAACACCTATAGGGACAGTTTCGTCGCTATAGGGCCCTTTAGCGACAGTTTCCTTATAAAATTAATTATTTTTATTAAATAAATAGAAAAAAATAGTTTTTAATTATTAAAAATACAAATTAAATTAGTAAAAATTATTTGAAAGTCCGAAAATTATATTTTAATTATTTTGAGTATATTACATAAATATTTAATATTTTGGGAATATTAAAAGTATTTAATTTATTTAATTATATTATTAAATAAATTATTTAAAAATGATTTTAATACATGAAAAATCATTAAAAATGATATTATGATATAAGAAAATATTTTAAGTTATTTGTAATGACTTTTAATATTTTGTGATAAATTTTATTAATAAATTAACATTAATGATAATTAAGTTATTTAATAAATTAAGTAAATAAATAATTTAAAAATGATTTTATTATATTAAAAATTATTTTAAATGATAATAAGGTATTTAAAAATATTTTAAGTTATAAAATATAACTTTTAATATTTAAAGGTAAATTTCATTAATTAATTAATATTAATGATATTAAAGTTATTTAATAATTATATTAAATAAATTAGTTTTAAAATAATTTTAATATTAAATAATCATTTTAAATAAAAATAAAGTGTTTAAAGATATTTTAAAGTTATAAAATATAACTTTTAATATTTAAAGTATAATTTCATTAATAATTTAATATTAATGATTATTAACGATATTAAATTTATTTAATAATTATATTAAATAAATAGTTTAAAAATGGTTTTATTACTTTAAAAATCATTTAAAAAGGATATAAATGAATTAAAAATATTTTAAGTTATAATTAATGACTTTTAATATTTTGATAAATAGTACATTAATATTTAAATATTAATAATAATTATTTAAAAATGATTTTAAATGTTTTAAAAGTCATTTAAGGATAATATTAATACTTTAAAAGTATTTTGAGTTATTATAAATAACTTTGACATCTTGGAAATGATTCCATTAATAGTTTAATAGTAATTAAATATTAATATATTAAATATTTAAATAATTTAATAATGATTCCGATGTTTGAAAATTTGCGATAAATTATAATAAAGGTTTAAAAATTATTATAAGTCATTTAAAAATAATATGACTAATACTAAGTTACGGGTTAGAGTCTTAGACTCGATAATTACCCGATAAAGTTGTCAATACACCGACACATTTCAGAAATTGATCTGGACTTAGATAATGATATTAGATAAGTAATTATTTGTGATTCAATGGTTGTTAAACATATGTGACAATGTGATTAGGTTATGTGCTGACTGCGATAATCAGTGCTATGTGTTATAGTATGTTATTCTAATCGATCAAATGATCTTATTAATGATAGGTTTCGATATAAAGATAGAACTAAGTTACGAACTGTAAGGCGGTAAGATCGGTAGTATCTTACCTTTTCATTTCCTTTATGCAATGGACATGAGTAAGAAGTTTCAGAATTATATTATTATTATGCTATATTATTAACCCTATTGTGATATATTCTATATCCAATCATTGTTTATCAAATGTTAGTATATGATAATTCAAATATACATATTTTGTTCATTAATTTCTATATATGGTTATACGAGTGTCCCCACTTGGATAATCATTGTATTTAATCACATGTTGATATATATATATATATATATATATATATATATATATATATATATATATATATATATATATAAGCCGCTAAGCTACTTGATCACTTGAGACACAAATTTGAAATGTCGTTGAATATGATAAAAACCTTTTTGTATCCAATCAAATTGTTTTGGTTCGGATTCCAGTCTAAGTATGAACATTCCGATCACGGGAAAAATTTTTTGTGCTCAGGCGGACAAAAGATGAACGATAATATCATTCTAGCAATGTAGTATTGATCAATGCAGGGCTCATTGGGATGATCACCCTCGTGCCCGTAAGCTATGACGGTTTGCCGATGAAGTTCTGCTAAACCTTATCAAAAATTAAAACAATGTTCATAGTATGTCGACTACCCTATATATATAGTCTATACGTAGTTTCAAAAATTTGAGATAGAATTGTTATGTTATTATTATCGGTTCAATTTACTTCATAACTATAAATTCGTTGTAGAAGTGATGTACAAAGAAAACATTTATTTCTTTTAGCTAATTATATTTATAATTGTTATTACTTGTTGGGCACCCAAATGCTCATTCTTGCTTTAAATTAAATGTTTTCAGCTAGGTATGATCAACCCGAAGGTTCAGACAAGAACAAATGAAAAGGAAAGCAAACAGAACATGTTTAATGGTATCTTTTGTAATAGTTAGACATTATATAGACAATGATATGTATTATATATCATGTAAAGAATTATAGTAAAGGTTGCGTAATTGGGATTAGACTCTGATAAATGTAAGATAAGTTTGATATTTATATTATTGTTATTATTATTAGTATTATTCCACTCATTGAAATGGTATCGTGAAGCACCGAGTTCGGATTTTAAGTACTCGAATTTGGGGGTTTTTACAATTACTACACAATAAACTTATCTGCGTTCGTAAGATCTATAACCAATAATATCGGACTCACAATTAGCACAATAATTTACAACACACAATACTATAATTTACAGTCAAACTTCTCCTAAGCACATTACCATATAGCCACATTAGTGTTTATAGCCTATATAAACACTTATCAAGTCTAACTATTTCGGTCTGGTTGGACTTCGGTCCATTCTCGGTGTCCTGGTCACCCTATCCGATAATTAACACATTGATTGTCAATTAAATTGGTCTCTAAGCTTCAATATTATTTAAGATAAGTCAAATATCATTTAAAATATTTTTTAGAAGCTTTTAATAATTTATAAACAATTATTATAATTTATAATAATTTTTCAAACACTTAAATCATTTTAAATGATTTAATTATCAAATAATCTTATTATCATTAATATTTAATAATATAAAAATATTAATAACATACTTGTCAAAATTTCAAAGTTATTTTTAATAACTTAAAATATTTTAAATTATCAATATTCTACTTAAATGATTTTTAAAATAATTAAAATCATTTTAAATCATCACCATTAATATTTAAATATTAATGAAATTATTACCAAAATATTAAAAGTCATTTATTATAACTTAAAATATTTTAAAACACATTTTCTCATTTTAAATCAATAAAATCATTTTTAATTCATTTATTTAATATAAAATTAAATAAATCTCATACCATTAATATTAATTTATTAATGAGAATTCTCCAAAATATTGAAATATATATTTTATAATTCTAAATATTTTCTAACACTTTAGTCTTATTTAAAATGATTTTAAATTAATAAAATCATTTTAAACTTATTTATTTAATTTAATAATTAAATAAATCTAATATTAAAAGTCACATTTTATAACTCAAAATATTTTTAAATACATTATTCTTATTTAAAATGATCTTTCATAATAATAAATCATTTTTCTCTAATTTATTTAATACACTAATTAAATAAATTAAATAGCATTAATATTCAAATAATTATAAATATTAATGAAAAATATCCCAAATAATTAAAAGTTATTTTTCGGAATTTAAAATAATTTTTAAAACCATCTTTGTAATTTTTATAATTTATTTTCTATTTTTAAGTAATTTCCGGAAAAATCAAAAAATAAAAATAATTAAACCGTCGTTATAGCCCTTTAGCGACGCTTTCTGTCGTCCTAGGTGTTCTTGGCCTCAAGAACACTGACAAGTCAGTGTTCAATGGTGCACGTTTGACCGGTTTGTAATTCTCACCTTAATCATGTTTTGGGTTTGTTTAAACACTGATCCGGTAGACGGTTTGTAGTAATACAATTACCAAGTTTTATCTCGATCATACAACATCATATCTGTAAGATCCAGATCTTAGAAGTAGCTGTCAAACTTCATCTGGGTTTTCTGGGTAACCCAGAAACCCAGACAGTCGCGAGGTACCACTTTGTGGTTCAAGTTTAGCTTAGTTCTGTTAATAACCTAAGTGGTTTCTTGGTTCAAAGTTTTAGTCCGTATGTCAAGGAACATATATACATTAGCAGAACATTTTAACAATAACAGAATCAAAAGTTATGACTCGGTCAATCTCTGACAAAAACTCGGTTCATACGTTTTATGGAAATTCCAGAAAACAAACATTTATGCCAAGTAGGCTACTTTGACCACTTGCTACATTCGATCCGTTGCTCAAATACATGATATAAAACAATGAATATATAGTCAAGATAACAGGCTACACATGTATTCCAACAAAAACAACAAAACTTGAAAACACTGACAGATCTAGTCATTTGAAAAGCTTGTCGACTACAGTAAACCGTTTACGGGTTGACGGATCTCACCCGATCAACGTCGGTCAGCGAGTTTTGGCCAGTTAATAACTTCCAATCCGGATATCTAATGGCTATACTACCACTTGCGAGATTAAAGACAACTGGCGGCAAGCTCTGATTCAAAACTTAAAACAACTAAAATCATTAACGAACAAAATGCATGGCCAACGACATTAGCTTGTCGGGACCACAAACCATGTTCTTAGGCGCTTTTTGAAAATGCTATTTTAAAGCCATTTGATGTTATGGATCCATCATGGATCATCATAGATCAACTAAAACAACTTTTAACACAAATATAAACACATAATCACAAAAGTTTACAAAGCATACAAGATCAAAATGAAATTTAGGGTTTATACCTTTATGTTCTAGAATTTGATCTTTGATCTCCAATATGTTATAAGGTGACCTAGGGGCTGATTATATGACTGAGGAACTTTAAGAATTCAGAGGTTTTGAGAGAAGATGAGTTGGTGAGAGCTTGAACACAAAATAATCCAAATACTAGACTTTTTCTCTCTCTAATTCTATATATATTGTGACATGTTGCTAGATCTAAGGTTGGCTGACTGATATGGCTCGATTTTATGGTCACCAAGTCAATGTAGCTGGTCAAGAGTTGGTCACCTACTACAAATTTACCAAGATTTATAAGTAATCTAATAAAAAAATCCATAAAGGGCATTTTGGTCATTGTTCTTATAATTTTAATGGCATGATGGTCAATTGCTCAAACCCTTAGGGTTTAACCCTAAGGTTCTAACCCTTAGGTTTTACAAACTCAAATTCTAGAATTTTCTAATTAGGGTTTCTAAAAAGAAAAATTAGATTTCTAAATTAAAATTAGGGTTTTAAGTATAAATTAATATTTCTAAAGTATAATTAGGGTTTTCTAATTATATTTAAACTTACTAATCATATTAGGCTTGCTAACTAGGATTAGGGTTTCCTAATTAGGGTTTAGAAATCCCGAATATGAAATTAGGGTTTTAATTAGAAAAATTAAAATTTCTAAATTACAATTAGGATTTGTAAAATAGAAATTAAGATAACTAAAATATAATTAGGGTTTTCTAATCATATTTAAGTTTAATAAACGCATTAGGCTTGCCAATTAGGATAAGGGTTTCCTAATTAGGGTTTTAGGATTCCCGAATATAAAATTAGGGTTTCCCGGCTTTTGATTAGGGTTTCTAACGGTATGTTAGGGTTTCTAATCTTTAATTTAGGGTTTTTAATCTCTTATTAGGGTTTACTAATTTTAAACCTTATCCGATCAATCATTGATCAATATCTCTATACAGTAAAAATACATACTCTTTAATATAATTATTTTAATTATATTTTCTATCGAATCCCTATCTAGAAATTAGGGTTAGGGTTTCTAAAGCTGTTAAGCACAACTCTACTCTAATTTATTAGTCAATACACAAATTGACCTTCTCAAGACTCGTATCACAGATACTTGTCGCAAAATTGATAATCAATATTAATATTAATAAAAAAAAAATTTATTCGTAAAATTTTAATTATTCGAAATCCTGGGTTATCACATTCACTCCTCCTTAAAAGGATTCCGTCCTTGGAATCACCGCTTTCTTATTCTCTATAATCTTTTAAAGTTGTATCATCAATTCATTCTTAACAACACAATATTAATTTGTGTCTCAAATTCTAACCTGTGACTTGGATCGTATAAAAGAAAACAAATCACAACAATATCTAACTCATATTTCTCGCATAATTTAATTTTTAACCGAACTCGTTACCTGTCGCCTCTTCATGGGCAGCTGCTGCATTTTGAACTGTCATGCTAAAAGTGAATGATGTTGGTCTTCCTTGCTGAGCTGATTCTTTAATCGCCAGGGTTTTGCTATTGGGTCCCTTGTTGGCACTTCCTCTCTCTATATTTTTCTTCGGATAATTCCGAACCAGATGATCGATCGACCCACACGCAAAACAACCTCGTGTCTTCTTTGGTATGGGACACTCCCTCTTGACCACAGTTGTAACAGACTCCTTTTTTCTTCAATCAAACTCCTTGATGATGCTTCTTGCAAACTACACACGGCGCGCCTTTCTTCCTAATCTCTACTGGATTATTTCCTGAATTAATATCACCATCCTTCTTACGTTTATTAAGATTACAACCTCCACTACCACCTATCATATTATTTCCTTCAGCCTCCTTTCTTTGTTCATGACTATTCTATAATACAGCTTCAATTTCTCTTTCAGCGATAATGGCTTTTTCTAATAATGTTGAAAATGAACTAATTTGTAGCACATCCAGCTTCTCGAGTACCAACGATTTCAATCAGTTCCTAAAACATCGTGCTTTAAGCTCCTCAATGTCCACTCGATGTGGAGAAAATTTTGCTAACTCGTTGAACTTGACAAAATATTCTATCACCGTCATATTTTCCTACTTCAGATTCACAAATTGTTCTTCCATATTTCTCTTTAGACCTCCTTTCCTTGGCGGCATTAGCTGATAAAAATCTTACATTAATTCTCCTTCTCTACACAGATTCTTATTAATAACACAATAAGAATTAAAAAAAAACTTCTCATATAATCGCATAAATAGCACACATTACATCTATCACTTAACACATATCATTATCCCTTTTTAAATAATATCAGGATTAACAACACAAATTTAAACAAATGTTGTAATTCTCCATTCACACATAACTATTCCCGCTTCATCAAACTTACCACACACCTAGGGTTCGTGAACTTGCCAAAATTATATGAGTGTATGAACTTATCCTAGTCGGACCTTTAAGGCGTCTATTCATTTGAGGGTTCAAAACATTTTATATAATTATGAGTCATGAACTTACCATAAGTATGAGTTTTAAGAACTCAAAAATTAATCTTAATCTTATATTCATATAGAAAATAAAGATTTCACTCATATATATATGTTCACACATCGTTCTTGATATTATAACCGTTAATATCATACACTATCAAAAGATACTATCGATTCAACTTTAGCTATCTACCGTCCACTCCCTTCACCAGTCTTCTTCTTACTGGGACACTTGTTGCCTTCGGCTTAGGATAATATATGAAAATATGTCCTTCTTACTTAAAATTGAAGCACACGATTTTCCACATCATGCATTTTCCCACGTGAGTCTTTCCACACTTCATCGCAGACTTGCTCCTTCTTCTAGTTTGAAATTTTTGAGTTATACATTTGTCGTTGTTCCTCTTTCTCTTTTTCTTGCCTTTCTTACGCTTGATTTTTTTTCAGACGATCCACCAAACTTCACAGATATCACGAGATACTTGTCGCAAAAATTGATAATCAATATTAATATTAATAAAAAAAAATTATTAGTAAAATTTTAATTATTCAAATCTCGGGTTATCACATAATATATATACTGATTTGCCCTTAACTCCTCTTGAGCTAATGTATCCTTTGGGAGGACTACGATCGTCGAGGTAGCACTACGATCGTTGAGGTTTGCACTACGATCATTGAGTCCATTGTTGAATCTGCTCTACAAACATTGTATGCACTGGTCCTTGTGATGAACTTTGACTCATCATTCCTTCCTAGTCAAGGTAGCTCAGGAATGGCCAATCTCTTAGGATAAACTAAGGATCAGGTTTTTCCCTTAGGCGCTTGACAGAGGGGTTGCTTGGATTTGTTTGAGATGTTGTCATCACATGATTCTTCTTTGTCATGTCGAGGAAGCTCTACGATCGTGGTCCTTCATGTTAAGACATCTCTACGATCGTGGACTTTCTTTAGTTATCTTTACGATTTTGAACATAGCCTTTATATCTGCATGGTTAACATAAACTAGAGAAGAGATTTTATGGTTGTAGATTTAGCATACCTAACTCACTTATCAATTTATTAAATTTGTACTCATCTAGAGGCTTTGTAAAGACACAGCAAGTTGATTTTTAGTAGGGATGTATTATAAAGATATGGTTCCATTTTGAACATGATCCCTAATAAAATGATATCTTATTTCTATATGCTTAGTCCTAGAATGCATGACAGGATTGCGTATTATTGCTATGACACTTGTGTTATCACAATGAACAGGTATAGATTTGAAATCAAACCCATAATATGCTATCTGATTTTTCATCCATAAGATTTGAGCACAACAGCTGCCAACAACAATGTATTCAACTTCTGCAGTTGAAGTAGATACTAAGTTTTGATTCTTGCTAAACTAGGACACCAGTCTGTTTCCTAGCAACTGACAGGTACCACTTGTACTTTTTCTATCTATTTTGCAACCTGCAAAATCAGTATCTGTGTATCCTGTAGAGCCAGTGATAATGTCATAAACATATATTTGAACTAATAAGACTTTGTCTTTATGCTTTCTAAGAAATAATGTGGTATCTACTCTACCTCTAGTGAAACCATTTTCAATAAGAAAGTTATTTAATGTTTCATACCATGCTCTAGGTGCTTGTTTAAGACCATATAAGGCTTTGTCTAATCTATAGACATAATTAGAGAGAGTTGGATTGATGAAACCTGGATGTTGCTCTACGTATACTTTTTCTTGAAGTTCACCATTCAGGAATGCACTTTTGACATCCATCTGAAATACTTTAAATTTCATGTGAACAACAAAGGCAAGGAATATTCTGATGGCTTCTAGTCTGGCAATAGGTTCAAAGGTCTCGTCGTAGTCAATGCCTTCTTCTTGAGAGTAACCTTTGGCCACTAGTCTTGCTTTATTCCTTGTTATTACTCCATCTTCATCCATCTTGTTTCTGAAGACCCACTTGGTGTTAATGACTGGATGGTTTCTTGGTCTTGGAACTAATCTCCACACTTTGCTTCTTTCAAATTGATTTAGTTCTTCTTGCATGGCTTCTATCCCATTGGAATCTTCCATAGCATCTTCTATCTTCTTGGGTTCCATTTGTGATAGAAAGCTTATATAGAAACACTCACTCTTGGTGGCAGCTCTTGTCTGGACTCTTGCATTTGGATCTCCAATGATTAAATCATGAGTGTGATCTTTTGCCCATCTGTTTCCTGTTCGAACATCTGTCCTGATTCCTTCTTGTCTGAGACCCTTCAAGATCAATTTTTGCTTCTTGATGTGGAGGTTCGTTGTCTTGCGTATTCCTCTCTATGATCTCATCTCCTTGCTTGAGGATTTCATTTTCTGGAACTACGATCATGGTGTCGAGCTCGACGTCCTCGTTCGTAGTGTCTGAACTGTCATTCGTAGTGTCTTGAGACACTGTTTTGTCCAAGTCTGTTTCATCAAAGATGATGTGAATCGAGACTTCAACACTCAGTGTTTCTCTTGTTGAACACTTTCGATAGGCCTTTCTTTCTCATGGCATATCCAAGAAAGATTCCTTCATCGACTTGGGTTGGAACTTTGTCGAATCTTTGTTTACCATTGTTGAGAATGTAGCATCGTGTAACAACCTAGATATTTTCTATACAAATAATTTAAAAATTTTTGCGTATAATTTTTTTTTTTATATAGGGAATATGTGCCAAGATAATGTGTATATGTATTTATGTGATATATTTATTACATGAATGCTTTTAAATAATTTTATTTTAAAATTTTTGATTGTTATAAACTATATTATAATAATAATTAATTTTATAGTAGAAATATTTTTATTAATTACTTTCTATGAAAATATAATAATATATTATTTATATAATATATGAAATGATTTTTTTAATAATTATAATAATTATTTTATTATATGAATTTTAGTACGATTATTAAGTTAATTATTTTAACTTAATTAATAATATTAAGTATGATGAGATAAATCGGATATATGGAATCTAAACCCTAATTTTGGATTTTGATCAATGAATGAGAATAATAATATAATATTATTTTGATTATGATTTTTAGTGCTATAATTATATCTTTGTATGTATGTGGATTGACAATGATTGGTGGGTTATGGTGTATTATGTCAAACCCTAGTTTTCTTTGTGGGAAACCCTAATTTGAAAATCAATTGTGAGTTTAAGACTATTATATAAGCATGTTTATATGATTTTTTTTTTGATTGATTAGGTCAACCCTAATAAACATTTAGATTTATTAAATTCTTGAAATCCTATTTATTAATTATAAACCCTAATTGCTAGATTAGCAAGGATAATTATAATTATTATATAATACCCTAATGTTCATGTATGATTAGAACCCTAATCAAATTAAGAAAACTCTAATTATAAATTTTAGGAACTAATTTTATTTTATTTTAAACCCTAAATGAAAGCTTTGTAACCTAATTATACATTAGGTGAGACAATTAAATAACCTAAGGGTTATGGTAATAAGGAAATGTTAGTATTTAATATGTATACTAACTTATGTGGATAATCTTGTTATTTTAAGTGACTAATAATTTTAAACCTATTTCTAGTAAACCTAATTAGGTTATGAGCTAAAGTCACATGTATAAGTAATTAAATTTCATAAGTTTGGGAATGGAAACCCTAAATAAACAATTTGGGTAACATATATTAAAATTGTTAGACTATGTTTATTACATGGCCCAAAATAATTAAAGGAGAATCCCAAAAGAAATAAAATACAAGACCAAACTTAGTCCACTTGATTAAGGGTATTTTAGACCTTTGATTTATCTAATTTATGCATTAAAATAAAAAGCTAAATGAAGGAATTAGTGGGCATTTATATAGCTGGCCCCATTAGGCCTTTTAAGGCAACAAATTATGCTAATCAATGTCTATAAGTAGAAGTCTTACACACAAGTACATGTGTGTCAATCTCCCATTGGTTGCAAATCTATTAAGCACCCTTAATCACATAATTAGGCTAATTGAAGAGATAAGGTGTAGTCTTTTATCCATGGAACAATAAAAGTATGGGGGATAATAGTTAATCACCCATTCATTTGCTAGATCATTTTCATTTCTCTTATTCTCCTTCTTCTTCTTTTTCTCCCAAGCTAGCAACATACAAGAGAAAGAGAGAGTTTCGGTTTTGTGAGAGAGAGAGAGGTGTGATAGTTTCTTAATGCACCCTAAGATTATACATTACTTTGGAAGATCAAGAAGGATAACAAATAAAACTAGGTGAGTTCAAAGGCTTAGAGGAAGGAAATGAGCATATGTTCTCCAAGGGGTGAAACCCTTGTTTTTCTTCCACTAAATCTTGTATAACTCAAGTTTTATAACTTGGATTTGTGATCCGTCAAAGGGGGATGCTAGATACATGAGTTATCTAGTAAACCCAAGTGGTAGAACACAAATCTAGCAAGTATTGAAGTCATAAGGGCTGTTTTCCCCCAAAACAGTCCACTTAGAAAGTTAAAGTTTCAAAACCCTAAAAAGCTACTGTCCCCATTTTTCTTGAGGCTGTTTCGGGTAGTTGCAAGTCTTTTAAAAATCTGGGAAATATCACAGAGGTACCTTAAGAAGTTATCTACGTAGCAAAAAAAGAGCGAGACGCTTTTGATTTATAGGTTGTGCGTAATGGCTATTTCCATAAAGGACTCCTAACTATTAACACTCGAATTTCTCACTGTGTATACACTAGAAGATTCCGAAATTTTTATAGTAGGTTCATATATGTTATGAGAGTATACCCTAAACATTTCAGAGTTTTCGGAGCCAAACTCGATTTATGAAAAATGAAACAAGGTCCGAGTGTTTTGGGCACTTTAAAATTAGTAAATCATTTTCTAAAATTCCAGAAAATTTTGGGAATCATGGTTGGGTCATATCTTCCAAAAATCCGAAAAATGAGAATTTTTGGAATCGGTTTGCTATTTTTCCTAAAAATGATTAAGTTGTGAATAAAAGAAAATAAATAGTTAAATGATGTCTTAAATAAGAAAAATTTGATTTTAATGCTTGAATACTCCTAATATATAATATTATGAATATTTTAGGGCATTTTGGTAATTTATAATAAGAAATATTATTTATGACCTTTTATGGATATTAAATAAATTGTTTTATAAAGGGTGAACAATTAAAATAAATTGTTTATTGATCTAATAAATTATTAAAATGTTATTATGATATTAAAAATATTAGAATATGATATTGTTAAGTAAATAAAAATATTAAGATTAAAACTTTATTAAAATATTATTAAATAGTTAATCATATTTGATTTAAAATATTAATAAATGATTAAAGTATTATTAAATAATTAATAATATTAGATTAAAATAATAATCTTAGATTAAAATATTATTAAAAGATTAAAAATATTAAATTAAAGTATTATTGGATGATTAAAATATTATTAAGTAAATAATAACGAGATTAAATAAAATGTTATTAATGTAATAACATTAGTAAAGAATAAAATATTATTAAATGATCAATAATATTAGTAAATAAATAAAATATTAATACTATTGGTAAATGAATAAAAGTATTATAAGTAAGATATTATTAAAGTAATAATATTAATGCATGATTAAAATATTATTAAGAGGATTAATACTATTAGTAAAGTATTAAAATATTATTAAGATGTTAATAACATTAGTAAGCGAATAAAAGTATTATTAGTGAACTAATAATATTAAGAGGTGAATTCAATATTATCAAGATTAATAATATTAAATGAATTAAAAATATTTTAAGTTATACTTAATGACTTTTAATATTTTAAGAAATAGTACATTAATATCTTAATATTAATGGTAATTTTTAAAAAATGATTTTAAATGTTTTAAAAATTATTTAAGGGTAATATAAATGTTTTAAAAATATTTTGAGTTATTATAAATAACTTTAATAGTTTGGCAATGGTTTTCATTAATAGTTAAATAATAATTAAATGATAATAGAATTGTTTAATACTTAAATTATTTGATAATGATTCTGGTGTTTGAAATTCATGATAAATTATATTAAATATTTATTAAGTCATTTAAAATGATATGATTGATACTTATAGTTATTGAACTTGAGAATAGAGTCTTAGACTCGATAATTACTCGATAAAGTCGTAAATTGCAAACATATTTCAAAAAATTGATCTGGACTTAAATATTTTGGTACATATTAATGTTTGTTTGTGATGCAATAAGCTGTTGAACATGTGTGATAATGTGATTAGGTTATTTCTTCATGAAATCTTGATCTTATGTGTTATAATATATTGTTCTAATAGAACGAATGATCTGATTAATAATAGGTCGTGATATAAAAGATAAAACTAAGTTGCGTATTGTAAGCAGCGCATCAGGCAAGTATCCTACCTTTGCATTTTCTTTATGCAATGGACATGAGTAAGAATGTTTTACAATTATATTATTACTGTACAGATTATTAAACCTATATTATATACGCTCATTGATTATCAACATGTTAGTATATGGTAATTCAGATATATATTCTATTCGATAATTTCTATAAATGGTTATACAAGTGTCCCCACTTGGATAATCATTGTATTTAATCACATGTTGATACACCTTTGTTAATTACCCGTATAAATATATGTTGAATTATAGATTATTGTTGAACAAGATAAAACCTTATTATTATCCAACCGAATTGCTTTGGTTTGGAACCCCGACAAGTATGAACATCCTTTACACGGGAAAACATTTATACGCCCAAGGCGGACAGAGTGAACGATCCTATCGTTCTTGCATGTAGTATTGATTAATACAGGGTCAATGGGATGTACACCCTCGTGCCCGTAAGTTATAACGGTTTGCGGATGAAGTTCTGCTAAACCTATTCAAAAATAAAAATAATGTTCATAGTATGTCCCCTTAACCCTATATATAGTCAGTACGTAGTTTAAAAATTTGAAAGAGGGTTGTTATGTTAATATTATCGGTTCAGATTACTTCACAACTATTGATTTGTTGTAGAAGGATAGTATAAAGAAAATATTTAAATTCTTTCAACTTATATATATATATATATATAATTGCTATTACTTGCTGGGCACTCAAGTGCTCATCCTTGCTTAATTTAAATGTTTTCAGCTAAGTGTGAACAAGTAGAAGGCTCGGCTAAGAATAAAGGAAAAGGAAAGGTTGCAGAATAAATTCAATGCCATTTTATGTAATAGTTATCTTTATTAAGACAAGTATGATATATATTACCTATCACGTATTGTGAGGAATGTATTAAAGGTTGCGTACTTGGGATTTAGACTTTGATAAATATGTAAATTAAGTTGCTATCTATATTATTGTTATTATTATTAGTATTATTCTGCTCATAGAAATGGTATCGTAAAGCACCGAGTTCGAGTTTCAAGTACCTGGATTTGGGGGCTTTATAATGCACAACCGAATACATGAAAGTAGCTGACATTCGGCTTTCTTCCTTTTCACAGTTCGTAGGGAGTCTTCTTTATCGTAGAGTATATGAGCGATCTGTTCTGAGGGTAGCATGCACGGTGTTGGCGTACTTACGTCGAGAAGTATTCAAGCGGATGAGATCTTTGCTAGTAGAGTTAAATCCGACTTCTATCAACGTTCTGTTCTTTCTCTCAGCTACTCCGTATTGTTAAGGAGTTCATGGAGCTTAGAAGTTGTGACTGATGCCATTTTCTGTGCAGAACTGGTCCATCTCAGAGAAGTCGAATTCTCTGCCATGATCACTCCTTATAACCTTGATTTTCTCCCTTTTCTCATTCATCACCAGTCTGAACATTTTGATTAGTTGGGAGCTTGTTTCATCTTTTGAGTTTAGAAAGAACACTCATTTGAATCCGGTGTAGTCATCCACTCTGACCAATGAGTATCTCTTCCCTCCAAGGCTTGTTGTTGGGATTGGCCCAAATAGATCCATGTGAAGCAGCTGTAGAGGCTTGTCAATTGAGTTGACAGTTTTGCTCTTGAATGAGCTTCTAGTCTTCTTTCCAAGTTGACAGGCATTGCATGGCCTTTCTTTGATGAAGCTGAACTTGGGTAAGCCTGCTACTAGATCCTTGGAGGCCAGTTTAGACATGCTTTTGAAGTTGAGATGAGACAGTCTTCTATGCCATAACCAAATCATTTCTTGGATGCTTTAGCTTGAGCTTATGCTCGTCTCATCCAGACTCGGTTGGCGAAAGATTAACAGTGTAGACATTTCTTTATGTTGTTCCGGTCAGCTTTATAGAGGATGCCTTTAGATCTCTGACTTGACATTGATTGTTGAGGAAGGTGACTTAATGACCCTTGTCGCAGAGTTGGCTTATGCTCAGCAGATTGTGTTGTAAACCTTCCACATAAGCTACTTTACTGGAGGACACTACACCATTCCCAGTTGAGCCATATCCTATTGTCTTGCCAGAGCCATTATCTCCGAAGATAACTGAAGGACCCTCCTTCTCTATGTAGTTAGACAGAAGGGATTTATTCCTGGTCATGTGCCTTGAGCATCCACTGTCCAGATAACAGGTTGTGATCGTGGAGCTCTGTTCATGTGGTAAGATTACACTTTCATTTTGGTACCCATACTTGCATGGGTCCTACTTTGTTAGTACCCTTGGAAACCCAAATTTGCTTAATTATGGGTCTCACATGCATAGGATTATGATAACATATTGCAGCCTTATAACCAGTCTTATTGCATACAAAGCATCTAATATGATGCTTGATTGTGTATGTGTGTGGATTCTTCCTCCATTTGGACTTATGTGGGTTCTCAGCAATCCTTCATTTATACTGATTCTCCCTTTTCCATGTGTCCTTGAGTTCCATGATTCGTGAGAAGTTAGGCTTAACTCTACTGTTCCTTCCCAGTTGGTTCGTGGAGTTATTTTTACTCGACTCTACGACCCTTCGAGGTTGGAGAGTAATGACTGAGTTACTCTTCTCTTTTCTAAAACCTAGGCCAGCATGAGATCCTTTATTCCTTGGAACATAGATTGGATCAGAAGAGGAGGGTTGGACTGGTTCTTCCTTTTGTGAGGATTTCACAAATGTAATGCTTCTACTAAAACTTGAAGCATTACTAGAGCTAGTTTCCTTTATCTTTTCCATATATGGTTCTAAGGTGGATTCCCCAAAACCTAAACATGCTCTGTCAGATGCACTTCTTTGACTGGAGATCAAGGAGACCATGGAAGAAGAGGATTATTCCATATAGAGATTGTCCTTTCTAGTTCCTCAATTTTAGAGGTTACACTTGACTCTCTTTGTGCATTAAGTTCATTTGTCTGTTTTAAGAGCTTATTCTCAGCTTCAAGTTTAGAGAGATAGTTAGTACATAGAAGAGCTGTCTCCAGTTCTTCTTGAACTTTCTCTTTCTCTTTTTAAAGAAGATAATAGTCTTTTGACAGAACTCTGAACCATTTTATATATTGATGCAGATCAGATGTTAGGCCATGTAGTGCAGTTCTTAAATCATCAATATCTACATCAGGAGAGTTAAAGTCAAATACCTCTTCTATACTTACTTCATGAATGTCAGAGCTCTTTTTATCCTTTGCATGTTTAGCCATCAGGCGGAGATTTTTCCATTTGAGGATCTTCATCATCTTCAGATTCGGAAGTTGAGTCATTGTCTGAGTCACTCCACGATCCTCTAGCCACAAGACCTTTGTCTTTCTTCCGAGGCCTTTTATTGCCTTTGAATTCTTTCTTTGAATTTGATTTTCTCTTCAGTTCTTCTCTAAGAGGTTTGTTGCAGTTTGCAA
Source organism: Panax ginseng (assembly GCA_020205605.1). Classification (NCBI taxonomy): domain Eukaryota; kingdom Viridiplantae; phylum Streptophyta; class Magnoliopsida; order Apiales; family Araliaceae; genus Panax; species Panax ginseng. The sequence continues at coordinate 68,123,445 of CM035136.1, forward strand.
TGAAGTGGCCAAGCTTCTTGCAGTTGTAACATAATTCATTTATCTGCTTTTGGCTGCTATAGTTGTTGAATTTCTTTGGTTTGCTTATTCTGCCTTGATGCATGAACCTTTTGAGTCTTCTTACCAGCATTGCAAAGTCCTCATCATCATCTTCGTCATAGTCATAGTCATTTTTTAGTGTTCGCTTTTGAGATGTTATCTGTAGCTTTGAGAGCAACCCCTTTG